>OZ025199.1:1679820-2142320 GCA_964019065.1 Catostylus mosaicus
GAGTTCAATCATCTGCATTGTATTAAGTTATATTTATAAATTGTCAAGTTAGAAGATCTGATTTCTAAAGATTGCATCAGAGTTGTCTTTTGATCGCATCAGAGCTGTGTGGAACTTAAAGTTACAACTTAAATCGTCACGTTCTCTACCCCTATTATTTTATATGGCTAAGTGATATTTATGTCTATATTACGTTAAATACTAAGAAGGCCTATGTTAACAAAGCTCCAGTGTGCCAAAATTCTGTCGTTTTATATGCATCTGCCTTCTCCGTGTTTAACTTATCCACTGACATTATCGGGTTTTCACAAGCTACACGTCCTGCTTCTCTTCTTACACTTTCATCTCGTTCGGTTTAATTTACGTAAATTTGGCGATTAGCACTTCTGCCAAAATTCGTTGGTACACTTTATGAAAGTTCATGCTTTACAGATTGCTATCTTTTTGGCCATAGGGCAGTAGTGGCGTAACGAAGTAGTGTGGGCCCTTAGTCAAAGTAGGGGTTTGGGGTCCCTTTTTTTCAAATCACGTTTACTGGCTAAGCCCGAAATTACCCCTTACTGCATAAATTTTTTACATGCAATTTTTAAACAATATTAACTAACATCAACATAAGATTAATTAAGAAACACTTGTATCCAAAAAAAATTTCACAAAAATTTCTTGGGGCCCCTAGGGGCCTAATTATGTGGGAGCCCTTAGTTTTGCGCTTAAAGGTGCACAGCGTGCGTTACGCCACTCTAGGGCAGTCATGGTCTCTTGCTTCCCTATGGTGTTTTGTAAGCGTAAAGTGGCCTGTAACAAGTTTTTACATAGGTATACGAAATCAAGAATTTCCTCTGTAAAATCACGATTTATAACTTTATCTTTGATCGACTTTGCATTAGATTTTCGGTTATTATATTTTTGTAGCATACGTGCACTCTTTGGCACAGATAACCAGAAGAACGCTGTCCATGGAAGCGATAGCAATAACAGTGCAGTAAGAGAAATTCATTTCTTTTTTCCGGAAGGTTAGTTTCAGATGCTTTCTCGTTAGCATTTTGAAGTACTTTTTGATTTGACTCGCATCAGATTGTGTTTTTTCGTTACTAAGTCTTCAACAAAGGAATTGAGAGTGTGTGATGATAACTGGAAGCAAATAGCCAGTCGGATTCAAATCTTTAAGTCCCCGTTAGGTCATGGCATGAGAAGCTGAACTCTATATATAGGACTTGAATGGTCATCTCTAATGTTAAAACTCCATTCTGCAATTTATTGTACGCCTCGCTCTTCCTTCCTCTCCTAATTAAGATGCATTTAGCAGAAATGATTTGTTCATTTTCACATGATTAAGTCTCTATAATTTTCTTTCCCTTCACTGTAGCTGTGCTTGAGCCTCTTCCAACTGGTCAAGAAGCCAAAGATTACTTAGCCAGAGCTGTAAATCCTACTTTGCAAAGAGGTCTTACTGAACTTTGCAAGCAAAAGCCAGCTGAACCAATTGTATGTATTGCCGTCATCGCTTCGAAATCAATCTCGCAAATTTACATTTGTTAATTGTTCCATTTTGATTATTAATGTAAAGCTTCTTTCGTTCCGTTCTACCAATTATCATAATCCTATTAGCTGTATTAACGCAGTGAAATCGAAGTTTTTCTAAGCTTTCTTACGTTAGTTGTGCAACTACGCCCGTGAATATTATGCATTTCATTTATTTTCATATTATTTGCCTTGCTCTATGGCTTTGTCTTTGTTTCAATCTTCTTTCTATTTTTTCTTCCTTTCCCTTCCTCCCTTCTCTTCTCTTACTTTCATGTCCCTGTCTACCCTGTCCCTTTCCTTTCTCTTGCTTCATCTTTTATCAATTTATGTTTTCCCTTATTTTACTTTGTTTTAGTCCTCTGTTTTGGCGCTTATCATTACTTTACTCTCCACAACCAATCTACTCACCACCCTTGCTTTCCCGTTTTCACTCGCTATTTTATGCTTCAATCCCAGTGTCATCTCCTGCTTTCTATCAGCCCTTCCCTTCCCTTGTTCGACTATTCCCGCTCTCCCTGCCTTGGTAGTTTTCCCGCCCTTTATTGTCTCCAATGAAACAGGACACAACTTTACACGCATGACGTGAAACATCTTGTTTAGCACATATTAAGACTTTAAAACAACTGTAAAAACTACCTCAAAACGTTCAAGCAGCACCCAGCAGGTCGTACAATAGAAGTTGATTCATGCAACACAGCCTATCACCATTCAAAGCATACCGGAAATGGTCGTGGCTTTGTTATTGCTGACTTTAAATAATGTTTTGATGTTCAAGTATATTCTCATAAAGTGTCTTTTAACCTGCCTTTGAACTATCAATTTAAGCATTCTATATACTTTATATGGCTGTAGAAGTCACTTAGTTTATTCATTTCGAGCGCAATTTTAACTGTATTCATTCGTTTATTCATTCATTCATTCATTCATTCAGTTATGGCTAGCCTCATGGTTACTGAAAAACGACCCGAATAAGCCGAAAATCGCCGACTCCACGCCTCTGGTTGAAGAAGTAGCTGACTAACGCGTGGAAGGTAAGTCTTGAAATTTTTGGTTGCGTCTCGCCGACTTGAGAGGATATATTGCTGTTGCTCGACATCTTCAAAGATTATCTTATGTGAACAAACGCCTGTACGTACTTGTTTTCAATGGTTTGTGTGAGAAAGCAACCAAATGCGACCTAATAGCACAGGTGATAATCTTGAAAAGTTTTCCGATTCACTACATCTGTAATTCATATGACAAGGCTCAAAAGTTCTAATTAGCAGAACTTCTTTTGATATTTGCTGGGAAATTCCCTTTGGGGGTAATGTAATCGTATGTGGGTTTACGCCAGACTTTCTCCCAGTCTCTCGCAACTTTTTCAGTATACCTCCTCTCATTGTACCTGTGCAGATCAGACATTTTCCTTATCTTTAAGTAAACAGTACTTCCATCTCAAATTTACGTATCAAATCTTTCATCTAATGCTGTTTCACTCTTGTTCATTAATCAAAGGAAAATATTTATTGGATAATCTAATGGTCATAAAAAGTAATGGGAATTATAAATGACTAAAATTCTTAAGCTTTACTTAGGTCGAGGCTATTCTGTAGTTCTAACCTTCTAAGAAAAATTCTTCTTGGCCATAAATCGTTTGTAGGAAAATGGACAGTTATAGCCACTGTTTATAGTCACTGTTTGTTGACATCATTTATAGTCACCATTTGTAGTCACTATTTATAGGTACCATTCATAATCAATGCTTATAGTCACCGTGTATAGCCACTGTTTATAGTCACTGTTTATAGTCACCGTTTATAGTCACTGTTTATAGTCACTGTTTATAGTCACTGTTTATAGTCACTTTTTAAAGGCACTGTTTATAGTCACTGTTTTTAGTCACCATTAACAGTCGCTGTTTATAGTCACTGTTTATCGTCATCATTTATGGTCACAATTCATAGTCACTGTTTATAGTCACCATCATCTTTAACCATGTCAACAAATCATTGTCAACAATACATAAGCATCCTAGAACAAGATGTATAATTCCTCAATTTGCCAAGCCATTTGATATTTTTGTCTGTTGAGCAATTACTGGTCTGTTGCTCAGTCAAATTTGATGTGAGCGTCGCGACTTATAGTTTCATTTTATTAAACATATCATCTCCTGTTTTTTTGACTGTTTTAGGTATTCAAGATTTGATGTTTTCTCGTTGACGTAAAAACCTCTTTCTAATGGAACCAGGAGGCCATTTTCATATCGAGTTAGCTGTTATTTCTTACTGTAATTTTTGCCGCTTATTTCCTGGCCAACGTACAAATGTATATCCAGAAATTGTTTATCACTTATGTAGTGTCATTGCTGAGTCTAAACAGACTTTTGCTAAAATGTAAATATATTTCACGAAGAGAAATGATTTTTCGCTTCAAAGTTATGTATCCTGCATGCAAATTCCTTTTCTTCCTACGGAGCAATTATATTCTTAATTGAGTCAATCTTAAATTTGTACAAAAACGAGACACAGTTACAAAACGGTTCCATAGGGAGAGTGATAATAAATTGCAAACATTTAGTTTTAACAATTAACAGTATACATCTACACGAAAATATAAAAAACCAATGAATTCTATCATTAACTACAAGTTGTGAAAAGAAATGAAATCATGCCAAAGATGGTACCGAGGTGAGGGAGGAGTGCAAAACCTGATTGTAATGATTTAAGAAAAACTCTTTTTGATGATTCGATGCACTCAGATTTTGTCTCAATGATCGTCTTATTTGATCCAAAAGGTAACCTTTCATCTAATGTCAGACAACAAGTTCTGATTAGTTTTATAATCCATCGGAAAGTGCATTGATTTTGACTGCATTTAGAACAGTGGGCAATTTTTGTATCTATGTCAACAATCAAGGAACGATGTATCTATGTCAACAGTCAAGGAACTATGTATCTATGTCAACAGTCAAGGAACTAACTCAAAACAAATTTATGTCACGAAAAATGTTTACTTTGGATCAGCTTCGAAAAACAAGGTGTTCAATAGAGTAAAAGCCTTAAAATGGAAAGTATAAACTAGTTTAACGTCTTTAGATATGGTCAGGCCAAGCGTGCCAGTGGTCTGTTTTCATGTATTGCCCAACATCAGGGCTTGTCCCCTTATCGCCCATCGTTCAACATGATTCGCTACCAGAGATTTTAAGCCTTTGCTTCAATATTAACGTAAAGAGTCTATTAATCGCCTGCTGCGTTAATAACGTCTTCCCTTCAAAAGGAAGAGCGTTGAGAGTCCATGCGTTTACGATTCTTTTACGATTAGCTGCCTTCTTTGGCTTGGGCTGATGTTTATACATTGGAAGGCAGGTGTTTTACGAAATGCTTCAACGCGGCTTTAGAATATGTTATTGGTAGAAACTGAAATTCACTGACTGTATTTATTAGTGTATTTTCCTGAAATGTGATGATATTGGCTCGATTTAAACCCTGGAAGTGTTTGATTTGCCGCATTCATAGTTGCCGCAGATATTAACCCTTTCGCCCGCTGATTTATTTTTGTTTAACTGTTAAAACCCATATAAATGTACGATTTTCAGGAGGTAGCATAGTCAAATAAATTAGGTGAAAGCTTTAACTATTATAGAAAACTGCCATCAGAACATTAACAATATTTTGTATTTTACCCCCTGAAAAATAATCTTTTACGTGGTTTGTCATCGGGCCATTTTGCCCGTCCGGGGGTGAAATAGTTAATGATGACTCAACACGCTGTTTCATTTTCATCCCACCATGGCCTATATGTCACCGAATCTGTGATGTCCATCACCTTATGAAAAATCTCATCGCCAGCTCATGCATCCTAATGATGCAAAAAAAAAGTGTTCTCGAGTCGTCTCTGGATTTTGAAAAATAAGTTCTTTTTTGGGTTTGTCGCGAAATTAGCTGAGGATCATAGCACTGCTAACCTTTAATAATTAATGACGAGGTAATTTAATAAGGTAAATTTGACAGGCTCCTGCTGCTCAATTAGGTAGACTTAAAGTTCACGATCTATTAGAAGTCATGCAAAGTTAAGAGATTGTATTTTGGATTAGCCTACATTACAAAAAACTAAAATGCCGAGCAAGAGTTTGGAACACCATGCTCTTTTTGTCAATGCATTCACTCCCCTCCGCCTCTATGCAATGTTGTAATATGATGTGGAAATGAAAAGAAACAAGAATATGCGTTTTAGGAGTGCAAAACAAGTCTTGTCGAATACTCTTTCTTCATCCCAACATTGTTTCAAGGGGAAGGGGTGGGACTGTCCACGTAAAATAACATTTGGCCTAAGTGCGGCGCTATCATCGAATCTAGCAACAAACTCGCTAATGCCATCATCTGTTCTGTGGGGCATGAACTCGACCGAATTTGCACCTACAGCGTTTTATACTTTGATAGTCTGTCACGCACAATCATACACTTGTTTCCGTCTTGCAGCATCCTTAAACCCCAGGAGCTTTCATCTCCAGCCTGTAGCTTTCTCGTTTCAGATAGCGTTTGGATTTAAACTCCCCGCAGGCCAAACATCAACCAATAAAACATAAACGGTGGACCTAACCTAATCACTTAAACGTTAGATTGCTTTTCAACTTAGAATTTGATTCAAGCTACGTCAAATTAGATTTTGCTGAAAAGAAACAAAATCCATGCGCAGATTGCTGTCGGGATAAGTGACTTAGATTGAATGCTTTCATTGGCGCGTTACGAATTTCTGGATGAAGATCTGAAAACAGTAGGTCAAAATAACAAGACCTTAATTAGAGAATTATTGCAATTTTTGGGGATTTGCTCTACTTAACGATGCCTATAACTAGGTCAATGTTGAAGAAGTCTGGAAGCGTGGGCGCAATCTCGTATCATGGAAGCTCCAAGCAAAAGCTTGCTATCAGTCGTTCGTTCCGTAAATTGGATCAACTAAAAGAATATGAAAGACTGCAATCAGGGATCGACAGTAGCCGGGACAGCAGGAGCCCTCGCTGCTTGAAGCTCGTCTCTGCGAGTAAATGCGATCACGGCGAGGATAATACCCGCCAATTCCGAAATAAGCTGGCACCATTCTGGACAATGGAGAAGCCAACATGTGGAGTGAAGTTTTCTAGAGATACAAACAACAGAAGGAAAAAGCTAGATATCGAGCCATCAAATCTTGTAAGATGGAGGAGAAATTATTGACTTATTAAAAGCTAGACATTTGAGTGAACATAAAATGATTGGGCAAAGAAACACCGTAAAATGCCTGCAACACGATAGCTAAGTTTGAAAATGTATGAGATGATATGTAAGATGAAATCTGAGATAAGACCTTTGAACATACGAATATTTAAATATTTTGATATTCATTGAGCGTTCGTTGCAAATATTCTGCTACTCGTTATATCTTCAACATGTTGCTAAACATTGTTAACAATATTATCAATTCGAGATCGATGATTGACGCAGGTTACGAAGCCATATAGAAGTTAAGGGTGATCTAGTTCCCACCTCCTATTGGTGTGTACAGATCCTCGCAAACGTCTGCATCCCCTTCATATACCCTGCAAAGGTCCAAGCTTGCCCCCAACCCTCCCGGATTGAATACATCGAATAATATTGCAGCCCTTTTTTTTTCAGTTTAAAATACTTTCTGAGAAACCTTTTGTACCTGACTGTATTGCAATTCTAGACAGATACCAAGGCTCAGGTGGTCGATTTATCTCTTTTTACAGAAGTTATTCTTCGCTTCCAGAAAGTAAGCTAGCAAGCAAGAAATGAAATAAAAAGCTATTATTATTATTATTATTTGACACTATTCTACTATACTGAACGTACTTTGGTACATTTTTTCGATTAAGTAAATTGCAATTTTAATACGGCTATGCTACAATTTCATTTTAAAATAATAGGAGTCACTAATGTTCTAAGATAAAAGCCCTTGGTAAGTGGCAGCCAAGGTGCTGAGACACGGGGGGGGGGGTATCTTCAGGGGCAAAGGTGCCAGGATCGTGCTATTTTTCGTGGAAAAACTAAAATTCCGTGTCACTGACCAGAAAAAGTCAATGTCACAAATCAAAGAGGCATATTGAAGTTTGCAAAGGCGCTAGATTCATCACATTGCTTCACGTTCATACATATGATGATTCCAAATTTCTTCTTGTCTCAAAATATATTCCCAATATTCCGTGTACATTTCCACTTTGTTGAAACTGTATACCCATAATTCCGTATTTTTCAAAAAAGGTACCCCTACAAAATGACACATTCCTCACATAAACTTGTTCCTCCTCCCTCCCCCCCCCCCGAGTGCTAAGATGACGCGTTTTACGGTCGGTTTCTTGAACAGGCCCTCCTCAAACTGTGAAAGCAAAATTAATTCAACGACTTTTTATGCATGCCAAGCTTTTATTGGGAAGAACACGTTAGCAGAACAGTTGTGTTCATATATGATATACAAGGTACCGAATCATAATAAATAAAGAGGGTGTATCAAGATTTGAGGTTTACCATGTTTCTGCTATAATGCTATCAATGGAGCAAGCACACATCACACGAATGTATTATCTCGTATTGATTTGGCATGACTGTAAAAAATGACATCCCTTGAGAAATTCTTAATTTTTTACCCAATCACAGTTTTGTTGTGATACCAAAACGAGTTTCAGCCGGGTAGGCCAATTTTTTTCATGGCTCAATGCCTATCAGTTGCCTCTTCTTCATGTGACAAGTTGCCTCTACTTCATGTGATGTCCGAAGCCTTTGAGTAGCATTACAGCAGAGACAAAAATAAAACTGAGGAAAAATGAGACAAGAAAGATTCTATCCAATGTCTGCGCGACACATCTCCAGAAATCTTTGTTTGCAACCGTGATAGCTTCCAAGTGCGATCTTCGAACCATCTCTTCGACGTTTTCCATCATGATGTCTAACGCATTTTTGACTGGTGGTGGCGGTTTTGGCTTCTTTTGGAATCGCCGGTATGGCGCACTGGTGTTCTTTGTCGGCGTTTGATTTGCTGGCTGTTGTAAAAGAGCAACACCGCTTAACGTATCGTTGCCAAGTTCAGCTGCCGTGGTTCGGTCTAAGTAGCTCAAAACGCGTGAGTGTTGCTCCTTGATCAGGATTGATTTTCTCCTTTTCTGCAAGCCTTTGTTGATCCCCTCACAAACGCCGACGATTGGTCCGAGCACGTGAAAGAATATGAATCGGACCAATGGAGGGATAGCTTGAGCTTGTAAAAGATTCATCGAGACCAAATTGAACAAAACCGACAATGAAATCATTGCCATGCACATCAACAAGAATTTGGTAATGAGCGGCGTGACGTCAGAGTTGATCGGAATGCTGCCAGCAACCATAAGGCAAAGAAATGAGAGGGAAAGAAACGATTCTATGGATAGGCCGACGCGTTCTCCCGTCAAATGAGGCGATGAGAATGTGAGAATGGCGAAACATGTGATGACGAGTGAGGGAATGATGACGTTGAAAAGGAAGAAACCCGGTTGTCGTTTGAAGTGGAACACGAAGTCAATGTACGGGTATCTTGTACAGCACCTGAAATGGGTAATAAATTGCAAATAAATGTAATAAATATGTTACTGTAAAGTGAACGTCACAATATTACCACGATTATAGAAGAGGAGATGGCACAAAGCATTGTCAAGCTGCATTATACAATAAAATACAATACAATACAATAGGATACAATACAATACAATACAATAAAATACAATACAAAACCATACAATACAATACAATACAATACAATACAATACAATACAATACAATACAATACAATACAATACAATACAATACAATACAATACAATACAATACCATACAACACAATACAATACAATACAATACAATACAATACAATACAATGCAATACAATGCAATACAATACAATACAGTACAGAACTGCGCAGTAAAGTACAGTACAATAGAGTACAATGCGATGCAAGGCAATAAAAAGAATAGAATACCTCACAATACAGTAGAAAAGAAAACATATAACGGATGAAAAAAATACAGGACATATTACAATATTACAAAAGAACCCAGTGCGATATGATACAAAAATATATAACATAAACAATACTGTACAACAAAACACACTGCTAGATCTCGGTTTATATGGGAAAATATTATCAAAAGTTATAGAAATAATATTTAAAAGGTGTAATAGTTACCCATATTGCGTGAAGGATCTTCTCGCCTTCGCCGATACCAATTTGAATTGTGAACTATTTAGATATTTTAGCATATCGATGCTTTCGTTCATAGTCTGAATATCGATTTGTTTTGCAGTGAACGTCCAGCTTCCGAACCTAAGCTCGCAGAATTGATCGTCAAATGGAAAGTATGTAATGTTTATATTACAACTACTTCGGACGATGGTAGGCGCATACCATTCGTTAAGGCCGTCACTTTTTAATATGACTTTTGTCTTAAACTTGTACATTGTCCCAGAATCATGTCCCTTCTTGGCACTAAAAGAGGTAAGAAATTGTTTATTTTAGTTACAATTTAAGTTTTCAGAGCAGATTTTACATAATTTCGATCTTGGAAAAAGAAGCTTTTTTGTAGATAAGAATAGCAAGCAACCGAAACTATCTTTAATATGATAAAATCTTTGAGAGAAAGAACTTTACAAGTCAATTTCCTCCCAATTAAACAATTGACAATTAGTTTATCTTCTGTGATATCCTTGTTCTTTGTGTAAATTGTACCTGTCAAAAAACCTTCATTTTGAGACCTGCTCTGTATCAACATGATGTTGGTGAGACGCTAACTACATCAATAGAAGTCCATGCTTTTAGTCACTTTTTTACTTACAATGAATCCAGCTGAGAAAATTTTTGTTTTTTAGTAACCTATTTAGCGGCCATTTTGTTACAGCCTCAAGAGAAGACAAGATGAGGGCCTAGTGGGTTAAGGCCTGTTCTCTCATAATTTATCGTGACTAGCTATTTAGGAACCTTAGAACTATGGAAAATTTGATTAACTGAACAGCTTGTGTAGAGAACCTCTGTACACAGCTTCAAGCCGTGAGCCTTTAGGCTTGCAGGCCTGCCCTTTAACATGCGCGTATTGATTGGTCTGGGATAGGTCTGGTACACAACTGTCCCAAATTCTTTACGAACTAGTAAGGGAAGCTATCCACAATATTGTCGGCGCTTCCCTATAAGTTTTGCCCTTACAGTTTGTTAATCCCCGTGCCTTGAATATGCGCTAAACAGTTTTGTACTTACTTGTTGTAAAGAACAATGTCTGGAAGCCACACGTTGGATGGGTCGACATTAATTGATTTTATTCCACCATAATCTTCAGGCTTCCACGTCAGGTGATAATTCTTCCACTTCTGCATGAATATAACACAATCAATAACAACTGTTATACAACATAGTTAGAACAGTACAACAATAAGCGATGGTGTCCATGTTGGAAACGATCATTGCGCCACCTTTTTTTGCAAAAATGAACTAAACTTATATCCTCTTTTATGATGAAAATAAATCATTAACAAAACAGAAAGGCGAAAGCTTAGAAAGACTGCCAGCCAATGACGGGAAGGCAGAGATTTCGTGGCAAATTAAAACACTTAAATTTGTTGCTAATAAAATGGTTCTGAAGACGAAGCTAGGTTTGGCCCCTAAAGAGACGACATAGATAGTTTAACATTTTAATTATAATGATATTACTTGCTATGGCAAAGCATACTGGTTATGATAATGGTTAGCAGTGAAAAGCAAAGCAAATCAAAGCATATATTGATCAGAGAGACAGCAACATAATGCGATGCCAAGTGAACAATAAAGATTAGATGCAGCCACAACACCCGACTCACTGCAGCTCACCATACCCCGATTATACAAGCAATCTGCCTGTATGCTGCTTTTTTAAAAAATTCAGGATTGTTCCCCGGTCCCTTGCAACTTGTCAATTCGGTAAGCCTAGCTTAGTTGTAAAGATTGCCATGGCCCGTGACATTCAATCGCTTAATAATGTAATACATTGCATTGCATTGCATTGTATTGTATTGCATTGTATTGTATTGTATTGTATTGTATTGTATTGTATTGTATTGTATTGTATTGTATTGTATTGTTTTGTATTATATTGTATTGTATTTTATTGTAATGAATTGTCTTGTTTTGTATTTTATTGTATTGTATTGTATTGTATTGTATCGTATTGTATTGTATTGTATTGTATTGTATCGTATTGTATTGTATTGTATTATATTGTATTGTATTGTATTGTATGGAATTGTATTGTATTGTATTGTATTGTATTGTATTGTATTGTATTGTATTGTATTGTATTGTATTGTACTGTATTGTATTATATTGTATTGTATTGTTATGTAATGTCTTGTACTGTATTGAATTGCATTGCATTGTACTGTATTGTATTGCATTGTATTGTATTGTATTGTATTGTATTGTATTGTATTGTATTGTATTGTATTTTATTCTAATGTATTCTATTGTAAATAATGTTGCGATGCAGTTTTTTTCGTTCATGCGTTGTCAAATCAATTTCTGAACTGAAAGCCTGAAGCTCATCTGAACAACTGAAAGCTGAACGAGCAAGATGATGCCTACCTGTCTCACCCAAATATTGCTGACCATCATTTGCTCCTTGTCATTCTAAAAACATAAGAAACGCAGTTTGATGACATTATCCACAAATGCCTACACAAGATGCTGTTTGGAAAATGAAACAAAAATGTCAATTTGTGCAATGAATATCAAGAATGTTTCGAGTCAAAAAATCGATGTATGTACTAATAAATCTCAGCTATCCTCCGCGAAGTTAGATTTGAATTAATTCTACTATATTTTTTTTTTTAATTTAAGGAGGGACACTCTGCAGTAGTCCTGATTTTCAAAGGGCCCGCAACTTAAAAACTTGCACATAAGAATACATTAATACATTATGACCAAGAAATGATAATGGTATTTAATGCGATATTAATAAAAACTTAATCTAAAAAGTGTTTCATGGAAATATTCATAACAAAAGTTTATATGAAAGATTTAACTTCATAAAATTCAATAGCCTGCTTACACCTAGTGGTGAGGCTATTTCATAATTTGGCACCAATGTAAAAAGGCATTTCTGACCAAATCAGTAGCAGTACTGCATAGAGTAGGCTGTGCGTAGTTGACAATAAACCAAGGGTGGCGCCAGAGGGGGAACAGGGGGCTGCAGCCCCCTCGTCGGGGAGTGCTAGCCGTCTGAGAAAATTTCGTGTCTATCGGGGAATTTTCGACGGAAAATTGCGTTCTGATACACAGAGAGATACCTTCCATTCTGTTATTTGGCCCCCCCTATCGGGGAACCCAGCCCCCCCCCCCCGTCGGGCAAATCCTGGTGCCACCCCTCCAATAAAACACCCATATGCTATGGCCTATGAGCTCCTTAATGGACACCCAGCTCAATAAGAATCAACGGTTTGTGTCTGACTAGAGCGTCACAAGTACGTCCCCCCCCCTGTGATGGGAGATCACTCAATGTGGTTTTTGCAACCACATATAAAATCAGCTAAGATGAATCTTTAAACAGACTCACAATTTCAACCAACTGAACGTAGGCCACTCCAAAAGAGACGTTAATTGCTTCATTTTTTTGCCGAACTGGTCTTGCTAATTTGTTGTAGTCGCGTGTCACGAAAAGATCCTTCATCAATCTCAACTCGTCGTCATCTTTTTTATCTGCACCTGGAAGGGAAATATTGAACAATCTTCATAGCAAAGCTGTTTTAGATTCCAATTTTAAGGGTTTGTTTGTTGTTTAAAAGGCTAGCGATTTAGAATTGCAATTTTCACTAACAAAACTGAATAAGATGGAAGGAGAATGTTGGATTGTAGTGTTTTAATTTATATTGTATTATAATGTATTTTATTGTATGGTATTGTATTATATTGCATTGTATTGTATTGTATTGTATTATATTATATTGTATAGTATTGCATTACATTGCATTGCATTGCATTGTATTGTATTATATTGTATTGTATTGTATTGTATTGTATTGTATTGTATTGTATTGTATTGTATTGTATTGTATTGCATTGCATTGCATTGCATTGTAATCAATTACATTGCATTCTATTATATAGATAGAATTTCTTGCATCTTTGAAGCAAGTAGATTGCTTCTGATAAAGCCTCACTTTGCTAGTAAAATATGATTCTTCTGCTCCTTTTACTAGCACTGAAGTTCTGCTTTTGATAATTTGCTATAAAACAAACTTTGCAAATAAAGGCACGCTGTTTCCTTTCCTTTAAGGTCTTTAGAATTCTTTTGACACGCTTATCTACCCTCCTCATGTCAGTATTGCGGGCTTATTCTTATCCTATTTACTTTTCGGTGAATTGATCTGCTAATCTTGAGGTCATGTTATGACTTACGGGGATTTGTCTATTAAGCAAACAAATATTAAGTCTCCTTTTACAATTGCACGTCTACCTTTTGAGAGAATTACACAATTAAAACAACTGTGGCTTACCCAGGATTGGCGTTGAAGCCAAGAATAACCAAGGAATGACAACAAATAGCTGCATTTTCGCCGGCGCTTGATCTTGGAGCTAAAACAAAGGATTAGGGCTTATCGCGAATGGAGCTGATCGTCGAGGTAGTTCGCCTCTGATTGTAGATTTTGATAAATTCTATTTCGGCAAAAACTGGTGATTACTTTTCTGTTTGATTCAGCCCCCTTAAAAGCCGAATATTTTCATAATATGAGCCTGTAATCATGCCAAAACTTGCCTAGTCAACAATGTTTATGGTGAGGTCAAATCCGAAAAACGTTTTCTAAATCATTAGTTGATTTTGCTTTCTTCAGAATTCAGAATGTCAGCATCAAGACCTCAGAAACATTTCTTTCATTTCTTTCTGACAAAGCCTTATCTGGGCGGAGGTCCGGGGCCCGCAAAAATTTTATTGAGTGAAAAAATTGATTGCTCACTGGGGTCCGGTGCCATGAAATACCCCGGGGCCCGAACTGGCTCTCGGCGGCCCTGTCTCTGATCACCTATTGTGTACTGTAGTAAGCTAAAGTAGATGGTGGTGCTCCGTTGCAACCGTGGTCGCCTGCGGTAAACTATGTTATTATTTAAAAAACGCTTTTCTTTGGATTTCAAGTTAATGGCACGTTCCAGGCTCAGCAATCTTACCTTGATAAACTGTACGTGAATGTGGTAAACTGCAGTTGATCGTGGTATTCCGCTGGAAACTGTGGAAACCTGCAGTAAACTGCCTTGTTATACAAAAACCAAAGCTTGCTTTGAATTTCAATTCAAATGGCTCGTTCCGCCTCAGCAGTGGTACCTTGGCAAACTGCAGTTAACTGTGGTAAACTGCAGTAGATCGTGGTATTCCGCTTGAAACCGTGGTAACCTGCAGTACTCTGCGTTATTATACCAAAACAATGCTTGCTTTCAATTTCAACTTGAATGGCACCTCAGCAGCCTTATTCCTGTATGAAGGTATTTGTAGATTATGGTTAACTGTGGTGTACTGTGGTAAACTGTAGTAACTTTGATAAAATGTCAAAGTAGTAATTGTTCTTTGTTCCACTCCAATGTCTCATTGAAGCCACAAGGAACCTACTTTTGTGGCACGCTATCGCAAAACGGCGGTTAACAGTGGTAACTCAAAATTGCTGACCATAAATCATTCTTGTTTTAATAACATTGGGTAGCCGTGATGAATTTGACGCAAAAAAAAAAGCTCGCTGGAAAATGATGTTCTCTTAACGTTGAGATAAGCTTTGAAATATGCGAAGCATTTGATGATTAAATGCCTCTTGAAATAGCAAATTACTTTAATCAATTAAAGGGAAGACTTTTGCAGGTTGGTATCTAGCCGAAAGGATACTCATGATTGAAAATACTGGTGAGTTAAAAGAGATTAAACGTCGGCTTCAGCAATATATCGAGACTGACATAGGAAATGAATGCAAAGTTAAACAGTGTATTTTGTATGGTATTAAGAAAACTGTAAACAAACCTGCGAAACAATTGGCTATTTTCGATAAAAACACTATTCGGCGAAATGAAACTCTCTCTCTTTATCTAGAATTGAAAGAGTTTGAACTCTCAGTTGAAAGAGGCATTTGATATAGCACGCTTCTTCCTATCAATCTATCAAATTGTTGTGTAAACATGCACTGGTGATTGAAATGCTGTAGGCCAATATTAAAAAGCAGACGTCAATTATAAAGACTAGGCCAGGAAATTTAATTTAGAAGTTAAACATCATGAAAAAGCTTTGAGATGTGATGAAGTGTGATATTTGATTTCATAGTATCTTTATTAAACTCGGCAAGCACGCGTCACTAATCAATATATTCGAAATCAAATGATTGATTGCCACGTGGTAAATTTCTCCAATCAAACATAATGCAAAATATGCAATGAATTTCACACATCATCGTACATAGCATAATTTCTACTGTCGTCTATACAGCACGTGTCTGATGTCTATTTTTTGTAGCCACTCTAGATTTGCTGCTGTTCTGGCATGCTTATTGTGAAAGAGTTGCAAAGTGAGTTCGAAACATAGGTTAACTTGGATTATCAGAAGTAACGATGAAAAAAGAGCGAATGTAACGAAATCCCGAAGAATTGCAAGGAAATACTAAGCGGTGAGTTGAGGTAAAACATTATTATGTAGCCGAGACTGCAGAGCATGGCGCAAACGCACATGAGACCGGGTGAGGTGCACTGAGGGCGCACTTAAGGTGCGCTCAGTATTTAGAAACTAGCTTGCTAGATGGGGCGACGTTAAAGATGACATAAAAAGCTATATGTGGCATAACATATACGTTTGAATTGAAGTTAAACTTAGAAGTAAACATGGAAGGCTCGCCTCAAGCGCTCTTAAAACTCCTTGCCTATCCCACACATCAACTTTGGTCTGAGAAATCGCCAGATCCAGTTGCATGCGCTGCAGACTGGTTTCTAATAGCCCTATTAAACATGTGTGTCTCGACGGGGAATATCTCAAACTTAGATGTTTTCAGCTGGTTTTTTCAATGTTTTGATGAACATAGGCGAGGGAGTTTTAAGGCTAAAGAAGCAGATGACTTCTGCATAATCAATTATTGACTTTTACTTGGCTCCAAAGAGGTGGGAAATGCTAATGATGCATGTTCTTCAACTCGAATACATTAAATGAGCCACGCCAAGTCGTATTTTATCGAGAGTTTTCGCTGGGTGTTTCTCTGAATTTACCTTCATTATTGTACTCTTGACTGTAATTTAGGACAATTAAAATCATTTGTGATCATTAAAATCATTTTTGGCTGGAATGAATACATACATGTGTGACATGTATATGAGAGGAAAGAATCAAAGCCAGATGATGGTAGGGTTGGAAAATTTTAGAGCTGGGAGGGAACTCCATATGTTATATTCCAATTTTTATCTTTTCGTATTTGCTATGTATTCATGTTGATTTGCACTGCTTTTGCATTTATCAATTACCTACATCGTCGCAAGACTTACTCGCCAATCCGATAGGCAGCCTGCTATTTTTTCTCTACTTTACTTGATACAGGGAACTTCATCCCTTAGTGTCCTATCAATAAATTGGTTCAATGGGTTTGCATATGTTTAATACTATTTGCTTAAAATCATTGTGTGAACCATAATTTTCTAAGGATTTTTCAGTTGAAATTCTATGAAAAATTGATAATTAACAGATGAAAACAATGCTTGCTTTGATTTGAATCTTGAATAGCTCATTGCAGCCCAAGCAATCATACCTTGATAAACGGTAGTAAACTGTGTTAAACTGTTGTTAACGATAGTAAACAGTGGAAATTTGATGATCAGTGAAGCGGTTGAATGATCACCATGATGATAGTGGAATCATTAGCTTGATCATCCAAACAATCATTAAATCGTAGAGAAAATCAATAACACTCTAATTCAAACCATAAATAATCATTAGATCAGTAGAATGGTAACCAGATGATCAATATAATCACTGTATCACCGTCTCAATTATCATATGATCATGAAGATCATTAGATCACTTACTTAACTGATAACTGTAGCTAATCACTGTAATCATCAATCTAAAACCCTGATCAGTGACAAGGTCATACAATCAGCATTATGTCAATAAATCTAATCATTATCTCAATCACCTTATCATTAATCGGATCTTTCCTATGATTATTATTGATTATCAATGATTCAGCGATCTCATCACTTGATAAGTAACATGATCATTTGATCAACAGTCATTAAACAGCAACTCAATCACTGTGTTATTCAACGAATCGTTAAATCAACTAATCAGCAGTTTATTCATCAACCTAATCATTCTTTCAGCAACCTTGTTATATATTTCTTTATTAATGTTATTTCTAACTCTTTATTTTACGTTGGCATCTAAAAACTTTAATCAGCTCATAAGATTCAGAAATAAAAACTACTATGATGCATAAAAAATTAATTCAAATCTGAATTTGATCACATTTTTTTTTCGCTCTGCCGAATAAATAGATTTTAATGGACAGAAAAATTACAAGATGAGTGTATTCTTTGTATAATCTACAGCGGCAATGTTCAATCTTTTATCAATCTTATATGCATATCACTGTTTCAATGTATTCAAACTCCTTTGGTAATTCTCATTCTTTCTTACTACTATATTCAACTGTCTCTGCCATGAATTTAAATGGTATCGAGATAATTTTAACATATTCATTGAGCGATATGTGTAATACTTTTTTTGGATTTTTGCTCAAACAATTTTTATAAATGATTGACTTGCTTTTCTTATTTATATGAAACTAAATTTCTTCTCGTCAATGATAACAGAATAATTTAATCAATTGACCTGTAAATTTCAACCTAACCTATAAAATTATGAAAAAGAATTTACATCAATCAGAAAATTATGATTCTGTGTGATTCTAGGCACTAATTGTTTATAACTATAACCTTGTACTTCAAATCTATTGTCGAGGTGATGATGACGTAAAGACGTGCGCTTATAGCTATCAGAACGAGGCTTCCTTATTATATATCCCTGCCATAAAATGCGCTGCGTTTTCAAATAATTATTATTTTGCAAAGGTAGTTTCTTGATCATGCAAAAGATGAAGCTCCGAAGGAAACTGCAGTCTTCACCACAGTGTATGATAGCACTTCGTGGAATATGCGAGGGCTATGAAACACAGCAGGGCAAAAACCACGTACTCAACGGCCTAAGCTACTTGGGGTTTTGGCAATGGGCCTACTGTCTCGCGTAGTTGCAATATAAACAGTTCCCTGCCATGGCATTTGCGTACGACTCTCGTTACCGAATCTAGTCGAAGAAAAGCCTGTTCATCCTGTTGATAAATATGTCATGTTACTCGAGGATATTTCTAATTTGCATTGAAAACTTACCTTCGACACATAGTTAACCCAAACCAAGCTTTGCTTGACAGTTGGTTGAAACTAGGCCGATTTCTGAATAACGTATCTTTCGAATTCATAAAGTTTAGACAGGAGTCTAGCCCATTTCAAGTAAACAAGATATAATCAGGAGTTTTTCTATGAGCTTTCTTGATCTCCTTCTAGCTTTCTAAGCGACCAACCAAGCTAAACCTGTTGTAATAAACGTCTTTATAGGATTACGATGTCACATTAAGGATACCATCATTTATTGTGAGATAAGGTTTTAAAACTAAGAGGATGTATTTGGATAAACTTCGTCACTGTATTCCTTTTTTGATCGGCATCTATGTAGATTTAAAGATGTCCAGCGATGAATAATTCAATAACAATCAGGTTGAAGTTCTCGAGCTAAGTCTAAAATTTTCGTGATTTCAGAGTCTTGGTTCGAAATATTGATGCTAAGCTAACAAACATAGACATCGAAAGGTTTCAAGTTGTCAAAAGAACTCCATCAAAGGTATGTGGTTTAATTTCCTTTTGTTCTTATGTCGTTGATTCAAAGCGATTTTTCGAAAGTAGAATCACGCCAAAAATATAACAGTCTCGATAAAGACAATTTTATCAATGTTAAATAGCCCGAAAGGAGAGTTGAAAACGTGTATTTTTTAACTGGCAGTTTGATGCTTATATCTAAGCTATTTGACGTCCATATGCAATTAAAAAGTTGTGTTCTTCGGTCATGTTGGCAACTTATGCACTATTGGTGGTCCGTATCTCTGTTATTAGGCTATCATTTAGCAGTTTTGATGAGTTTTCAATACTGCGGGGCTTTAGGCCTATTCCAGTTTTTAAAGGTGTGCAAATGTTCATATACCGTGGGCTGGAGTTAGTAGCTAGCAAAAGATTTTGAACCGAATTTAGACCCTGTGTAAAACCCAGCACATTCAATCATGGTCTTTATGAACCCTTGACTATGTCAGAAATAAAGGTTTATTTTATGCTTGTTCTAAACGAGAGAAGTAAAAAAAGGAGCAGCTTTTTAATTTTTTTAGTTCCTAAATTCCCAAAGGTAGAAAGGATTCTGAAGGGGGCACCTGTTTCCCCAAATGTTGTCAAATACACCTTTGTTCAGCATTCATAGAGGACCAAGTATATCTAGATAAAATCGTCATCACCATTCTCGTTATCATCATCATCATCATCATCATCATCATCATCATCATCATCATCATCATCATCATCATCATCATCATCATCATCATCATCATCATCATCATTATCATCACCATCATCATCAACATCATCATCATCATCATCACTATCATCATCATTATCATCACCATCATCATCAACATCATCATCATCATCATCATCATCATCATCATTCATCAATCATGTTCATCCTTGCTATAAAAATCAGTTAAAGAGTATCATAATGTTAAATCAAATTTATATATCTTGCATTTCTGCAATTGAAAAGAATGATTAGCATGTAAAGATGCAGTAATTCAAAATTGACTTACAATTGAGTAACTCTTTGTCTTTCTTGTGGTATCAATCAGCCTGTCAAAAATCAAATATTTACTTTAAAATCGGTGTTTTCTAGCTCTTGGTTTGTCATTCATACCTATCTCGAAATGAATTTTTAAAGCGTCTAAAACTTGCAAACCTATGCGGTCTAGTTAGTAGTCTCCAAGCAAAAACGTAAACCTCACGATGAGATTTTAAACCCTTTGGCTTTTCGACCGAATGTTGTATGGTCCTCGTTGTTGCTATGTTCGCGATGTGCTAAGGCCGTTCAAGACAAAGAGAGTATTTACAAAATTAGTGGCCTAATCGAAACTTGCCAACTCCTTTTTACCAAGAATAAAGTGTGAAACTAGTTGACAAGCTACGCGGAATTACACGTCAATGCAAGAAGAATGAATCACGCTCAGAAATGATGAATACACCATACCATAGATGAAAACAGCCCAGCATTTGACCATAGAATTCACCATCGAGATTCTAATAATTGTCAAGAAATGATGGCAGCCGTTTTTGAGGAAATTCATTTTTAATGATGCGCTACTTTGCGGTTTCAAAACATGCTATAGTTTTTAATCTCTAATTTGAGATACGGAGACTAAATCAAGCAAAATTAAATCTTTTGACCTGGCTCTGCATTTTAATAACCATGTTTAGAATTCTGCATAGCAATAAGGACATTGTGCCGACCTAATCCTGAAAGTCGTTATGATCTATGAAGTCAAATGTGATTGTCCTCCCTGCCGAATATTTATTCAATTCACAGCAATATAACAGTTAATTGATGAGAGCCAGTGATTCCTACATAAAGCGAGCATTATGCCTTCTAAACATCCAGAAACAGATGGTGTTTTGGACTTAGGAACGGAAAGGTGGAGACCGGGAGGGTATAGGCAAATGGGGTAAGGACCACCAAAGTTTCTTGCCCTTTTAAGAAAGATTTATCATGCTGCATATTTTTCTACGACTAAATGCCCTTCCTATGTGCCTTAAACTTACATATTTTTTTGACGTTGCAAGACTAGGTGTTTACTAGGGAGCAAGCCTGGGGGCCTGAGGAGGGGAGGCGTATGAGGAGGGCAGTGAATGTGCATCCAAGTAGCACTGCCATAAATATTAGGAAGAGCGGTTTGACAACTTGGGAAGATTACTGCCAAACGGTTAAGACCATGCCCCTCATCCCAATCATCCTTGCCAGGAGCAAACTTCCTGTCTCTTAAACCAATACTAGACGATGGCTATTAATCGTTTGGAGAATAGGGTATCGTCATCAAGTACTGCTTCCTTTACATAAAAAAACACATCTATCAAGGGCCTTGCTTAAATCTCTCAAAAACAAACTCGCCAAAACACTCGCCAGTGACGACTGTGAGGGGGCGATGAAGGCAAGGCTACGCGTCATCGAGTTGGTAATTTACCAGTTGACTCTGAATATTAAATTTGACCAACGACTAGACATAAGAGAGCAAAATTTCAGGCTGTCTATTGGATTCTATAGGAATGCTTGCGACGATTTATGTAAATGATGGATGTAAGGAAAAAAACAAAGCGGCAGAGATTTAAGGCAAATACGATGATAATAATTCATAATTTGTTATTATTTTTTCCAAAGTTTGACCTAGAATGCTATTATAAAAAAATTCATAAAAATCAAGGTTACAAAAAGTGCACAACCATAAACTGCATGTCTACTGTTAAATAGACACGGTTAATGCAACACCGTTGCACCCCCTGATTTTTCTGTAACAGCTACAGCAAGAATTAACCGTGTGTTCGGGAAATTTATAATTCAAAAGAACTTGCCATCTGCATGTTGGACGTCAATGCAATTTCGCAATACTGAATAAATTGCTTAAACATCTGCCCCAACCTCAAGTTAATGCGTTGAAAATTGACTTCGATCAGTGAGGTTAAAATCTGTGCTATGTAATTATGATTGTAATTAATTTAAGAATTGTGGTTAACATCAAATCAAATGCGCTGAGCATGGATTCGTCTGCTCCTTGGTTTCGTGTTAAGTTAAAATCAATACAACGAATCAATTAAAGCTTGGACTTTTGAACAATTCAACGAGAAACATGTTAAAAGAGAAACGGGTCTATTGTAATAAGAGCAACAAAGCTGGATTTGCAAGGAAAATAAGAACAGTGTAAGAACATGCTTAGCCTCAGACGAAATTAAGACTTTTTTTTGACCCCACCACTTGCTTAAAATATGTATTGACGCTTTTGTTATACCCCTTCCTTTCTCGCAATAACATTCCTTCCTTCCTTCCTTCCGTCCTTCCTTCCTTCCTTCCTTCCTTCCTTCCTTCCTTCCTTCCTTCCTTCCTTCCTTCCTTCCTTCCTTCCTTCCTTCCTTCCTTCCTTCCTTCCTTCCTTCCTTCCTTCCTTCCTTCCTTCCTTCCTTCCTTCCTTCCTTCCTTCCTTCCTTCCTTCCTTCCTTCCTTCCTTCCTTCCTTCCTTCCTTCCTTCCTTCCTTCCTTCCTTCCTTCCTTCCTTCCTTCCTTCCTTCCTTCCTTCCTTCCTTCCTTCCTTCCTTCCTTCCTTCCTTCCTTCCTTCCTTCCTTCCTTCCTTCCTTCCTTCCTTCCTTCCTTCCTTCCTTCCTTCCTTCATTCATTCATTCATTCATTCATTCATTCATTCATTCATTCATTCATTCATTCCTTTCTTCATTCATTCGTTCATTTATTCAGTTATTCGCTCATTCATTCATTCCAGCTAGCATATGTTCTATTCTTCTTTACTGCATTGAGCCATTCATTCAATACATTCTTTATTAAATCCATCTTGCTTAAAACTTTGTAACAGAGAGCGCACTTTCTTGAGAGAGCGACAAATAGTAAAATGTCGTTAGATTTTCAAAGCTCATCCCACTCGCGAAACTTTGGACAAAATTTGCAATGAATAGAAAAGCTTGTCGTATATCTTTATGAAACAGCTAGGATCGCAAAATTTCTGTCATCTCTATCCAATTAATATTTTATAAAAGCGAAAGATTCAAATCTAGCGCATTATCAAGCGCCTTTCTGACTCTTGTTTTTCTTATTTGAAGTAACCCCTCCAGATAAGCCAAGGCTTTCCTCACAGTTCATTTGATTGTCAAGCTAGGCACGGCTGCGCCATTCGTAATGAAGCATTTCATTGTCTTTTCCGTACAATGCACAGTATGCTCCATGTCCCAAACTTCAGGTTTTCTTTCACTACTTTGTCAATAGGAGTCCATCCAGTTTGTAAAGCACTATACTAATAGTCATGCATATTATCTGAATTTGCTTCCCAAATAAAGAAATTCGCACTTAAGATTGGCAATTAGTCTAATTAGTACGGCTTTTCTGTTCTGTTTTTGTTGAAGTTACGTCCATGAATGAAATGCGCAACCGTCTAGCACATGTTTAGGTTCAAACATTGTAATCAAGGTTGGAATAGTTAAGCTTCTCTTGAATAACAGATCTAAAACATTAGAATGTGATCTGTGATTACTCGGCAGATTTTTAATTCTCAGTCCTCATATCTGCATCTGTACCTGTAGGCTTTGCTACAAATTACTAACGAGCATAGATGCTAAGGGTTGCAAGACGTTAGATTTTATTAATTGCACGTCGCCTTTTGTATTAATGTTTGATAGTTTATTTAGTTTTAGCCTAACTTCAGTTCTTGCAGCGTTAGTAAAGTAGCTTGTAAGTACCGTCCTAGGTAATTTTCATTATTGTAAATTTTTATATTGGATATAAAAAAGTAATATTTTCACGAAGTTGGATTTAAAGCCCTAGGACAAAAACAAGCGACAAAAGCAATGAGCTGCAGAAACATTTGCAAAAAGGCAGCGCGTTAAAGAGATCAAGTCATTTACTTTTCAGATGGTTCCTTCGCAAAACTATTTATTTCATTAATTAATTCATTAATTCTTTATTCACCTTATTTTAGATTATTCAGCTAAAAAATCTTTCCTCTAAAAAGACCCAAACTTGCTACAAAAAGGATCATTTTGAAACAATTGCTGCGGCATTTGTCTAAGCAAATATAGGACAGTTCTTCCGTCTCGTATGAAATATTCCTTTTACTATAAATAGATCTAAGGTTTTTAGCCCATTTTCAAATTATATGAGTGCGTAAAACCTTGAAATGTGCTGGTAAACAATTCCAAATTTTTAGACCAGGACAGTAAGAGATTGACCGTAGTCTAGATTGACTATAGGCCTATGACCACAAAAGCGAGGAAGCTAATGCACAGGCATTACAAACAATTCTAATTAAAAACTTTAACGATTACATCGCTTAAAAATGCTATGGTTTTGGTTTCTTTGGTAAATATTTTACCATGCATGCGCCTATTCGCCTTAGCAATTTGTGTGGCCTGTCGACTTTTGAGCAATTTCAAATCAATTGTAGTAACCAGAAGATAATCCACGATTTCCAAAGCAAATTTTGCTCAATGCAGTTTAGAAATCCATTTGACGTATGCGGGCTATAAAACAAGCTAAATATCATACAAGCATTATGAATTTATCTGATCGTGTTTATTGAAAGGACATTTTTACTAGCAGCTTGGTGTTTTTGCAAAACCATGCCGTACAACTACTTAACTCGATTTGCCTTTGTGCTATCCACTTTAATAAACTGCTCAAGCCTTCTTACGATGTGTAATTAATTGTAAATTGCGTTAACAAATTAAATGAAGGTCCCTTTTGGCTGCAAAAAACCTGCGTCAAGTTTGTTTTAAAATAAAGAAATCTTGTAATATTTAGTGGATTCCACATTGACATAAACATCTTTTTAATTTTCATAAGGGTGTTCTCCTTGAAATTGGCAATGGTTGGTTTCGATACAATACAATACAAAGCAATGCTATACAATACAAAACGTATTGTATTGTATTGTATTGTATTGTATTGTATTGTATTGTATTGTATTGTATTGCATTGTATTGTATTGTATTGTATTGTATTGTATTGTATTGTATTGTATTGTATTGTATTGTATTGTATTGTATTGTATTGTATTGTATTGTATTGTATTGTATTGTATTGTATTGTATTGAATTGTATTGTATTGTATTGTATTGTATTGTATTTTATTGTATTGCATTGCATTGTATTGCATTGTATTGTATTGTATTGTATTGTATTGTATTGTATTGTATTGTATTGTATTGTATTGTATTGTATTGTATTGTATTGTATTGTATTGTATTTTATTGTATTGTATTGTATTGTATTGTATTGTATTGTATTGTATTGTATTGTATTGTATTGTATTGTATTGTATTGTATTGTATTGTATTGTATTGTATTGTATTGTATTGTATTGTATTGTATTGTATTGTATTGTATTGTATTGTATTGTATTGTATTGTATTGTATTGTATTGTATTGTATTGTATTGTATTGTATCGTATTGTATTGCATTGTATTGTATTGTATTGTATTCTATTCTATTCTATTCTATTCTGTTGTATTCTATTGTATTGTATTCTATTGTATTGCATTGCATTGTATTGTATTGTATCGAAACCAACCATTGCCAATTTTGAGGAGAGCACCCTTACGAAAATTAAAAAGCTGTTTTTTCTCCTACCAATATAGAATGTTCTGATTGCTATCTGTGCTTCTACCCTGGTGTATTAGGCATATCAACCAGGGTGTAATAAGTTACTTTAGCAAACTAAGCTCTAGCTCAATAGGGACTATAAGACTTTCAGTCTTCATTTCCTTTCGGGTGCAATTCCTTGAATTAGCTCCCTTTGCACCCTAGCTATCAAACATTGGCCTTATCTTATCTTACTTCACGATAGATATATCTAGGCTATCAGGAAAACCAATTTTTGATAGATAGATACCAATTAAAAACTTACATTATTGATTCGGCGGAACCGTGAAGAATTTCAATCGCCAAATTTTGGATTTTTGTTGATCATAGTGTTTCATCTGCTCTCCAAAAGCCAGCGCTGTATATGCTTGCGCTATCACAACATTGCTACGACCGTATAAAAAAACACGTGACCTGTTTTGCGAAAGCTGAGTCCGTTGTCCTGTGCGCGTTTCATGCGCTGCTAAAAAGTCCATCTATCGCATTTCTTGGAGGTTTTGTTTACAAAACAAGCTTTTAAAAATCCCCTTCGTAGATTATTTATTTATAGTTTATACTGCTTTTATTGACAGTACATTATCCAATCAATCATGCACCATTTTCAACCTTTGTGGGGCGCATACATAGCTGCATTGTTTAGGAATGATTACCAAAAGAGGTATTAGTCGCCTTAATTTGGTATGCGCAAGCTTAATGCTATTAAGAACTGTTGTTCGTAATGTCATAAGTGTTGGATTACATCGGATGATAGGCGATCGAGCAGAAGTTACGACTTAAAAAGTACCGATATAAAGGTTTATCGCAGCTATTACTTCGACCATAGTTTGCGTTCAAAACACGCTATTTGGAGAGTTACGCTTGGCGAAGACTTAGATATTCGTGTAAGTAAGATCTTGCATCCATTTAAATCATTTTAAAATCAGTTTTGTAATTTACAATTTAAAAATTAAATCACATACGCTTATCGGTTGTCATTCAATATTTTCATACTCTATGCTCGACAAGTGTCGCAGGAAAAAGTGCTTTTGGAAATGATAAATTGCGTCCCTACTTGAAAGTGAAATTTAAAGAAAGTTTTATAAAAACCATGCTTCCTTGTTTTATTTCAAAGCCTTTTGTTGATGAAATTCTAGAGAGATTATGCAACTGTCAACAAAGCATCTCGTGCAGGAACTTACAAAAATTTTAGCTCATATCTGTAAATTTTCGCTCTAAGTCTTTGAAATAGAATCAATAATTGATATAGTAGCTAATTAAGAAGCAGCTAGAACTATTGGGCTTAAACTTTCTCAACAATCTATGCCAAATTATGACGAAAACAAATTGAATCTGCAAAAAGTAAGTTCTCACCCAGGACTGCCAGTAAGCCTCGAAATTCATTTATCCTTTGAGATGAAAAAGAATTGGAAAAGTTTAAAATCTGAGGCAAGAACCTAAATTTAAAACTTTAAATGCCTCTTTCAAGAAATAGAACAATATTTTCACTAAGTTTTGTTGCGTAATATTTATGTTTTCAATGATAAAATTGCTGGAAATTGCGCATCTTGTTAGTTATGATTGGCAACATTCCCTCAGTAAAAAAATTTATTTTTCTAGAATAGATATTGTCAGTATTTATTTTTACTTTACTTAGGTTAACATTAAGAGGATGCATTTCATATTCAAAGAATGTTTCCGTAGATAAAGGAATAAATAAATAAATAAATAAATAATTAAATAGATAAAACAATTTATATATGAACAAAAAAACAAATAAATAAATAAATAAATAAATAGATAAATAAATAAATGCATAAAAAAGTGAAGAAGTAAAAAAATAGACAGATGATAAGGTGAATAATATATAATTAAATAAATAAATAAATAAATGAATAAATAGATAAATAAATAGATTAATGGATAAATCAAGAAATGAATTAACAAATTGATAAATAGATGAATAAAAGAATAATAAATGAATAAGTAGGCGATTGGTAAATATGACAGCTGAAGCCCTTTTTAAAAATGCGCTTGTTTTAAAAATTAATAAACAATTTAACCTAACAACGCAATCTTTAAACTATAATTAACATTTGAGTTTTAAGACATCAACCCATCGATAGTGAAATGTCTGGAACGCTTTTTAAATTCATTCACTGAACATATACTGAGGTCATTACTTCGCTGATTTGCATTTTTTCTGTTCTCTGGAATTTAGCTGAATCTGTTCAGCACAGTATTCAAATATGATCACCTCCTTTTTAGCAGAGACCAAATGAGATTATTGTCTATACAGAACAGTTCCTATGACATTTTTGCATGGAAATTTTGGCATTTTTACAGGAAAGCCTAATAGTTGTGTTATTTGGAAGGTCTAGACAAAACTTTTCGTAAGCTTGTCTTGTTTTAAACGCCATAACAACGTTTGGCGTTGCTTAAAACCCTTTGCAAAAAGCCCGCGTGCCGAACCCATTATAACTGAGTAAAGTTTGCTGGATCGTTGGTCAACTTGTTGCTCATGCCGCTTATTACGTTTTAAAGATTTGCATAACTATATTCAACTAATAAACAGAAATAATTTCGATCAACAGCCATTCTTTCCGACGTATGATCTAGTCAGAATTAGACCCTTTCAGCAGAGCGAGCTATTCTCTTCAAAAAGCAACCCTAGGCCCATTCGACCCTGCTTAGAGAATCATTCTCCAAAGGGCACAGCCTAGTTAGATCGGCTGCTAAATCTCTTAAGGCTAAATCGTAGCTACCTGCGCAAGGTTCGGCTCAGAATACTGCATGTGCTCTAGTCACTCGATCATCAGAAGTTCTGGATTGTTTCTCGTTTGGCAGAGCTCATTGACTTAAAAGTACCATTCATTCATCTTCTTCTAGGTCACGCGGTGTCTTCCTACCGCAAATATTTAGCATGTGATATGAAACACTATACGTGATCAGAATCAATAATGACTTTTCGTGCAAAATTGACTTCGTTTCTTGTAAAAGCAAGACTATTTTCACTGTTCTTGTTGATGCAACAACAGGACTATTTTTCTTGCCAATGTTGATAGCCTGAAATGCAGCTGCGTGGCTTGTGCTATCTATATCAAAATTATCATTTATTTCCGACATGATACCATCAGTTTAAAGCTAGCAGAGGATGAACACTAAAATTCATGATCCCCAAGTTTGATTAGTTCATCTACAAGCGAGAACAGCAGATTTCTATGTGATGGAGCTTATAAATGTTTGATTTATATACATATACATTAACAAAAATATACATAAAAATTACTACGGATGAAGATGAAAGTTGAAATGTTCAAAAGTTGAAGTTGTTTCTGAATATCTATATATACATATAGCGCCTGTGTGGCGCAGAGGATTGGTCGTTTGACTCCGAATGTGGTCAGCGTGGGCTCGATCCCAACCGTCAAGACTAAAATATTCATAATTGGGTAGCACCCTTTCGGTTAGTATTTATAATCCATGTCAACCATTGCCTATTTGATTTAACATTTACATATACATAATAATGAAGCTGTAGAAGAGAGCAGAAACTCTTACAAGAAGTAAGCCTCAAGTAGATCTTTTGCGCATTTTCATCAGTGCTAACTAGTTTCTGCCTTTATCCGGTCATCTTCAGAGCACCCCAATGATGAAAACTAAATTATGCATATACATATATATATATAGTTTTGCACGCAGATCCATGAAAGAACATACTGGTTTTTATATAGGTTTAGTAGATTAGCTCTTTTGAAGTTAAGTTATTTCAAAGTTAACGTAATGGACATCGTGGATAAATGGTGAAAATGAATAAGGCAGTAGAAACTTTGCATCAAGGATGGACTTTGAAAGATTTTTTTTCAACTCTGAAAGCATTATTTCTTCACTTAAAGAAATTAAATTGTTATATTCCACGAACTGAATGGCTGGCATAACTAAGCAGCATCAGTATAAAGCAATACCATAAAACATAGAGTGAACCAACAATCATTTTGTTTTGTCAATTAAGAAAAACATTTCGCTAAAAGCGTCAGGCAACGTTAAAATACAATGTAAAACAAAGAATTATTGTATTTATCATCGATGTAATTATTTGTGATTCGTTAAGCATTAATAAACAACGTAAGCATTTCCTCTGATCTAAACTTGCAGTTGCAGGCTGCAGCTATTTCATCTTCTGCAGCAGAATTTAGCTATGAAAAATCCTGAACTTATACCCTATCAACCAAACCAAAGTCTCTTAGTTTTGCTGTTGATAAAACTTTTATGCACACGAAGAGTCTGTTCTAAAGGTATGTCAACATATCTAATTCAAAAAGGTTTGATATAGCAATTTTGTTGAATATAATTCAATTTATTTTTTTAACATTTCTTATAAAAAAACCATAATCAAGCCTTAAGTTTTAATATCTGCAGTCTATTAAGCCAATTTTGATTAAGTAAGTGTATGCAATATTTGTGATATTTAGATAATTTACATAATTGCTATGTTTTACATTTGATGCAATTTTTTATATCTTTTTCATGCAATGTAAGAAGTTCCTGCTCTTTCGGTATTTGAAAGATAGTTACATATTTTTGAATTTACTATGGACAGCACGGTAAAAAAACTACCTTCTAAAGCTTGCTGTTATATGTACAGGGCATGAAATAAAACGTCCCTTTTTAATTTCATTCCATTTTTGGCTGCAAAAGTAATGCAGATATGTGAGGTTATACCAAAGAAATCATCGATATCAAAAGTTTCTAAACAGCCTACCTGACTGGCAGATCTTTGCCACTTGGGTCCTGTCAGCCAAATTGCGCTTCTCTTATCCCTTCATGAAATAGCCACCAGCGCTGTTTTATCTTGATGCTCCCATCGTGAATAACCTGAATTCTCAGACAAAATTTGCAGCAAACAATTCACCAGCTACCGGGAAATGTTTATAAAAAACCACTCCTGCAATTCTGATTTAGAACACTTTTAGCAGGTATTGAGGCTGATACGATTTGAGAGAAGAGACAATGGCCTTTTTCTTTAATTATAATGCAGCACTATTATTTGCTTGCGAAAACAGTTGGTGGCCATACTCAAGTTAATTTAGTATCTTTCATCTCACCCTTTTCATTCACATCACTAGTAGAAAAATTTATATTTTATCAAAGTGGTATGTTACACTATAGAAAATCCTTGCTGGTAAAAATGGAGCTCAAGAACCCAAGCTCATCTGAAGGTAACAACTTAACTAATGCTTCGAGCAGACGATGCTCTTTAACTAACTATTTGGGGCTCACAGAAACGTCAACTAAGTGAGCGAATTTCAAAAGTCGACGTATAAACATAAACAAGTTTGCCTTTAGCTTACAAAGCGCACTGATTATTAATAATCTTATAACTGAGGAATTTTGCAATAGCTTCTTGCTGTTGTTTGATTAAAAACGGCTTCTGTCGCAGAGAGGAGGCTATATCTCTACGGTGAGGAAGACGATTATGGTCTTGGACAGGTGCTTCTTATAGTAAATTAAAGAAATGAAAAACATTAAAATAAAAAAGGGATAATGATCATCATCGGTGTGAACTCTACAAAACTTTTACTGCATTGTAAAAACACCATTATTTGCCGGTTCGTTTCTCTGATAGCCAGTAAATTTTGATTGAGTTTTGCTGCTCTTAAATTTATTGTCCTATTTAAGGACTGAATTGTTTTTAAATTGTCCTAAATTGTGTAATCTGTCGAAAGTGTGATTTTTTTTTGCATATTTCTGTGCTTGTTTAATAATAAGCAATTTTGGATTGCCAAAAAATAAAGAAATCTACTTAAATAAATTTAAAACGGGAAACCACATTAATTATAAATCAGCTTTGAAAATACAGAGTTTCACGGTAGTAATATTAGGGAAAAAATTCAAATTACAGTAAAAATGTCTTAGAAACTTTAAAATGGCTAGCCTTAACAGTTAATGGTAGGTTTTTGAATTTTAGTCAAATTCCATGCTCGTGTTTTTATAATACTGTTCTTCCAAAGGATGAAAATACTTTGAGTACGTTTTTGTATTTTTACCCTTTTTGCACATTAGATAAAGTCTTAGATAAATAGAATAGATAAATACATTAGATAAATAAATGAGAGAATTTGCACTTGAGAATCTATTTCTTCTAGTGCCGTCTCTTTAGTTATTCTGCATGCGCATTGGCTCAGGTGTAATCTCTTAATGCCCTTAAAAACAGAATTGTAATGGGGATCAAAATGAGAACATTGCATTTAGAAGCAGGTAATCAATCGGACTGACGTACAGTTAGTCCTGAATAAAGCTCCACCCAGTCGTTTTAACGTATCCAAAATTAGTCTGGGTTGTATAAACTCCTTTAGAAGATAAACAAGGATGTTTTGCCCCATAGATTTAAGAATATAGGTGATGAGTATAGCAGCAAATATAATTTATGAATTCAAATCATCAGATTTCCGTTATAAGTTGAATTGGGCTTAGAATATAATCCTTATCTGCAATGGCTTTGATCTGTTTTCAGAACAATTAAACGTTTTTTTTGATTCATGGTTAAGCTCTCTCGTTATCTTGAAACATCTCCAGTTTTGTATCGCCTTAAATATGCGTTCTAAAAGATCGTTCCAAGATATTGTTTAGTTTTTGATGCTTTTAAAAGCCATTCGTAAAGCTCTGAAATAACGTTGAAAATGTTTTGACTTTGTTTGTTTGATTTGATATGACATGATGAAGTTTAAAGATTGCTGAATATATTAAGGCGGTTGCAAGACTCTGAATCTTTGCAGCGATGATGTGCAGCAAACTAGGCTTGAAGTAAAGGTTATGAGCTGATTTCAAATAGGAGAATTAATTTGTTTAATTGAAACTCATGGCCTTGAACTATTGTCAAATTCCTTGCATAGCAAGCTTTGTTAAATTGTTCTGTGAACATCGTCTTGAACGTACAGTACCGTTGTGAGGGACAACACAACAACCTTTTGCCTCATATCCGTGCACCTGACACTTCCCTTTCGATAGCAACCGTAATTTGCTAGGAAGGGCCGTATTCTGCATCATTGTAAAAGGGTATAGAATGCCATGACCACAATTTAAGCCATACGCTCTCGAATGCAAACCTAATCCCTTATCATTAAAATCGTCAGCCCCAGGTTATCCATCGTCCGATCACTCCATGCCAAATATAAAGTCATCTACATATAGGTTTTATAATTTGATTGCAAGATACTGATTATGTGATGCAAGTAAGAGGCCATGAGTTGCCCTGATCTAGCTCCAGGTTGCAGCGTAGGAGACTAATAGGGAACATTTTAAAAGCTTATGGTATGGCACTTCTTTGAACTGGCGCTATAACGTTTTAAAAGAATACCAGTTACTACCAATGAGCTAGTGAATTATACAGATAGCTTGAACAGTTATCAACTTATTGCGCCCAAAATATACAATCATCTATATACAGTCAGTTATCTAATTCATACCAAAGTGCACAGGATTTTATGTAACAAAAAGGGGATTTGAAAGCTTTTGGATTCTTTTTTGTTTACATAAACTTACCATTGAGCTGGGGTATCATAAAGATAGCTTGACCGTTAGTTTATCTATTGCTCCGAAATTATCAAGTCATCTAGATGAAGTCTTTTATCTATTTGATGCCAAATTATAAGGGGAGTTTAGGTAGTAAAATTAGAATTTTCAAAGCTACTGTGCTCTTATTTTTGGAAAATGAGTGGGTAGGAAAGCCCGATGTTAGAAGCGGTGCGACCAATGTGGTACAATGAAGCCGAAATTGAACTGCAATCATTCCGCAATAAATAGCAGCATTCTTCTTTTTGATGCATTACGATGTTTCGCATCATGGCAACGGAAATCAGCACAAACACTGCACAGACACCGCATGTTAATGTCATGATGGCATTTTAATGAAACGCGTTGGAGATAATTTATTATAAAGTTATAACGATCTACATGGGTCCCCGTTTTAACGTGTATTCATGCTTTTTTGACGTCTGCAAAACCATTTGAGGATTATCGTACGGTTTTAGGAAGCATTAGTCTTAATCTCCAGCCAGCACCTGCACAGCCTCATTCGACCATCTTGAAATTAAAGTTGCAGTTTTGCAGATAACTTCGCGTGTGACCGGACGCATACTTGCATAAATCAGGTAATGTTTTTAGCTCACATCATTCACAGATCCTAGATGTATTTTTTTATAAATAACTCAGCATCGCTATAATCGCTCGCTAATGTTTGTTTCGATTAAGTTCTTTTGAAATTCAGAGACGAGCTCCGCCAAACTAATTTAAAACGTTTTATTTACAATTTACATTGCTAGTGTTTTCAGCCATAGTTATTCTAATTTGTCTGTCGAGTTATTCTAATTTGTTTTGCTTTTTGAGACATATTTGTACATTTAATTTCGTTTGCATATCAGTAAAAGCTTTGTTCGATTAGTCAGTGTTTGATTTAAGTGAAATTTTCTGCACTGAGCTGTGATTTGAGCGACCTTTAATCGAGAAATTTTCCCAAACATAACTGCCTAGAAATAACAATCAAAAAAGCTTCATTGCAATCAAAAAACATAAATAAGCCATGCATAAACGCATTTTATCGGGCCGTTGATGGAAAATGAGGTATTTACTATTCAACTAGATTAAGGAAAATCTTTATTAAAAGATTTTTAATCCCGTTCGCTTTCGAGCGATTTAATTTTCTACTGAGTACAATCAAAGTGGATTCGCAAAACCTCACCTATTAAATTCCTGATCACGCTGATGTTCAGAATGGCCTAGACTTTGTATGTTTTTGTTTTTAAAAGATTAATTATTGATCTAATGATGAATGAATTTTCAACGTAAATGTTAGGTCAGCTCGAGAAATAATTGCACCAATTTCTATAAGAGAAGCCAAATCTAAAGAATTTTGAGAACCAAGAGTTTTTGACCGCTGTCGACTGACGAAGCATTTGAAAATAGTTGTGTCCAATCAAAGAGTAGAATCACCTCTACCTCAACTGTTTGGCTTCCCCTAAAGATATAAAGTAGATTTGTTCCATACAAAAATGGATTATTTGTAACGTTTTAATATCCTAGACGTTAGGTTGCTGTTTGATTAAAAACTGTTCAACATACGGGTTGTATGACAGCTTAATGGAGCTTTAATGCATTTATGAGACTCCATTTACTATAAACTGTCCCAAAACGTTACTGAATGGCGATGTTTTAAAAGAGGCTTGAGAATGTCCCAAAACTTTGGCTACTTGAAGTATGTTTTAAAGATTCTTAAGACTCTCCCAGAGCCTTAGCAACTTGGCGAATGATTTGCTAAAACATGGCTGCCTGGTGGATGTTTTAAAAGAGCCTTTAGAGCGTCTAAATAATTTACATTCTTAGAGGATGGTTCACAGGAGCTCTTAGACTGTTCCAAAAACTTAAGTGCTTGGTAAGAGTCTTCCAAGAGGATTATTTGATCCACTGCTTCGTTGGATCTAGTCTGGTTGCTACCACTGGACCAAGAAAGGGACAAATGTGGCACACGTTACTGGTTCTACGTTTATCGTTACTTATTCTCGAAACGTTTTAACAATCTCTGAGATCACATCAAACTATGGCAACAATAACTATTTTAGCTGTCCGATTGCATACTCAATATTTTGAAGGGCAATTTAGGCATCAGCTATTGTCATATGGACATCAGTTGCAGTTATATATCGGTAATGGCCACTGTTTTAAATATATGTCTTGTAAACCTCGACACAAAGTGAAAAAAACCCCATTTGAAAAAAAAAACTACCAGATAATGACCAATATAGGATATCTGAAGGAAATAACCTGGATTGAGTGGATACCAGCAAATAGCCTGGGATTATAGTCTCTCTTTATTTGTTTTCGATCAGCAATGTAGGTTGTCTAGTTAAGAAGATACTGTACTTTGCTCATTAAACCTATCAAAAAAGCAATGGTACAAGGCAGCGATCAGCTTTTGTGGCCATCTTAGATATGCGGTGTCTATGCCTTAGTTTTAATGGCAGCAAACAGCAGTTTTCGGCCGTTCAGCTATTCAGGAGTTTACCTGGAAACGCGAATAACTTTCTATAAGTCCTCTTAGCAATTAATCGCTTGCTCTAGAAAACAACTAATAGAAAATTTGATAGAAAAAGGTCAGACATCTTAAGAGCGCCCCAATTGGATTGAAAGTTAATCGATTTAGGTACTTGCATCTTTTGCATAAATGACAGAGTGAATGAGTGTACTTTAAAGATGCATCCTAGAAGGAAGCTGTAATTGTTAAGATAGGACTTGTTTGCAATGGCTTTTGTTGCCAGAACTTTTCTAAGTACCTATTCACGACCTTGGAATGTAGAACAGCTGGGTTTGCTGAGCAGCTCATGGACTGCCGTCTCAAGCTGTAGTTCTTCATGTTTTTAAATTTTCGACATGACCACTCTTCAACACATTTGTCATGGATGTTTACCAGCCATGATTGAAATGGCAGGGTGATTAAGAGTCTTAGTTTTGCTAATGCAATTACCTGCACTCACCGAGATCTGAGCCAGTCATCTGCAGCATAATTATAATTGTAAAAACACACAATGTTATCATTTGAGCTATTTGCCTTTAAGATTTCTTCTCAAGGATATCGATACGCATCTGTGTTTGTGCAAATCTACCGCTCTTCTCATCTAAAGAAAGGGCTGTAAGATCCGCCTGATACACGATCTAATAAAGTTCGGTTGAAAGAGCGATCAAGAGTGAGTGGCTGGAGTGAAAAACGCCGGGAAAGAAATGAATGCGTGGATAGAAGTAAATAGAAAATGATAAAGTGGGGGGGGGGGATTAAACAATTGGGGTGGAGAACAAGATAGGATTGGAAATGGAGGCAGTTCATTCTTGATAGAGGTAGAGATGCAGTTCAGTTCACATGTAATGCATCCTTGTTTGCTTCAACAAGCATTTAGGGTAGACCTACTCTGAGCGAGTTGGTTTTACATCTTAATGCTAATAAGGCACTATGAGTTTTTACATACTCAGCTGTGGCCAAAGGAAAAGATCGCTTAAAATTCTCTGAACGCACTATAGATAAGTCCACCACATTGCAACAGCAAGCCAACGATACAAAAGCAATCTTTAGGTATACAAGACGAGGTAAGGGTCTTCTCCAATCCGTCTCTTGCGAACAGATGTAAGGCGCCATTTCCGATTCGAATTTAGCCACCTGGTTCCACTTCGAGTCACTTGTCACGGTTGACAGACTCGAATTTATTAGCGCTTTCCCGAGATTCTGAATCCCTAGACACCGCCAAGAAAAAATCCAACACTTGAAATTGTCTTCTAAACACCCAAAACATATGATATTTTGCTTTAAAAACTTTATAGACATGCAACACATGCTAACATCGAAAATGTTAGATGACGTCATTTAGGACAGACTCCGCCCGTCCTTCTATGTCTAGAGATCTTTTGAGCTTAAGACTTAAGCCACAAGTAGATCGGAACTAAACCCATCTTGGGCCGCCGTTGAACAATTCAATTTTTTTATCATTTACGTCCCAAAGGTCAACCTACTTGGACAATCTTTACTTTTGAACATACTTGCGGATCAAATGTCATTTCTTGCAACAAAAGACACTTTCGGGAGTTTCGTTCGTCCTTTGTTTACAAAATTTACTAAATTAACAGCCAGTTATGCCAAACACAAGAGACTAACATCTTGTCTCTCATGAGATTACTGGTATCTGTTTTAGATATTATGACAAGTAGCTTAAATAACTGGTAATGCATGACCGTTTGTGTTTCGTAGGTCTCAAAATTACACCGCTGAAGTAGTGACCAAGATGGTTTTTTGCAAGACAGGCAAAGAACTGGCACTTATTATCATATTTATTTATGGTCCAATTGTCTTAAATGGTAAGTTTTGAGTTTTTAAGCTTGAGCAAATTTATCTTAACCGTACGTTGAGAGTAAAAAGGCTACTTTTCGCCCAAATTAAGCCCTTTTGTGCATTCTTGACGAAATTATATTTATTTCTGTTATTTTTCTGCTTTGTAATTACTCATTTGACGCAGCATTTACAATTATCCACCTTTACATTTATCTATCCGCCGAACAGGTGGACCATTGCTTAGGCAATAGAAATACGAAATCTATTGCTAGCTAATTGTAAACAACTCTTTATTTACAAGGTACATTGTCTTTACATTTGTTTGCTTGCCAATGGACACATTCTTCAGCATTCTACTTGCGTTTCTTCGCTTGCTAATCAAAATCAATTTTAGCATACCTGATTTTCGTGTTTGCAATACTTTACATGACGAGAGATGAAACAAACTTAAAAGCGTTTCCGTTAAGACGAGAAATAACAGTCGACTAAAAGAATTATCTCTTATGAGAACCTGTAGTCCACGTATTAGCAGAAATCTCCGAATCATTGTAAGGATAAGTAGCCTCTTGTTCTTGTTTGCCATAAAAAACTGTAACAGCTCCCTCGCGATGGCATCAAATGAGGTGAGGCTTTCTAGAGAGGGCAGCGTGTCAGCCCTTTTATCCAGTTTTGGAACCATATGGCCCTTTGATCGTTGATCGAGGTTGATGCTTAATATCTTAATATATTACCCCCTTGCAATCTGACCAAATGCATTAGTTGCTACTGCACAATTGCATTATCACCGGGAGTAAAAGGGTTAAGAATTCAAGACAAACGTAACTGAATCTTTTTGGGGAATTAATTTTGTTATGATTCTGCAAGATTGACACTAACAGCTTCTAAAAGCTATCAAAATAGTTTTTCATAATATTTTGATAGACAGTGCGTCTTCGTCTCTATCAGAATAAACAGTCACCTTTTTGTGTGATAAATTTCCGAAACAGTTGCAATTCGATTACGTAGCGAATACGCGTGGTTAAGGCAGGGGTGTATGAAGACAAATAGGCACGAGCAGTTACTAGTTATAAAAACAGCAACGATTTACATTCAAAGAAAAAGCATGACTCCAGTGAGGCATGGAGAGTTTAATCTTTATTACATTTATATGTTTAATTCTTATTACATTTCTACTGTTAATGTAAGAACGTACGTTTACTAACGGCATGCAATCAGCCATCAATATTTAAGAATAACAGGAAAAGTGACTAATATGATATAAGCTTGAACGACGAGAAAATGTAGGGAAAACAACCAACTCATATACTTAAATAAGATACCGAAAAGGAATGAAAACGAGGGTATGTCGTAGGTAGGGCTGGAACCATGTGGTAAAAGTTAGTCATAGAACTGGGTCGAAAGAGCGGATACGAATAAAAGAAAAATGATATGCTTTGACGATAGAAAGAAGGAAAATATCAAAAATGAATGGAAAAATTGGGGTTTCGTGACAGTTGGTGAGCCAAAAGTTTGCAGTTTGATACCGCATCTGGAACCTCTTTTCACAAGCTGATCAGCCAACCCAACTGCCGAAGTGCTCAGGTGAAATCCTGAAGGCATAGGCCTTTGCATCCGAGGCCCACATCAGCAAATATCAGCCCATGCCAGAACGCCGACTTGGCCTAACAGAGATGGGATTAAAACGCTTGCTTGCTAGCTTTTTCTATCGTCATCAAAAGTATTAAATCACAACTTGCATAAATTAACATATACATTACAATGTCATTTCTTTATTTACTCCGGAACTTCAAGAATTACATGCCAAGAACCTGCGATTGAAAACAACTTAAATGTTGTATGGATGATTAGAATCCATTGCAAATATTGTTGGTTTGTTTGTTTGTTTGTTTGTTTGTTTGTAAATTTGTTGGTTTGTTTGTTTATTGGTTTGTTTGTTTGTGCGTTTGCACTGTAGCTCCAACGATGTGTCCCTATAAAAGGTTTCTCTAAACATCACCCCCTTGATATAATGAAGTGCAATTTTTATATCACGTTCAGACACGAGACTGGAGTTGGAATTTCAAGTTTCAGAAGCCGATCCCCTGTGGTCTATCAAACAATTACCACAAAATTATGTAGTCACAATTCCTTAGAGAAGATAATCTTTCCTGGATTATGGTGGAATTACGTCGAAGCTGATATGAAAATAAAATAGAATGGAAAACAGTCTTTCTTAATGCTTTTTTCAATAGTGAATCATAAATGTATACGATAGGCGTGTGCATTAACCCTTCATACGAAAGGACAAAATTACATCTTACTTAGTCTTAATTAACTCTTATTTGTCTTGTCAAACGCAGTCTGACACAAGTTTTGGTTGGTTTAGAAACCACGCTAGCCAAATGCCAACTCATACATTCAAAACCATCAACTAATCATGGGAATCTAGCGTAGAGACAACAATACATACAGGTCGTTTGGTCCTCTACTCAAGGGCGTAGAAAAGTTTTGAAAAGTAGGGGAGGAGCACATTGAAAAAGGGGCATAGTTTCGTACTATAGGGGCATGAAAAATGAGTCGCTTTCACGATAACAGGGGGTGTTTTCATAATAAAAAGAGGCACTTTCCCGAAAAATTGGCGCTTTCACGATGAAAAGGGACTGAGTTAAAACAGGCAACTTTGAAAATAAAAAGGGGAACCCTTTTATGATAAAAGGGACATTTTTGAGAGAAAAAGGATACACTACCTGCTTAAGTCGTTTAAATTCATTCTCCACCACGTGTTGCTCTTTCATAGATACAATAAATAACTTTATCTACAGCTTATTTGATAAAATCTGCTTTTTCCAGCCACTTACACTTCCAAGCCGTCAATAGATGATGATGAGTTGAGGCTACTCAATCACCTGTTCGGAAAAAATTACAGGAAAGACGTCAGACCGGTTCAAAACAAGACGCATCCAGTACAAGTGATAATTGATTTGGCGTACACACAGCTGATTGATTTGGTAAGGTTGACCTTAAAGCTATCTATGCAGCCGTCTCTCCCACCGCCGCCACCGCCATTCCACCACTGCTCTTACTACCACCACCACTGTCACGACCACCACCGCTCTGACTACCTCCACAACCACCACTCCATCACCACTCTCACTACCACCACCGCTCTCACTGCCTCCACAACCACCACTCTATCACCACTCTCACTACCACCACCGCTCTCACTGCCTCCACAACCACCACTCCATCACCACTCTCACTACCAGCACCGCCACCACTCCACCGCCACTCTCACTACCATCACTGCAACCGCTCCACCACCGCCACTTCCACCTACGTTCCATCACTACCACTACCAGCACCGCCAAGCCCTCTTCCCCCATGACACCGCCACTTCTACCACGGCTCCCTCAAACACCACCATCAACAGCAGCAACTTATCGCACGGCATGCCTTTTTTACCAGCTCAGCAATAGGCCATATCAAAACTTGTCAAACGGAAAATATGGATAATTTCTTTGGTTGAAAACCCCGATACTAAAAGTTTAGAACCATACAATAAAAAACCAAGTAATAATTCTCATAAGCCACTTTTTTATAAATAAAAGGCTTATAACGAGTACTTCGAAAAAACGACGATTTTAATATTTTGATAATCCAATTCTAGGTAGAGAAAGACCAAGTGCTTGTCAGCAACACGTGGCTAAGATTGGTAAGTTTGTATTCTTTGCAACTTACTGCCCATCTATCATTTTATCTTTATTTGTTGCATTATTCTTTTTGTCTTGCTCTTTGTTGGGGTTTGCGACTAAACTCTAAGAGATCCGTTTTTCTGGAAGTATGGTAAATTTTGGTTATCAAACAATATGAGAAATTTCGATTAATTTTAATCAATAAACTCCTTCCAAAATTAAACTCGTCGTTTTTGATAATTATGTTTAAATAGTGGATTGGCCACTGCACTTGACGTCTATTCAATTTTAATTTTAACCCAAAATCTTACAGTGCTATATGCAAGGTCACCTTTTCAGCCACAGCTCTGTCAATGCTGCTGAAAGAATTTTGAATTAACTTAAAATTAAATCATTCACAAAACTGCATGTTTGCACTAAAATTTCGGTTTTCAATTGAAATATCTAATTTTTTTAATCAAACAGTGTTTTCTACCAACTTAACAAATATAAAACGATAAAAAGTGTTTTTTAGCTTTGATTTAAAATTTGTGATTGTTGTTCGATAACGTAAGCATCTTAAAAATTTATTGAAAATTTCAAAATTTATTTACGTTTGTTTGTAAGACTTGAATAAATGTCAAATAAAAAAAGATTAATATGTGCATTTTTGAAGTACGGGTTCTGCGCGTTGCAAGAACAGTTATTGAAACCAAAAAATTTCCCAAAAATTAAAATTGATCATAAATGAGCCCTCTCTGAAATTTATGAAGTTCATACCAACAATGATCGGAAGTTTATTGTTTGAAACTGCTGTTTTTGTCAAACATTTTTGTTTAGTAAAAGTATATAGCAAATCTTTTATAAATCTTTTTTATCAGCTGAAAGTTGTATCGTGTATAGATATCGATAGAGTGAAGAATATGTTCGATATGTTCTATGCGTTGACTTCTACGCAGAACATACAATGAGGACCGCCCTGGCAGCTCTTCTTAGCTCCATAACTATCGATATTCTGCCACCTTTTGATCGTAAAAAGATGGTAGATAAGCCTGACGTTCTGTTTCAGGGCAGTGTCTACGATGAACTTCCAGACAAATCGACGTACAATCCTTTATTTGCTGACAAATTAGCAAAATTTGCCGACGAAGTACTCCTATGTGGCTAAAAGCACCTTGTTTTTGAAACACGATATTTTTCCTTCAGGGTGTAACAGCCCCCCCCCCCCCCCCACCTCACCCCACTTTAGCTTCGCTCCTGGTTCTGATCTTCAATCCAGCTAACTTCAAAGGAGATTGTTGTTAAATCTGAGATTAACCTTCTTAGATTTGACCAAAACTGCGTTTGAAAGTATTTGAATCTCAATAATTTTCTAGTTTTGGAACAATAGCCTATTAAAGTGGAATCCCAAAGATTTTGGTGGCATTAAGAACATAAATGTTGACCCGATAAAAGTCTGGCTTCCTGACATTGTTTTATACAACAAGTATGTCCTCATGTATTTTATTTATTTTAATTTTGTATGTAGACGATTTGATGTTTGTCCAAATCGCACTTGAATGTTCAACTGCAGATAGATGGAAATTAGAAAAAAAATTGCCATGCCATATATTGATTCTTTAATGGCCTGCGATGCAAACTATTTCCAAAAAGCATCGAAAAGATACATGGGGCATGCCATAGCTCTGTAATGCTGAAGTGCAGGAAAAAATGATGACAAATTATGTAATCAATGTTCTGCATGACAGAACACGACAGTTTAGATTGTAACTCTAAGTGTCACGCTTGATGTGATTTGCAGGCAGATCAACAACTGTATTCTCAGCATATAATTTATCGATTTTAAACGCCTCAGATTCATCAGCTAAGTTATATGCGTAGGTTATCCGATTTTTTGTCTTCAAGTGCCGATGAAACTCTTGCAAGTGGCCAAATGGACCAGTTCAAAACGAAAGTGATTTTGACGTACCATGGACTGAATTCCTGGTATTCACCGACAATTCTAAGAAGCCGTTGTGCAATCGACATTGCATACTTCCCGTTTGATGATCAGCATTGTGAAATCAAATTTGTCAGCTGGACGTACACTGGCTTCAAAGTCGACTTGCACCCGAAAAATTCAACAGCCGATCTCAAAAATTACATGCCCAGTGGAGAATTTGAGCTGATTTCGGCAACATCCATGAGAGGTGAAGAGAAATATAGGTAAAAGATTCAAAACTATAGTTCTATATCAATTATGAAATCATTTAACTATACATCCATTTGAATAGATAGCGAAATATCTATATAACTATATATCTATATAACTATATAACTATATAACTATATAACTATATAACTGTATAACTATATAACTATTTAACTATATATCTAGATATTCAGCACTGTAAAACAGACGAACCTACAGTATAGTAATTTTCCTATTTATATCACCATATAACAACTATATAACTAGATAGGAACTATATAACTTCATAACTACACCTATAACCATATAATTAACAAAACGATTAATTCGAGATAATTTACCTGAAACATGCATCTTACAAATATCTTATATTTCCTTTTTTGTTTCTCAGCTGCTGTCCTGAGCCATATCCATACATTATATTCACTATACACGTGCGAAGAAAGACCTTGTTCTACTTCAACAATTTGATTGTTCCATGCTTTCTGATCACCGCCTTGGGTTTACTAACTTTTGTCTTACCCCCTGCAACTGGAGAGCGAGTGACACTTGTAATAACAACACTGCTGGCTATGACTGTGTTCATGTTGATGATAGCAGAAAACACACCAACAACATCAGAGGTAACGCCTCTTATTGGCAAATTCTTTATTGCTTCCATGGTCATAATTGGCCTATCTTTGATTGCCACATGCGTTGTACTGAACCTTTATGAGTGCAGCCGTTCAATTGACACGGTACCTGAATGGCTGCGTCATATCTTGATCGATGTGCTAGCACCGTTTCTTCGAGTTGACCCACCTAAACCTCGGCCAAACATTGAGTTCTCTGTTAACAAGGAAGTCGAGACTGTTGCGGTGAGGCGAGACGCAAAAACGGAGATACTATGCTTGCCACAAAAAGGATACTCCGATAAGAATCATGCATCAAGACAGTCGGTCGACTGGCATCCAAACCGACAGGTAACGGAGGTCGAAGATGCCAAGTCGAAATGCAATTGGATACCAGAAAAGCTGGCTGAAGGCATTGCAATCTTGGGTGATCGTGCAAGAAAGCAAGAAACGATTGATGGCATGGTTGAAGAATGGCAAGTTGTGGCAAAAGTCGCTGATAGATTATTTCTTCTAATGTTTTTAGTGACAATAACAGTGACTACGTCATATATATTCCTGAAGAGGCCAAATATAGAAGATTAATTTGGGATATCTGTCTGTATACATATCATTGCCGTCCTATTAGATTGGAAAGATGCTACATGGGAAAATATTGTTTGAACCAAAAACCCTTACCCTAAATAGACGAAGCATCATCAAAGCTCGAAAGACTTTCACGATATGGGAAATGATATTCAAAGTATTTAAGAAGGAACTGGTAAGGGACCAAGGCACTGATCTCAAAAAAGACTGGATCGAGGAACCTATTGTTTTCGAATCCAACTTTTTGAAGCCAGATCGGCGCCATATTGGTAGGACCCAAACAATGAACTTCAGCGAACACGTGGAAAAGTATACTCGATAAAGTACAAGTATATCGAAAACATAGGATCAAGAAGCTAAAAATCTGTTAAATGGCATTTGATAATCCGTGCCGAGTGGCTTGCTTTGACTCTACACTAAAACCCGCAGCTTTATGGGTCCTAGTAAGATGGCCGCCATCGAAATTTTTGGGCTTCACTGTCAAATAATAGAAGCTCGATCCAGTCTTTTTTTGAGATCAGTGGACCAAGGCCGCTTTTGCCTCCTTTATCGCGCTCAGTAACTATTCGAAGCAAGGCTCCCTTTGTACGCTCAATCATTCTGGTGATTTTACTTTGAAGCATCAATACCATTGCATGTCAATCCTGCAATTTTGTGATACAGTGAAAATTAAAGCAACCGAGAATAACTACCCCTAAGGAGATCAAGGGTACTGCTCCAAGAAAATAAGCAAACCTGGTCTCCCTATGATCATCGAAGGTCACCCTCGGTCTCGATGGGTATCTTGGTAGTCAGAGGGTCAAAGGGGATAACAGACAGAGATCTCAAATAGGGTGTATCTACATGTATTCAAGTATTATGTCTTGCAAAGACTTGAAAGTGGCCTATTAATCATTAACAACCAGCCCCATAGCAGTACGTTTTGCCAACCATGAAGATGCAGTGCTTCAGTGAATTAGGCGATTAGCCGGGGATGAGTTACAGCTAAGAATGAGGCTTTCTTTAAAAAATATCATCAGGAAAATATAAGAAAATAGCAGCATCTTAATTTTGACAAATACAGCTCCCTTCCCAAATGTCCAACTCATCTTTGGTATGGGTGGTTCCCTTTCCCCTTTAGTTTGTGCCCCGGGCTAATTGCAGATGATTCTGCAGGCTTGCAGACGAGTTGTTTTCATTCTTTTCAATAGATCTATTGATAAATTGCCAGAAACATAATGTGTTTCAGGTACTAGCCGCCACTTCCTTCAGGATTCTGCGGTTACAAAGTTACCACTGCCAGTTTTTTTTGTCAAAGTATAAATGGTTAGAATTTTAGGCTTAGTATAATCATCGAAAAGTAATTTTGGTTGAGATAGAGGTTGAAATAGGTTTTAAAGGAAACGAATTTGTAAAGTATCCGAGCTGAATTTATAATCACTAATTTACATCCTGCTACCAATTTTTACTTTTTGCCACTTTCTATGGGCTTGTTTCGAACGTAAAACTACCCCACCTACCAATTTATCTGCTCAAAGCTAACGATAACAGGGGGTGGGGAGGGGCAATGGGGATGGGGGCGTAACAGAAGACTGCTTATCGACTGGTTTTAATCTATTTATCAATAGTTTATCGGAAAAATTGAGTGCTTGTCACATTCACCAATTTCATTCCATCTCCCAGTCACTTGAGTAAATACGCACATTTTTCATATTAATCAAATAGTGGCCCAATCTAAGAATGATCTAATGCACGTGGCGTAATGAGAAATTTACTGAGTGTGGGATAATTATTTCTTAATGCTCAACAATGACAATTTTAACGAGAGCAATTTATGCTAAGATGACATCCTGCATGAAGCAACAAGTTTGGAATTGTTATAGTTAATTCTAATTTGTCATATTCCTTTGATGTACAAAGTAAAACGAGCACATATGGAAGTGATGTTTTGTCCCCAACGCACGCATAAACATACTCACACATGCCAAATTCCAGGCTGGCTGAGCATGCCAAGGAAGCACCTTGTTCTAAGCAAGCACAGGGCCGCTGAAACGTTTTCTTGGCCTAGGGGCAAAACTGCAAAATGAGGCTCCTTTTTGGTGTGATCGAAGCGAGCAGAAGGGGAAAAAGTAAGGGAATCTGGGGGAACTGAATCTTGAGGCACTCTTATAACCTTGTAGGCTGCTCCTATTGGAAGGTTTCTTGAATACATCTAAGGAGATTTTAAATAAAAAATTTTAATATTTGTTGATGAGGCCCCCTGAGCCCTGGGGACCCACGGTTCTGCACGCAGGCTATACAATCTTGAGCATTTTTTGAATACTGAAGTTAGGCATTTTCAGCAAATTTGAGTTTTAAATGGGAATTATTTTACCGTTACGCAGGGAAATTTTCCGATTGTTTCTAATAATCATGCCAGCAACAAATTCCAGGCCGTAGGAAAAAATAGCAATGCTTTTGAAATGTACGAAGAATGACCTAGTATTTCTTAGAAATGATGATGATGATGATGATGATGATGATGATGATGATGATGATGATGATGATGATGGTGATGATGATGATGATGATGATGATGATGATGATGATGTTGATGATGATGATGATGATGATGATGACGTTGATAATGATGATGATGAAGATGGTGATGATGATGATGATGATGATGATGATGATGATGATGATGATGATGATGATGATGATGATGATGATGAAGATGATGATGATGATGATGATGATGATGATGATGATGATGATGATGATGATGATGATGACAATCTTGCAACGCCTAACAAACTTATGACCTTAAACCTTACAATCTTGCAACCCTAACAAACTGCAATCTTGCAACCCTAAGAAACCCTCTAATAAGAAACTACCTATGGCCCGATGCCAGATAGTTGAACGCAAATTTCCTATGGCGTGTCATCGAGAGAATTCCTTGCATTATGACTCACGCAATATTTCTTCTACAAAACCCCCAGTTCCTCCTAGAAATATTTTGAATGTTCGGAAAACAGCATGGGCCATTACCATCATCAGTCCTTTCATCACTTCCAAGTCACCGGTCAACTTAATGTGACCATTTGCGGTGTTTAACGAGCCAAATGCGCAAAACTTCAAACGAACAAACGACCAATTTAGATTCCATCTTTTGTTACGCATTTGGCACAAAAATTACATTTATAGATGGATAGATAGGTCCCCGGACAAAAATTCCTCAAAACTGCAAACATCATGTACTCATTCTTCGTACACAATGAAGCAATAGTGCGTCAATATCGATGTGAAAATTCCGAATCACATGATTTACCCGACGATAACTTCCTTAGTTAGAGAATTGCGTAATGCTAATCCCGATCATACCCGATTGGGCCGATGTACTTCCTGTTTGAGGCAAAGCGAGATCGCCACTGCGGTGGCGATATGGGGAAGCAGTAAAGATCTTCGTAATATTTAGAGGAAAAAGAAGTGAAAGTTACAAATGCAGCGATCGTTGTTATTTTAAGCAAAATAGAAACCGCAAGAAAAAGAAAAGACGATTTATCTGAGGTGAGCACATTTTACCTGATCACTTCCATTTTGGTTATTTCCTGAAATTTGGGAATTGTTTAGACATTTTCCGCATTGCAGAAGTTTTCTCCTGACATTATTACTTAGTCAAATTTGCGACAGGTTGTACAAAATTGTCTGCCGACTATCTACGTTGTTTGATATCATTTTGAAACCGGTGTAACGTACTCAATTGGTGTTTTGTACAATCTTTGGTGAACTGAATGGTGGTAGTTCTAACTCTGCAAGGTTTGTATTTAAGCTTTTCGTATGAAAAGGAAAGTGGCCTAAAATTGCAGAATTTTGTATTAGTTTGATTTCTGTTTTCTGGAATTGCCGTGGCTTCTTCAAATTTTTATTTGAAATAAGTTGAAACTTTTGAATGACTCTCATTTTTTTAAATATGGGGATTTTTAAAATCATGGGTTTAAACATGCTGGAAAGTTCATTCACGGAGAGGGAAGCGACAAAAAAGAGCAAGCTGATCACGGAAGTAAATTGACTGTCGTCGGGTCATATTGTTCTTTAACTGTCCAATTTCGTGTTAGTTTACGTTTGTGGGCAGCAGAATATCGAGATGAAACGAAACGTACGATATTGAAGGTATTTTCTCCGAAATTTTTTGAAATTGAATACGTCTGATAAAAGCATGATCGAATTTAAGCGTTGGTCGAAAAACAATTGTTCCGATCTCATTATGAAGAATGGGCTTCATGGATCGATAAACTGTTTTGTTTTGAGATAAGCATGCTCTGTTTCCTAAAGTTGTATGGTAAACCGTCCCTGTTTCCACGCCCTGGGTCCTGGAAGTGCAACTCTCAATTTCCTGGCTAGTCGAGGGGGTCTGGTAGTTACCTTTCAGGGGGGTAAGATGCAACCAGTTTTGAAAGACCTGCATAAAATTTAGTGCAGAATTTTCAATGGTCCAAACTCGAAGGGTCATCTGAAGGAAAGGCATTCAGGATGCTTCTTGGGGATTTGGAAATGGATCAAACTGAATGATATTTGAATTTTCCACAGATAGCTGACAGTATAAAGAACTCTCATGGATCCAGCTCAACAGCGCTGAGCTCTGAGGGGGGTTTAAGCCTCAACCGCTAGTTGTGCGAGAAAAGAACAGATTTTTACATTATTGTATTGTTCTTCAAAGCATTTGTCAGCAGAGCCATCCCTCCTGGAGGCTTGCCTTTTAGTTTTTAGAGCTAACCCAGCTTTAACCAATGCATGCCCACTGTTTCATAACGAGCAAATGAAATTTGCATATATCAAAATCTATTTTGTTTTAGTTAATCATTTCATGTTGTTTGAACACAGATGTTATTGAAGAGCTGAAAGACATCATATTTTGTATTTGATATCTGAAATGGCCCAAGAAAGACCAATCCCTGCACCTCGAAATGCACCAGTTCTGCCTAAAAGTAAGTTTGAAGATATACTTTGCTGTATTTCGACCTTTTACAATTGGTTAAAAAAATGCAGAAATGCCACAGAAAAGGTACTATTGACAAAGTGTACACTGACTGACATTTGTAAGAGTATGAATCTGTCAAATGGTGACCAATAGATAAAAAGAGAGAACAAACCATTGATAAGGAGAGAAGAATGTACCCTTTGTAATTCACTCCTTGTTTTTGTATAAAGATGAGATATATCTATATGAGCTCAATAGCGATCAAGGTTTTCATCTTTTCTAGTGTCAAGGAGAGCATAATTATTTTTGTAACCGTCAGGAAAATTTAGCAAGCTGAGGTAGACCTCGAGCCCTTATTTCTTCAACTTCAGGATTTCTCCTGAGTACCCATTTAAGAACTCCCAAAGGATGAATGGCTGGGTTGACTGAAAAGGTGGAGGGAATGGTTCTGATTTAAACCGCAAGCCTTTCAGTTTTTAAGAACATAGACCTGTACCTTAACCACTGGCCCATGTTACCTTGGTATCAGCTATATAGAAGCGGTAGTCTATATGGTTTGTATTTTCTATTTGTTTTATCTATTTTTTTGTAGAAAAGAAGGCATCAGTTACAGCCAAAGGTTTCAATATAATTTTTCTTTCTCCCTCATCAGTTGTCTACAATGTAAGTATATGCTACCATAACAGTTTAAATGCAAACCTCAAATGCTAGGAAATATAATGTAGCTTCCCTGTCAGTTGAGGGCCGTGCTGAACCGGTACATCTTAGCAAGATTTTTTATTTAAATGTGGATTTGTGTGTGGTCATATGGAGTTCTAATCTATTGTTGTACATCAGAGCATTTTGTTGGCTAGTGGTGAACCTTGGTCTTATTTCATTCACGTATTCATGTATTTATGCTTATTTAATGCCATATAACTAATGGAAGATGGGTAAAAGCAGTGGTCCAGCTTACAAATGGAATATAATGAAATAAAATTAACGACGAAATACATTTTAAAAACTGCATTTAATGATTTTCTGCTAAATATTGTCTGCATGTCCTATATTCCTAACAATTAGTAAACAAGACAAGTCTTATTTGGTCCATTTATATTTTGTAGTGTTTATACAAATTTTAATTTTTTTTATGGTAGGCGTTATCTCGATAAGTCTATATATTTAGAGAGCTCCTGCTCAATCAATCTATTTTCTATTTAATCTAGTAATCATGCAGAACATATTCAGAATGCTAGAAGGATTTTCTGCTAAATTCGCATGAACTGTTAGAATCAAAGGCTTTTTGCATTCTCCTTACTTTCAAGATATCTCCTGTTGATTCAAAGCAAGATATTCCATCTATCTAGGAAATACTGTGCAAAACCTAACAAATAGGTATTACACTCAGGTTTGGTATTTTGGGCAACTTGTCTTTAGTTTAGGTAAGGAATTTTGCAATGACTAAGGCAGGGCCTTGAGCTGGAGCAAAACTATAGTAAGATCAAAGGTGTCCAAGGGTTTGTGGACTAAAATACTGTTAATAATTTGAGTGGACTGTGAGTGGTTTGAAGGTATTGGTGCCATAGGAGGCCTATTACTGGGTGCATCTGTAGCATGGTGCTCAAAAGATTTGTTTGTAGGTACTTTTCAATTTTACCCTGTAAATAGATGCTGATTATTTTGTCATATGGCCATATCTCCTGGAATAGGACTTTGAGCCAAGGAAGGAAGTATTGTATTACAGAGAAGCTCATCACTTTCACTTATTATTTTTATGCCATTAATTCTTGTAGAAACATGAACCTGTGGTAGCTGTTTTCAACCAGTCATTGCCCAGTAATGTTGACTTCACTATAAAGTTCCTTGGTATGAGAACTAGCACCAAATCAACTTGTAATGCCCAAAAAATTGGTGACAATGTCCTGACATTCAGAGCTCCAGGTATGTTTTTTGCAAGATTGTTGGATGCTCATTATTGTTATTTATCACTTTCACAAGATCTATGATCCTTGCAAAGAAATTTGAATGCTCTCCACAAAGATGGCAAGGCCTACTGCAGCCCCTAAAAATGTTGATTGTTCCTGCCTATTGCTCTCAAATCACAGATGTTGGTATGGAAAGATGTACTGGGATAATATATGTCAACATAATGATTTTTTTGGGTGAAATGAGAATGGAGGCAGGCCATCCAGCATTTTTCTACGGAATGCAGATGAGATCTAAGAGATTCTCAATAAAAGTCTGCAATAGTAAATCAACAAAAATTTAAACAAAAGTCTTTTTTTTCCTCACAAATATAGTAATTTTATAGCAAGCCCCAGAAGTTTTAAAATTGGATTCACATGCAAAAACATGATATTTGATATGCTTGATTTTATATATATATATATATAGCTGACTCTCAAAACAAACAATAACAATATCGGGCAAGTGGGATATGGAACAAATGAAACAAGGGCTTCCAAGCATATCAAATATCATGTTTTTGCATGTGAATCCAATTTTAAAACTTCTTGGGCTTGCTATAAAATTACTATATTTGTGAGGAAAAAAAAGACTTTTGTTATATATATATATATATCCATGGCAAAAAGTATAAGGCGTCAGTGACCTTGTGCCAATTAAGTGCATTTTTAGTACACTGTGGCAAATTTTTCCTTAAGAATGATACATTTTCAATGATAGAGCACTATCCTCCAGAAGACACAGAGCTGACAATACACCATGGAAATCACTTAACAAAATTATGCTCCTATGAATGCTTCTCATTCAAGACATGTCTTCAACAAATAAGGGAAACATTGATTAGAGCTGGTGATCCAATTGAGTTCATGTGCGCTGCACTTCAACTAAAGCAGAAAAATTCAGTAGCTTTGGATTTTGAACTTGAACGGCAGTTTCTGAAAAACCAGCCTCCAAATTTTGAGCTGCTTGCTAGTGACCCGAAGAAAAGGATCCAAGAGAGTAAGTGATGAAGAAATTTTATCTTAAAGCTTCTTCCCTTTGCGACTATTTTTCAATATGAAATTAGCAAGGGAGGTCCATTTTTGTTACTTTCTTTGGACTATCCCTAAGCAGAATGTGTGAAGCATGATGTAAGGATGTTTACCTTAGACGTCTGGAATTCTAATATTTGTATTTTCAACAAGCATTTCCATTATCTTAGAAATATTGATCAGCTTCCTTTTTTTAACTTCTTCAAGTTTTTCTTCTCCTTCTTCATCTTCCTTTTCATCTTCCTTTTCATCTTTTGCCTGACCTTAACATTAAATTTCTTTCATTTCCATATCTTCCTATTCTTTTCCTCCTTTTTCTGCTTCTCCAACTTCCTTTTCCTTTTCCTCTTCTACTTCTCCTTCTTTTTATTCTTATCCTTCCACAACTCTTTAGCTGTCTCCTCCACTTCTTCCACTGCTTTTTCTCCTCAGTCTTCCCTTCCTTGTTTTCTTCTTTGCTTTCATCTTGTTCACCTCTAATTCTTCCATTTTTGTATCTTCTTCCTTTCCTTTTTACCATGGTCTTTATCAGCTTCTTGCATTTTTTTTCGTTAGACTGCATTGTCAGAAATCCTACTGGATGTCGTTTGAGTCTCCTTTCTTCTCCAATTACCGTATTCTTACTCTGTTTCTAATTCTCTCTTTTCCACTCTCTGTAACTGCCAAAAAATCTCCTCTATTCTGTGTCTGGATTTATGTCAACGTGGGCATGTTAGGCGCATATTTCTGCTTGTTTTCCTCACGCTAAATTGTAAGACTTGGGGTTGTTATCTATCACCGTGTTTCCTTTGACCACAATTGTAAAGCCTTTTTTCTTGCTGTAATTTAAAATGAACACATAAAACTGCCTTAAATTAACCGTTTTTTCTCTCAAAAGAATACGTCTTTGAAGCAAACCCAACTCTGCTCCACTTTGCTTCACGATACAACTTGATAAAGCTAGCAGTTGCTATTTTGAAATGCCCTGGAGGCTACAATGCTTTGAACATCTGCAACATCGATGGATTAAATCCAAGTCAGATTGCTAGTGATTGTGGGCACGAAAATCTTAGTGACGTTTTGGTAAGTGCTGTCTACTACTGTCTACTGCTTCCTTATCTACATTGGGTAACAAGACCTCTGATTTAAGGGAGCAGCAGTGTGGCCAGACTGGGCTTTGCAGCTTCTGTTTATTTAGTGTGATCTGCGTGTGATGTATGAGAGGAGAAAATGCTTTACAGATGCTAAATTATGGCCTTATTTCTCTGGTCTTAAAATTTTAGCAATAAAACAAATTATTCAAGTAAAATCTTTGCATATGATGACTAAGTACTGGTCTTAAGATGATAATAATAATAATTCTTTTACAATGCTATCCCTTCAGCAAAACGTTAAAGAAACTTAGTTCGATTTAACTTGGCTGTAATTAAAATACAAAGAAATATTTAAACCACTTATCTTAGAGGGAGTCGTTCTTTGAGGGGACATATATTGGTTTTCCTTGCTCATCAAATTTCTCTTAAGAGTTCATAGTTCATCGTTCTTATAATTATAATTATAATTCCACTACATACAAATTAATACCAAATACAAATATAGAAACAAGTTAATATAAAATTAGAAACATTAGTTAATACAGAAATAAATTAATGAAATACAGAAGCAAATACATAAACAAAATAATTAACTAAACAAAGTATCATTCCAGGCCCTAATACCAGCATATTGAAATCCTTTCTAGGAGAATTCATGTTTTACTTTTGGAATGTTTCGATCTTTGGCATTTCTACTTTTAGATAGTTCTAGATAACTACTTTTACAGCTTCTAAATTCGGAAAAAAAGACTTAAACTACATTCACTACATTCATCTTTGAGTCAAAGATTCTCTTAAATGGTTTACCGATACCTTACCTAGGGCAGGAATTAATAATGGCGATTGTTGAGGATCGCCTCTTTGCTTTGGTTTTTGACTCACCTTTGTGACTCGAGTTCTCAACTTATAGGCAGATGCTCAGCAGTGCCATAACATAACTATTGACGCGACCGATATATACGTTTCACTGGATGACCCCATCTACGATACCTATGTTACATTAGTGGGTAATGCCGAAGGTGATGATGTTTATGTAGCGATGGACAGAGCAGACGAAGAGATCTATGAAAGTATGGTCAATTACCCAGGGGAATCGGAGGAGCTATATCAGAATGCCAGTGAGTGCTCCTTTAACATGGAAAGAGGTATGTAGATTGCTTGACAAATTAAACACTTCATGCTTTGTTCGTTGCTCGCTGTATCTTGTCGACTAATTTATATAGCCATAGACCGCCTCGATGGTGATGATGACAGTTTGCATTATTCATATTGAATTGTATTGTATTGTATTATATTGTATTGTATTGTAATGTATTGTCTTGTATTGTATTTTACTGTATTTTATTGCAATGTATTGCATTGCATTGAATTTCATTGCATTGTATTGTCTTGTTTTGTATTGTATTGTATTGTATTGAATTCTATTCTATTCTATTCTATTCTATTCTATTCTATTCTATTCTATTCTATTCTATTCTATTCTATTCTATTCTCTTTATTCTATTCTATTCTATTGTGTTTATTTTATTGTATTATATTGTATGTAAATGTGAAGTATAGTGTCTTAATTTCTTAGATTAGAAATGGTTGAAGATTTTCTTGGTTTAAGAAGAAGTCCTAGGCACCCCTCTTTGGTCTCAAAACTTCTATTTCCGGGTCTTATGGGAAGCTATACGTTTTTATGGTCATTTGCCTTTGAAATGCCCCGTGCGAATGATTAAAGTATTTTCTGCTCTATACTATTATTCAGTTTTTATTTTATGGCCATTGATTCATTAAGGATGGATAGACTTTATCTAAATATGTTAAGTCTATTGTATTCATATATTGTATCCGTGCATTAATTTTATTGATTGAGCCAGTAAATCGTTTAATCCTTTTGTAGACATAACTGGCTTTAAACTAAGAAATATTTGACAATGACTGGATTCTCAATGAAAATAATTTTCTGTCTTAGATCCGTACAATGGTGCATCTAGAGCTGCTGAGAGTAAGCTTTCCTTTTCCTTATTTACAATTTGGTTTTTGCTAGTTCATGGCCTAACTTTCTGTTTTAATCAAATCTGTAAATAATGCTTCAAAAGTGCGTCAGCCAATAACTAAAGTCTTTCTCTAGGTACCATGCCCTCATAAGATGTAAATGACCGTTGAAATCTACAACTTTCTGTCCTTGCCAGTTTTGAGCACTATTTGCTATGAGTAGTTCTCTTTCTCATGCTCAGGTACACTTGTTAGATATTTCAAGCATGGTCTATCTCGCTCTCATCTATGTTCAATCTCGCCTCTTGTTTTATATGTCCCAATGAATTCGGCCTGTCTTTTTCTAACGAGCTTGTAAAGCCTCCCTTCTTCCCCACCTCTTGTTAAAAGTTCCTCATTTGAACCGTCAACCGCCCAAGTTGATTAAATAGACTTTGCAAACGAGTAGCCAATCAGATGCAGGATTGCTCATCATACGCAATTTTTGACTAGCATTACCTCATAAATTGTTGTTCACCATTTAGCCATTATCACGCATTTCATGCACTGATAAGTGTCGGATAAAAATCTGCTTCTTATTTACTAGGTTGCGTTTCCCCTTAACGTGGAATTATTAGATTTTGCAGCTCAAAGTTTCAAATGCCGCCAAGAGCTAACCTCCTAATTCTAGCATTTCAAAAGCCTCCGTATCCAATTTCCAACGTCAAGAAATGAATTTCCATAAATAGAAAAGCTCGATAATTAACATAATTAACAGGTAATTTCAAAGGGGTATACCCCAAGCCCTCACTGTTTTCATGACAATTGGCATTGTAAAACAGATGAACCAACAGTAATTTTCTTTAGAATAAGAATTGCATAACATGAATGCTGTTTGATTTTACTATTAAATGCTCAAATAACATTTTATCAGGGAATTTGGACATTCTAGGTTGTCTCGAAGCATACACCAATGAAAGAATTACCGGGCAAGCCATAATGTCTATAGACATTACCTCAACCTTAGAACTTACGTTATACATAAGATAATATGATATAATATAATATAATATAATTTAATATAATATAATTTAATATAATATAATATAATATAATATAATATAATATGATATAAGATAATATAATATAATATAATATAATATAATTTAATATAATATAATATAATATAATATAATATAATATAATATAATATAATATAATGTAATATAATGTAATGTAATGTAATATAATATAATATAATATAATATAATATAATATAATATAATATAATATAATATAATATAATATAATATAAGATAATATAATATAATATAATATAATATAATATAATGTAATGTAATGTAATATAATATAATATGATATAATATAATATAATATAATATAATATAATGTAATGTAATGTAATGTAATATAATATAATATAATATGATATAATATAATATAATATAATATAATATAATATAATATAATATAATATAATATAATATAATATAATATAATATAATATAATATAATATAATATAATATAATATAATATAATATAATATAATATAATATAATATAATATAATATAATAGCTATTTCGCATCGAGAAATTAGAAAACCCTTCCTGCTTTAGCAGCTTTCTTAGATCGTCTATAGATTTAAGCTGGGTGAAATTATACTGGTAGAACTTACTAGAATTTCAAATTATCAAAAAGTCAAATACACCGAGCCTATTCAAAAAGTTAATGTTTCTTTATATAAACAGAATTTTGATAATTTTCTCGTTTTTCCTGTAGTTTTGAAGTTTAGCGTTAGCAAATATATCTGGAGAAAACCTTAATATTTCGTAACAATGTTGAAGACTAGGTCAAGCAACCAATTTTTAAATTATTAATGAGTTGACCAGGAATTGCCTAATGCTCCGCTGTTTTTTTCTACATTCCGAACTAAACTTTTTGTTTTGGCTCTGCTTCGATGTCAATTGATTTCTCATTCATTATTTAACCACAGTTTTTTTTTTGATCTACAATAACCATTTTGATTTGCCTTCCTCAAGCTGAGATCGATTTTTTCATTCCGCTCTACTCCTCAATTTTGTGCAGTTTTTAAACATTTCAGTTTCTGTTTATAATGCACCTTAAAGCTTAAACGGCTAATGTAATCTATAAAAGAATAATATATCTTTTTACATCAATTAATTTAATCTGTGTAGGAAAAATAAAGTTTATCTTTCGATATTATTTTGTTATTTCTTGAAATATTTCATGGTATCTTATGTTTTTACACATTTCCATGTCAGCCAATGCCTAACTCATATTCTAACTCATACAAACAAGCAAAAGCTCTTGCAGGAAAAAACTTTATTTAAGCACTATTTAAGATTTAAAAAACACAACTGGAATAGAACGTTAAGGCAAAGCCTTCATCAGAAGTGCTATTACTGATTAATACAAAAGTCGAAGCGTTTAAAAAAGGTGAAGATTTTAATTTGTATGTATAATTATTTTAAAATTTCTAGGTTATGATTGTATTTGAATGTGTGTGTATATATATATATCCACAATGCACTCTCTCCTATGTTCTTTAAATTATTATAAATATTCAAGTGCAAGAACAAGACTTTTTATCGTTTTGCTTATAGTTTCATCAGAATATGTATATATATACGGCTGACATGGATTATGAATACTAACCATAAGGGTGCTACCCAATTGTAATTAAAAGGTGCTACCCATATATATATATATATATATTTATATATATATATCGGCGCAATGGATTGGTCGTGTGACTCAGAATGTGGTGAGCGCGGGTTCGATCCCCACCGTCGAGACTAAAAGTTTACAATTGGGTAGCACCCTTATGGTTAGTATTTAACTCCATATCAGCCATTGCCTAATTTATTTAATATATGAATGAAGTGACATAAATAAGTATATAGGACTTGGAGGACAAAGATATAGATGCGGAAGTTCAAAAATAGTAGAGCAATTTTAGGCATAAAATAACCAAAAAACATTTCAAATTTCTCAACTCATTTTGAGTTCGATTCAATACCGTTTCAACGTATAAATACGTTGGTATCTATGTGGGGCGTGTGAGAAATGGAGCTTGTAAACCCCTGCAAGATAAATCTTACATTAAAGAACCAGGCTGAGATTAAATCAAGGTGAGATTATCAGAATTACAGCCTAAATTCATTCAATTTTCACCTGGTTCAAACAATTAACTGAAGATAGTGATTTTTTGTAATGCAGTTTCCAGTTTCTTTCCCAAAGTTAGAAGCTCTTAAAGCAAGCACCTTGACGCCTCTACTTATGAATCATATCCAAAGTTATTGCAGTAAAAGGCAGAGAAAATGAATTGACTTCTCGACATTAACTATTTTCTTCCTTTCATTCATCTACATTTTCCAGTTATGTTAATAATGATATTAGCAAACTGTGTGTCTATTTTTTTGTCTAGTCCAGTATTTGCCTTTATCTTTCTATGAAACTACTGGTCTTCGCAGCCTCTAATTGCATCTGCTATGATCCATGCTAAGATCTTGCGTAGCCTCTTTGACAAGTGCCTTTCTCGTGCTTCATCCATCTCTGCTGTTCTCATTTTGTACCTGCCTGTTCGATGCCTCGTGTTTTCTCTAATGCCACGATTATAGTTATCTCTCGTGGCTTCGACATTGCGGCCAACCAGTATGTGAGAGCTAACGAAAACTTGAGTTGTGCACACAAGCAAAATAACAATAAGTGAAAATTTGTTGTCCATTTTACCCAGCTGAAAGAGACGAATAGCTATAAACTTTGATGTCACTTTGCCCGCTGTTAATCACTTTTTAATGCCAATTAAAGTTTAAAGCGAAACAAGACCAAGTGCCACAGTTGGTTTTAAATCGCAGCGAGAAATGTCCAGCCATTCTAAGCCCAAATCATCCGCTTATAGCGAATATCTTAATGAATGAAACAATGCTATGAATGACGAAATGAATTTTTGGCTAAAATTATGAATGGCTCCTGTATAGCAACCCTGATCTCGTGGCTATACGTCATAGTTTTTTGTTTTCTTGAAGCAAAGATATTTTGTTTTGTGAGGCCTATCTGCGGCTGAATCTTACCTTATTGGGAACTTATTGCAGATGATAGCTAGGCTTTCAAACCTGTTTTGGAAGTGATATCGCGATAAACACCTTTCTATGGATCACTGAAGTAAAAAAGATACTGGTACAGTTGAATTGATCTCGTAACTTTCTAAGACCATTTCTAAGAGTAACAAAAATGCTATGATTGCAACAATTTGGTTCAAAATATCTTTCTCTGAGTGTATATCTATGTATATCAGTCTTTTTAAAAGGTTCATATAAAGATAGATAGTATAACATGACGGACGGACAGACTATATTTTTAGAGTGTTCTGTGGCGAGCGTGACTCATTTTTAGTACCATAAGACTCAGTTATGTTAATAAAAGTGATCTTAATTACTCATCGTGTGCTTCTATCTATATTCCTTAAACATAGAGCTTAGACAAGCTTCAAACTCCATTTCACACTTTACCTTTACGGCTTCAAACATTACGTTGCTTAGTTTATCAACATACTAGCATGCAACCTTCATACATGTTTAATTCCTTTTGCTAACAACATAACTCCTCTATTTTTGCCTACCTCTGTCGTTGGCTGTCTCACTTCTTCTTTCGGTAATAGAACCGGGCAGGAATGCTCTCCTTATATCGGCAAGTGTTTATATTTTCGTATTTATATTTTCAAACAACACCCATCCTTTTACGTAGATAATGACATCGATATCTTCCTAATATTATTTTAAATCCACCAAAAGCAAAACATATGCATCGACTCTGTTGTTTATCAAATCAGCTTTGAAGATCAGGCATTTCTGTAGAATTTAAAGATACTTCTAAGCCAAATTTAATCTGAATTTCACTCAAGTTTCAACGTCCATTGTATCTTTGCCCAGTCAGTTCTAATGCCGTACAGTGCCATTTCTATAATTAGTATTAGAAATGTCTCCAAAATAAAGATAAATTTATCCGGGCAACCTGATCTGGGAGAGTGCTAAGAGAAAATACCAGGTAACGCTAGAGCGGTCTTTAGCTCGCGTACTGACGGTTCTCTTATCCTTAAAAATGGTCTAGAGATAGCTTTGGTTCTATACAATTTCCTCAACCGCAGTTATAATGGCAGCAATCATAAGAATCAGTATAAAGGAAAATGTTAATAAACGAGTGAGTAAATGAATGAATGCATAGATATGTGAGTGAATAAGTGAATTAATTAGCGATTGATAAAGCACGAAACGAATGATTGAATGATTGAATGAATGAATGAATGAATGAATGAATGAATGAATGAATGAATGAATGAATGAATGAATGAATGACTGAATTAATGAATGACTAAATAAAAGAATGATTGAATAAATGAGTGAGTAAGTAAATAAGAAAATGATTATGCAGGTGCATGAATTAAGAAATTAAGGATCGATTGAATCATTGAATGGATGAATAAGTCTATTAATAAATTGATGAATAAATAGGCACGATACATAATATCATTGTTTTTGTACAGTTCATTCAGTTCACTAGATTGAGCAGTGAAATTAGTCTTTTCTTCTAGGGTCTGTAACTTTGCTTATGAAAAGGTCAAAATATTTTTTTTTATTGCTGGTGCAAATAAGCTTAAAATGAGATGAAAAGGTGTCCCTTTGAATTCTTAATGATCGCAAATTGCCCTTTGCGGCACTTGCTGAAGAAGAAAGCAACAATGATTCGTGTAAATTATAACAGTTGCTAGTCAATCAAGAAGCTGTGCTTCGCAGTGTGATTGTTCCACTCATGATACCTTCGCAATCTTCAAAAACCTTTCTCAACTCATCAATCCAGTGAATTCCCACGGTTTCTAATCAAATCGCTGTACGATATTAGAAATTTCCACGCTTCTTCTTATCGGCAAAAGCCGAGAAGCTGCTCATTATCTTTCCATATTTTCCTTTTCGATTCACTCCCTTGAAACAAATATTGGCAAAGTTCATGATTTGTATATTGTACGGCGAAGATTTTCTCATTGGTGCTAAAGCTTGAAGTTCGACGGTTTCAGGATGTTTGATTTTATCATATTTCCAAAATAGCGCGCGGTTTACAAATAAACTGTGTACCGCTAGTAAAATACCTGGGAAATATTTTACGTAGACTTTGTGTTGTTTTTCCCTACATCAGATTTGTTTCTTCGAAGGCAACTTCAAAATTAACACTGATAAGGGTATATCTGTATTGAAAGCAGGCGTTTTAGAGAAGCCAAATCTTCAACTGGTTTTGGCGAAATAAATTCTTATCTTTGTTTATATACTCTACAATATGAGCGATATTTTTGCCACAATGCTTACTTAGAATTCCCGCATCTAATACTATCTATCTATTTATCTATTAATACTGTGCATCACCTTCAATAGGCATTACCTGCATGGTGTTAGTTGGCTAGTGATTAAATACGTAAGGCTAGCAGAGCAACCTCCTAGGTGCACCGTGTGCACATTTGCCTAGACTCGAGAGTAGGTGTTATTTAGTGGAATAGGGGAAGTTGATATGTACCACCGCACGCATTACTGCGGCGGCCATTGAAGTTATAGGTTTGAACTAAGTTTTTTGGATATCGATAAGATTGTTATTATGGAATATCATTATAGTCTTGCTTCCTTTTAAACTCAATTTTAGCAGGACTTACTAGATTCTCGCTAGAAACTACCTGATTCGTACTATGCCTATTATCTTGATAGATGCATTTCGAATCTTGTCATCAATAAAATGCCTTATATTCCATCTTTGCATGCATTGTGACGCATTCAATTACCTAATACCGGCTGATATTTGCTTTACTTTGTAACGGAACGAGCTGTGATTTTCTAAATATTTTTCATGTTTTACACGCCAAAATTAAAATTGCTGTACCCCATTTATCAAGAAAAGATTTACTTTGATTGTATCCGAGTTTCATGTGATAATCACGTGCTCAAAACGTGCTCATGCAAGGTATTTAATAGTTAGTGCATTTATTAAAGTTTACTTTGGTTTTATTGACTTTAGCTAAAATCAGGCAATATAGTATGATAATCATGTGTTCATCACGTGTGCAAATACATTAAGTGGAGTGTTTTAAGTAAGTGTTAGGCAAGTGGTCATCACCTGACCAACACGTGCATTAGCACATATTCTTCATCGTGCGCGTATCACGTGACTAGCACGTGCTTTCTGACATATAAGCATTTATGCCTCGTTTTATTAAAAAGTCTGCTTCTCTTTACAGCCACATCTCTTTTCTCGGTATCTTCAACAAGCAGCTCAGGTATGATGCATTTTGTTTCACTTGCTGATAGAAAGTAGAAAATGTTTTTATCTGGCAACGATGCTTCAGTATCATTTGTAATAGTTAGAGGCCGTTGACACGCTGTGCACATTAACGGTGAATTTCAACTCGGTATGGTGTGAGATGGTGAGGCGGCCTCATATGGTGTCTAATTGATGAAAATGATGCAATTATCTCAGCATCTGCGTTTAGGTTTCAACATTGACTGTGTGTCTCCTTTGAACAGCAGGAAGTTTCGGTTCTCGGCCATCTGCTCTTGGTAGTTCACCGTGATTACAATGCGTATCTTGATTACGGAGCAATATCCAACACAATCAGAGTCACGCTTATGCCATTATCAAATTGCAATGATCATCAACCACCAAATTACTTTTATTTAAAATTCTCTTCTAGAGTCTAATGCCAGTAGCGGGAGTGGATCGGTGAGCAGAGCATCTATTGCTTTCTAGTGTCACCTTTTCTTCTATATTGCCATCCATTCATTAATTATGTTGATTACTTGATTTCTCGTTTCTTGTTCAATTCATTGGTCCATCTTTTTGTTGATCTTTTGAATATTTCATTACGTGGAAATTTCACTCAGTGCTTCTTTTCTCCATTTGTTTATTTCTTCACTTGTCTGTTCATTCTTTACTTCTTTTCTTTAATGATTTAATGATCAATTTGATGATAGATTAATTTACCTCAGTATTGGTCCTCTGTTTTATTTCATGGCTCATACGCTTGCATGTATACATTTATTCATTCCTTAATTGCGTCATTTTTTCTTTTATTTATCCATTCTATCCTTCTTTTATTTACCTATCCTTTCATCTATCCTTTCATCTATTTACTTTTTTACAATTGCTTAGATTGTTTCTCAAGAGTCAATAAGTGTCGTTTTTTGCCTTGTAGTCCGCCAGACCCAAGATGCCTGCACCCAGGGCCGAAAGCTGTGATGAAAGAGCACTGCAAGACCGTCAGTTAACACTATCCATGCCTCCTTTTTCGCTTTGTTAATGCAATTTTTTCCTTAATCAAGGACTTAAATCTCATCGCAATCACATAATTTGTCATGGCAACCACCATCTCCTCCGCATCATCAGCTTCAACCTTCTGTTCACACGGCTCCGCTTCGTTTCAAATTACGTCACTATGCCTATTGTTTAAGAGGACTTCCCATCCAAAGACACAGTTTGTCTGCTTCAAACAGAGGTTCCGGAGCGATACCGTATTATATTTGTGTGTTTGCACGAGTTTCACAGTGATCCGATATGAACTTTTACGTATAATTGAAGGTCCTTTTGTAATGGTACTGCGTGCCTTAGTTTTGCGCAAGAAAAATGGCTTTTTATACTGGAATATTTCGAGCCACAAAGCCAGAGTTGTGCCCTTGATTTCAAATGAGTATTCAATGAAAATTACTAGTACAAGTTAATCACTTGATATAGCGCAGTTTTGATATGACACCTTCAAGTGCGCTAAAATCGTAGAATCTCCATTTGAAATTTATCAGCAAAAATTCCTTTAACTTATTCTTAAATGCTCCAGTAGATTAACGACCTAAAAAGCCTTGATTTTGCTTTTTTGTTGACAATATTTTTTTACGGTACAGTCATGATCTAAGCCTAGCTTTAAACAAGCATCTAAACTCCTTCCAATATTTGAATACTATTAACGTGACTGAACATAACTGTTATTATCCTTCTAAATTGCCTCATTAGAACTCAGGTGCATCAATGAAGAGTTATCAGAAAGAACACCCAGAATGCAAAGAGAGGACCGTCACTCCTTGCCAAACAGAGGTTAGTATTATATTTACAAGAATAGGACTGAGGCAGATTCGATATGCCTGTTGCTACAAGTCGTTGCATATAGGCCATATTGTTTCTTTTTTTCTTGTTACAAGGTTGACTTAGGTTTCAGTAGAAATAGACATAGATCAGAAAAGTTCTGAAAATTCCTCAGGCCTAACGGCTCAGATTAATCATCCTTGCATTGTCTGGATTTGGCATTGCAATTTCAACTTTCTTCTGGAAACCTACCTTAGGCCGCTAGAAGTGATACCGTCATATTTTCCGAACACTGTTGAGCTATAACTGCTTTGGAACTAACCTGATTTTTATGCAAAATGACCAAATGCCTGGTTCGTTCTACCTGCCTTTCTTGAAATGGTAAATAATTTATCCTTCTAGGACTTTACTCAGAGCAGACACGTCACGGTGGACGTCCTCATAGCGTGAGTCTTTTATACAAAATTTCTGCAATGTCCTATTACATGCAATGATATGAGATGTAATGAAGTAAAATGAGATGAAATGAAATGAGGTAGAATGAAATTGAAATGAAATTAAAATGAAATCGAAATGAAATATAATGAAATGAAATAAAATGGAATGAAATAACATGAAGTGAAATGAAGTCTAATGAAGCGAAATGAAATGAAATGATTTCAAATGAAACTGATGAAATTAATGAAATTGATGTAAATTGAAGCTAAATTTCTAGTTCCAAATTTCCATCTACTTGTTTCACTACAATATGCCTTATCTTCCAGAAGACTCTGCCACCCATACCAGGCAGAAGTCCGAATGTCAATTACTGAGGTACTTATTCTCTTTTTTTAGTCTTTTTCCAACATATAATTTATCTTTGAAAACAGCTTGATAGCGGTCAGGTTGATGTTTTACAGCCGGTTTGTTGATCTGGCAAGCATCGGAATTAAACTAGATCTCTCTAAAACAACGGAAACTCTGGAAAGATTATCGGAATTATAGATAGGAGTGAAACTTGTGTACAAGGACAAATGCATCTGAGCTTTTGATAGAACAATAAAAAGGGCTAAAACCCACTAAGTTTGATTTAAATAAACAACAGTAGAATCCCATTAACTTGGACCCTGGGTTACTCGGACTTCGCTTCGTCTCAAGGATTTATTGTTGGATTTGACGATAAGACTTCGAAAATGTTGGACATTTTAAATAGAATTCAATGTCTTTATACATCGGTGACCAGCTTAATGATTTCCCTGGCCTTCTCTTATTTGGGCTCATTCCTCTGACCCCGGCGCTTCCGAAAATTTAACGAATGTTATTTCAGTAGTTATGAGTAGAAGCTCATGAAGGCGTCTCATGAATTTTGATCATCAATTAACACATCGTTGTAATATTCAAAAATGGGAAGCGAACAAACAACGGGGGCTGGTTCTACAGGAAAAAGCAGAAGAAGTCGACGCTTATATTCTGCGCAGGCGCATAGTACACTTGTATTTCTGTATTTACTCACAGAGTAAAACAGGGGTTGCGCCAGCATTTGCCCAATAGGGGGCTAGGTTCCTTGACAGAGGGGCTTTATAGTAGAATAGAGGGTATCTTACTGAGCATCAGAACACCATTTTGCGTTGAAAATTCCTCAACATAAGAGCTAGGAAGGATATCTTAGCAAATTTTGTTTATACACTATTATTTTTCCGTCGTTTTTCGTCTCTGCAGCTTTGTGCTGCTTCTTTAATCATCATCATCATTCGGTGACTGCTTCAATGTAGAAGATCCATCCTTACTCTTCTCCATTAGACGCGATCTTCAGCTCACCATGTGCATTGCACAAAGTTTAAATTTGTCCATTCTATGACATTCTTCTTCTACAATCTATGGGAACGCCCCCCTAGGTCTTTTTGCACATAGTCTACCTTCTACGAATGTTTTCTGCGTTTGTTTTTTCGTAGGAAATGTCCAAGGCACCTCCACATTTGTAGTATGACATGTTTAAGAGTTCATAAGCATGCTTCCTTTACGGGTAAAATTTTTTAACATTTTCTTCAATCCTGTAGGTAATGAAAGAGATTGAAGAGCAGGCTATTGGACATTTAACTGTCCTTTAATGTAGAAATAGACCTCTTTAGAGTATTAAGGTTGATTTATAATCAAGGATTGTTCCTTTTTGCATTTTGTAATGATGTCTTGAAATTAGTGTACATTTTGCTAGTACAATAAACCAGTGGCATATGATAGGTTCTGAGAAATGCTTAAATTTTTCCATGGTGCGTCATATTTTCCATCAGCCTATCGCTGTTTTTATTGGGTTCGATGTGATTCCCAAAACAGCTACCTTGTCCCCGAGACCTCCACTATCCCCGCCTCTTCATATCCGAACGTTTTTACCATTCAAGATATCAACACTCTTCGAAAGTAACAAGACAAAATTTGGCTGTATCATCGACTCAAGGCCAACATCTAACGAACAGTTTGTTACAAACCATTCAGCGCAATTAGACTGCCCATAACCATAACACAGACGATTGCCCCAATGAACAATGTAAACCAAACTACTCTGAAAGGATAATTATAATAATCAGGCTAAGATATAATGATAAAAGTTTACAAGGAAGATGCCTTTTACTGAGTGTTATGATATTCAGAGCTTCGGCGACTAACAGTATTAAATGAAGCCAAGCAGTAGTTCAAGCGTTGATTTCGATGTTACCAGCTCACAGTATTATAACTGCGACATTCTCAGGACGTAGTAGCACGTCCCTAGCGCCGTTACCCCTGAAGATACCCCCTCCCAAATGACAAGCACGGATGATCATCTCTTATCAATTATCAATGAGTGTTGAAGCGTCTTTTAGATTTAGTTTTTTATAACTGAACTGCAATTTAGAGCTAGATTGATCGTTTTGAGATTTCTCCACGGGTAAGCTGGTTTAAAAAACTCCTGAGCTTATTTGATTCTAAAAAACGTGCCTAAAATTTTAATTAATGGTCTGAAATTTGCGCGTTTTTTCATATTCAACAAGAAGTTATTAATATGGCGAATGCCAACAGTTGTCAGTTCTTAGGCTGAGCTGTATTTTAATATGTTTAGTCATAAGTATTTTTATGTGGTTTGATATGAAAACTTGTTCGAGTACACTTTACTTGCGTGCCATTCTGTTGTGAGCCCAATTCGATATGATTTTAACTTTTATTACTATTATTGCTATAACCCTATCACCCCCGTTGGTTATAAAGCTTTGCATGGTCTGTTCGGATTGCAAGGGGGTAAAAAAAATTTACCTCTTATTACATTCTCGTGTCTATTTTATCAACATATTTTCATGTTGTTATAACCCTTTCACCCCCGGTGATTATAAAGCTGTATAGGGTCTGCTCGGATTGTAAGGGGGTAAGAAAATTTATGATGTTTGAGCGAAAAATTACAAATGTTTAGTACCAGGTTTATCTAGATATAAATAAGAATTAGGCTTAAGAAATATCGATGTCTCTCATAAGGTCATTAACCCAAATGGTTCCGCCTTGGATGAAAGGGTTCGGTATTTTTGCTCTGTTATCGAATTTTAATGCCGCTTGTTCATCTTGGTAGGGGGGGGGGCTTGAATATTATTCTAGGGGCTGGCACATCTGCCTGATTTTGAGCCATTCATAGACGTATATTAGTTGTTGACCAATCTTTCTCAGACTGCTTCCAATTTTACTTTAAGGATCTTCATGTCCAACGAAAGCAGTTTAATTTTGGGGATATTTCAATATTAACAACTTCCGATAAGCCATTTTCACGATAACTTAGCAATGCATGTTTCGAAATCGAGAACGAGGCTATTGATGAAAACGAGGCTACGCTAACTAGCTTTCTTTAGCTGCAATCAACGTAGAGATCGGCGTAAATATTTTTATTCTTACATTTTATTAATCTCTCGTCAATCCCTTGAAGTTTAAAATATCGGTCATTTATTTATCTCATCAGATATTGAAGGAAATCTGTTACTTGTTTGGAAGATTTAGGCTCGTTTTTCGTGAACGATTGAAGAAAAATTTTTGTTCTATCGCGAGAAATCGTCTGGCCCAAAGGCCGGTCTTGTTCTTCAGACGCTTGGTCATATCAATAATTTTATCAAATTTCCGAACGTGACATGCATGGCAGCTGTCAATTTTCGTGGATAATACAATTGTGACTGTGATTCAGTTAATTTCTCCAATGATAATATGAATCGATTTGCTCCAGATATGACCAATCCCGGATTTCTTGCACCCCAGGAAAGCTAGATAATTAGCTTAGTGCGACACCAGCACAAGAGAAGGAAGCAGATAGGAGGACAGTATGCAAAATTTTAAGAAAAAAACACGCTTTTTTATCAGATGGATATATTTTGGTGAAGAGTTCCTTGATCATGATAGCCAAAGTTACGTAACATTCTCGTTAATGACCTTTTACTTACGTCATTAGGCTCCCCAGCGTCACAGTTGAAATGCGAAATGCTAGCGCAGCAACAGCTGTTTTCTTAACGAGCTTTCCTACTCTTGAATCTATCTCACATGTGAAATTTCCCTTTAACTAAAAATAAATTCCTGTTTGAGGTGTTCGAATATGGACCCGATTCTATTTTCCCATGCAAGCTGCTCTTTTCTCAGAAACGCGTTCAGTATACCTCAGTCCAATTGCAATTCAAGCAATGTTCCTCAGTTAAGAAAAAAACTTAAGCTTTGTATAAAAAGGAGAGAGTCGTTTCTTTCCTTTCAAGAAACTTTTTTTATAGAAGATAGCTGTCAAACTGTAATGTTTGTTGCATCGCATGTATCATTTGCTGTAATACCTGTTGTATTGCACGTAGTATAAGCATTGATATTAGTATTGATATTTGTATAGATATTTGTATTACTAGTATTGGTATGAGTATTACCAGTTTTATTATTAGTATTGATTTTAGTAATGATATTTTAAGTACTAGTATAAATATTAGTATTGATATTTGCATTACTAGTTTTGATATCAGTATTGATATTTGTATTCATATTTGTATTACTAGTATTGGTATAAGTATTACCAGTTTTATTATTAGTATTGATTTTAGTAATGATATTTTAAGTACTAGTATAAATATTAGTATTGATATTTGCATTACTAGTTTTGATATCAGTATTGATATTTGTATAGATATTTGTATTACTAGTATTGGTATAAGTATTACCAGTTTTATTATTAGTATTGATTTTAGTAATGATATTTTTAGTACTAGTATAAATATTAGTATTGATATTTGCATTACTAGTTTTGATATCAGTATTGATATTTGTATAGATATTTGTATTACTAGTATTGGTATAAGTATTACCAGTTTTATTATTAGTATTGATTTTAGTAATGATATTTTTAGTACTAGTATAAATATTAGTATTGATATTTGCATTACTAGTTTTGATATCAGTATTGATATTTGTATAGATATTTGTATAACTAGTATTGGTATAAGTATTACCAGTTTTATTATTAGTATTGATTTTAGTAATGATATTTTTAGTACTAGTATAAATATTAATATTGATATTTGCATTACTAGTTTTGATATCAGTATTCATATTTGACGGTATCCATTCGTCTCGTGCTTGGCAGTATTTGAAATTAACCGTCAACTCTTTTCACACAGAAACCTTACTTTTGTATATGGTGTAATCACTTTGAATAAACGAACAGGAATCGGGAAAAGATTCATTTATCTGGCTTCTCCTTTGCATTACGTGCCATTTTTGCAACAAGGATTTCAAATCTTTGGGAAGCCATGCTTGGAGATGCAAGGAACGCAAGAAGCGGAACGGATCTGTCGTCAATAACAACCATTCAAAAGTTTCTTTAGAACTAGCAGACCGTCAGAATTGTTCACCAGTCAACAGCAGAAGAATAAAATGTGTTTGTACCAAAGCAACCAAACGCATGGTGGTTTCAAGAGGCATCAAAGAACGTTCCGTGCAATTATTGGCTTCAGCAAAGACTTTTTTCGAATATAACGCAAACAATTGAATCAGCTATGTCTCAAGAGAACGAAGTTTTGACAATGAGGAAATGAGTAATTCTCTTGATACGAAGGGGGAAAAGGCATTAAATCTCCCAGATCTGAATCCCAAAAGAGGGCTGCAAACGACTTTTCAAAGCAAATTTGTCGTTGCAAACAATTTCGATAAGGAAGCGTGCAGACAATTCTCGAAAACAATATAGGAATATTTTGGAAATGAATATGGCTCTGTTGGAAACAACGACGAACGAAGAGAATGGGTCAAAAAATATCGCAACTTCAGGAAAAACCAGCTAAAATCTTCCCTGAAAAATCTGAAAAGTCAAATGACACAACCAATTATGAGGAAATGAGATATATAGGAAAACTTTTTAGGAATAAGATTATCAAACTTAAAGGTACATTGCCTGCATCTTTTGACCACCACAACAAAATGGAACGAAACTACTGGAAATATGTTAAACATCAACTTGAACAAGTCACTGAGTAAGTAAATTAGTTGATAAATTAGTAAATTTTTAGCAAATAATTCAAGGAAAAGATATCTCCGGCATACTTTACCAAGATGCATTGAATGCCGAGCTATTGAATCTAAAAAAGGATTTAAATCGTAACGCACAAAATTGTGCAGTACTGAATAAAATCATTGGGAAAATGAGAAGAGTAAGCGCTGCCAGCTACCTTGATCAGCTTTCTTTAATCACACTAAAACGATGTCATTGTAATTTTGTGATGTTTATTCGTTTTGTTGGTTGTATTGACCTTTGTTTCCTATGATATTGTTCCTTTGTATTTGTGTAATTTGCCCTAAAATCATAATCATTTCACAAGTAAACAAGCTGATGTTCGGTGTGTGAACTCCCTCTTTTTCTCAAAACATTACACTTATTTACGTATGTATTTGCTGGAAATCATCAGAATTGCCTTGGAAACAAACAGTCACCTGCTGATTGAAAGCAATCACTGATTATATTAAGCGCGACATTTAAAAGGGTTTTCCTCCAAAATATATCAGGAAAATTTGAGCACACATCACAACTTGCCTACTTGCTGCGACATGCGAAGAAAAACAAAAGCCTAAAGTTATAAAATTGCTCGATCTTGAGAATTTCCTTGGTCAGGTTTATCATCGACTCATTGTAAGCAGACTTCAATGCCATCATGTTCTGCAACATATAATTGACATTATTGTAGACATCTACGAAGGATTCACAACATCGGTTGCAACTAAAGATTACATAACTCCAGCGATAAAGTTCGAAAAGGGTGGTGATTACAATGTGATTGTCTCGGCTCTTTTATCTTCGCTATGATCTTTAACACATTTATCCAGAGCCTGGAAAAGAGTGATGATCTGAAACTAAAGGGTTATGTCTATCGCAAAATTTTTAACCGATGAAAACCTGTTCCAGTTTGTTGATGATGCCGTAGCAGTTATATCTAATAAGTATAAAAATAAACTGATCAAATTACGATAATAAAAAAGGATAAATGCATGTCATTCGGTATTTGCAAGAAAGGATCATAATCAGAGCAATCTGAAAGTAAAGTCTATGCCAGCGGAAACATCATCAGATCCCTTGAAGAAGCGAAAGTTTCAAACACCTTGGAAGGTGGTTTAATTTTAAGATGGCAAATCAAAAAACACAAAGATGAGCTATTAAAATTACAAAACAAATCATGGACAGGAACAACAGATCTCTTCATCCCAAAAATAAGGTATGGCTCTATTCTTAATATCTGATGAGCAAATTTTCGTGTGATATCAATATCATGTGATCAGTTTGAAGGATGAGCGTAAAGCCTTTGCAATTAAGAAAAATATACCTTAGCTGAACAGACTGGCTCGATCAATAGTGCAATTGCCCATTTCTCCGAACCAAAGATCTGGCATCGCTTTTTTTATCTAATCATGCGCATGCCTGATTGGATGCTTAATTTAATCCCATCATAAACTGCACTGTTCTGCTACACCTGTCGCTGCACCTACGCGGTCTTCGACATGGCTCGCATCATGCTTTTGTTTCAACCAAGCCGATCTACCTTTGGATACCAGGCAATTAGACATCATATTTTCCCACGATGAATTACTGATCGCCTACGCTGGGGTTTCATTGAGTTCCTATTATCGTCTTAGGTCAGCAAAGACAGATTGAAAACTCGATTCGCACAGCGTACAGTACTCTATTTCCGCTCTCCATTGTACCACGAATAAACACTTACAAATATGCGATTCTGCTTGCTTTTCATGGCAGCAATCATCTCCGTATGTTACACGCACATTCGAATAGGAAGGGAAAAAACCAGGTCAGTCGTCGAGTTGAATTACAGCGAAAAAGGAATTAGCCAGCTGATGAGGGCGCTACTCGATTTTTATAAAGACAAAGCAAAAAGGTGCTCGGGATGGAGTATTGATAAAAGAGGTAGGTCTCTAACGGTTTATATACTCCCTTTATGTACTTCGAATGTGATAATAGGAGGTAATGTTACTTAAAATAAGCGAGCGGCAAATGCGCAGCTCAGGCTTGAATCACGGTAACCCGTTGCAACGTGGGGTCTCCATTAATAAGCTTTTAGCAACTATAAAACTGTGCAAAATTGTCTTCACGACTGTTGGTCTGTTTTCCTTGTTTTTGCTGAAATCTTCAGAATTGTTAATCGTAGTGTCACTTCACATCAAAATGCACTTTTCATGCTTAACTATCACGTGCTGACCTGCTTCTTACGAAGGCAAGGCCGGCATGGCTTGGATCAAATTTATTTTTTGGAACAAGATACTAGTCTAAATTGACCATCTTTTCTGAGAATTCGATTTACCTGCTTATCATTCTGCAGTAATGACTTATTAGGAAACAATATGCACACATTTTTCAGAGTCTTTAGGGGCCACCAAAAACTAACTGGCAAAAACTAAAGTTACTTTCTTTCCAATTTTGCGCATAATTGGCCACACCAAGAGTGTTCTCTTTGCCCGAAAAGTAAAGTGTACTCTTACCCACTTGGGTAGAAAAATAGCCACTCCATAAGTATTCAACTTTTTTAAAAAAATTAAGGTTAATTCCATGCTAATTCGCTTTAAAATGTGCCACTCCAAAAGTGCTTAATTTTAGCAAAATAAGTAGGCTTAATCCTTTGCAAATTTGGCAACAGATTTGCCAGACCAAAACTATTCCAGTTTGTCGCAAAAGGTAGAGTTAAACCCTAAAGTGTTTTATTTTTGCCTAAGGAGTAATGTTAACCCCTTGCCAATTGGGCAGAAAATGAACCGCACTGAAACTGCTTAATTTTTGCCCGAAAACTAAGGTTAATCTTTGCCAATTTTTCATAAAATTTTCATTTTTGCCTGAGAAGTAAAGTTAACCTCTTGCCAATTTGCACAAAAACGAGCTATTTTGAACAAGGCTAATTTTAGGTCAAAACATAAGGCAAACCCCTTGCCATGCTGCATGAAAATTTGAGTTTTGAAAAGGGCCAATTCTTGACCAAAAAGTAAGGTTAACAATTGCAGTTTTGAAAAGGGCCAATTTCTGGTCAAAAGGTAAGGTTAACCCCTTACTATTTTGCTCACAAATTAGCAGTTTAGAAAAGGGTCAATTTTTGGTAAAAAAGTAAAGTTAACCCCTTGCCATTTTGCTCTAAAATTCACAGTTTTGAAAAAGGCAAATGTTTGGTCAAACAGTAAGATTAACCCCTTTCCAATTTGCTCCAAAATTCACAGTATTAAAAAGGGACAATTTTTGGTCAAAAAGTAAGGTTAAGCCCTTGTCATTTTGCTCTAAAATTCATAGTTTTGAAAAGGGCCAATTCTTGACCAAAAAGTAAGGTTAACAATTGCAGTTTTGAAAAGGGCCAATTTCTGGTCAAAAGGTAAGGTTAACCCCTTACTATTTTGCTCAAAAATTAGCAGTTTAGAAAAGGGTCAATTTTTGGTAAAAAAGTAAAGTTAACCCCTTGCCATTTTGCTCTAAAATTCACAGTTTTGAAAAAGGCAAATGTTTGGTCAAAAAGTAAAATTAACCCCTTTCCAATTTGCTCAAAAATTCACAGTATTAAAAAGGGACAATTTTTGGTCAAAAAGTAAGGTTAACCCCTGCCATTTTGCTCCAAAATTCAAAGTTTTGAAAAGGGCCAATTTTAGGTCAAAAAGAAATGTTAACCCCTTGCTTTTTCGCTCCAAAATTCACAATTTTAAAAAAGGCCAATTTTTGGTGAAAAAGTAAGGTTAACCCATTGCCATTTTGCTCCAAAATTTGCAGATTTGAAAAAGGCCAATTTTTGGTCAAAAAGTAAGGTTAACCCATTGCCATTTTGCTCCAAAATTTGAAGATTTGAAAAAGGCCAATTTTCGGTCAAAAAGTAAGGTTAACCCCTTGCTCTTTCGCTCTAAAATTCACAGTTTTAAAAAAGGTCAATTTTTGGTCAAAAAGTAAGGTTAACCCCTTGCTTTTCTGCTCCAAAATTTACAGTTTTAAAAAAGGCCAATTTTTGGTCAAAAAGAAAGGTTAACCCCTTGCTTTTTCGCTCCAACATTCACAGTTTTAAAAAAGGGCCAATTTTTAGTCAAAGAGTAAGGTTAACCCCTTGCAATTTTGCTCAAAAATGAGCTGATTTGAAATGGGCCAATTTTGGTCAAACAGTAAGGGTAACCCCTTGCAATTTTGCTCCAAAATTTGAAAATTTGAAAAAGGCCAGTTTTTGGTCAAAAAGTAAGGGTAACCCCTTGCCATTTTGCTCTAAAATTCACAGTTTTGAAAAAAGGCAATTTTTGGTGAAAAAGTAAGGTTAACCCCTTGCCATTTTGCTCCAAAATTTGCAGATTTCAAAAAGGCCAATTTTTGGTCAAAAGGTAAGGTTAACCAATTGCCACTTTGCTCCAAAATTCAAAGTTTTGAAAAGGGTCCATTTTTTGTCGAAAAATAAGGTTAACCTCTTGTCAATTTGCTCTAAAATTCATAGTTTTTAAAAAAGCCAATTTTTTTTCAAGAAGTAAGGTTAACCCCTTGCAATTTTGCTCCAAAATTTGAAGATTTGAAAAAGGCCAATTTTTGGTCAAAAAGTAAGGTTAACCCATTGCCATTTTGCTCCAAAATTTGAAGATTTGAAAAAGGCCAATTTTTGGTCAAAAAGTAAGGTTAACCCCTTGTTTTTTCGCTCTAAAATTCACTGTTTTAAAAAGGGCCAAATTTTGGTCAAAAAGAAAGGTTAACCCCTTGCTTTTTCGCTCTAAAATTCCCAGTTTTAAAAAAGGCCAATTTTTGGTCAAAAAGTAAGGTTAACCCCTTGCTTTTTTGCTCCAAAATTTACAGTTTTAAAAAAGGCCAATTTTTGGTCAAAAAGAAAGGTTAACCCCTTGCCATTTTGCTCAAAAATTTGAAGATTTGAAAAAGGCCAATTTTTGGTCAAAAAGTAAGGGTAACCCCTTGCCATTTTGCTCTAAAATTCACAGTTTTGAAAAAAGGCAATTTTTGGTGAAAAAGTAAGGTTAACCCCTTGCCATTTTGCTCCAAAATTTGCAGATTTAAAAAAGGCCAATTTTTGGTCAAAAAGTAAGGTTAACCCATTGTTTTTTCGCTCCAAAATTCACAGTTTTAAAAAAAGCCAATTTGTGGTCAAAAAGTACGGTTAACCCATTGCCATTTTGCTTCAAAATTTGCAGATTTAAAAAAGGCCAATTTTTGGTCAAAAAGTAAGGTTAACCCATTGCCACTTTGCTCCAAAATTCAAAGTTTTGAAAAGGATCCATTTTTTGTCGAAAAATAAGGTTAACCCCTTGCCATTTTGCTCCAAAATTTGCACGTTTGAAAAGGGCCAAATTTTGGTTAAAAAGTAAGGTTAACCCCTTCCCATTTTGCTCCAAAATTTGAAGATTTGAAAATTGCCAATTTTTGGTCAAAAAGTAAGGTTAACCCCTTGCTTTTTCGCTCTAAAATTCACAGTGTTAAAAAAGGCCAATTTTTGGTCAAAAAGAAAGGTTAACCCCTTGCCATTTTGCTCAAAAATTTGAAGATTTGAAAAAGGCCAATTTTTGGTCAAAAAGTAAGGGTAACCCCTTGCCATTTTGCTCTAAAATTCACAGTTTTGAAAAAAGGCAATTTTTGGTGAAAAAGTAAGGTTAACCCCTTGCCATTTTGCTCCAAAATTTGCAGATTTAAAAAAGGCCAATTTTTGGTCAAAAAGTAAGGTTAACCCATTGCTTTTTCGCTCCAAAATTCACAGTTTTAAAAAAAGCCAATTTGTGGTCAAAAAGTACGGTTAACCCATTGCCATTTTGCTCCAAAATTTGCAGATTTAAAAAAGGCCAATTTTTGGTCAAAAAGTAAGGTTAACCCCTTGCCATTTTGCTCCAAAATTTGCACGTTTGAAAAGGGCCAATTTTTGGTTAAAAAGTAAGGTTAACCCCTTCCCATTTTGCTCCAAAATTTGAAGATTTGAAAATTGCCAATTTTTGGTCAAAAAGTAAGGTTAACCCCTTGCTTTTTCGCTCTAAAATTCACAGTGTTAAAAAAGGCCAATTTTTGGTCAAAAAGTAAGGTGAACCCCTTGCTATTTTGCTCCAAAATTCACAGTTATGATAAGGGCCAATTTTTGGTCAAAAAGTAAGGTTAACCCCTTGCTTTTTCACTCAAAAATTCACAGTTTTAAAAAGGGCCAATTTTTGGTCAAAAAGTAAGGTTAACCCCTTGCCATTATGCTCCAAAATTCACACTTTTGAAAAGGGCCAATTTTTTGTCAAAAAGTAAGGTTAACCCCTTGCTTTTTTGCTCTAAAATTCACAGTTTTTAAGAAGGCCAATTTTTAGTCAAAATGTAAGGTTAACCCCTTTCCAATTTGCTCCAAAATTTGAAGATTTTAAAAAGGCCAATTTTTGGTCAAAAAGTAAGGTTAACCCCTTGCCATTTTGCTCCAAAATTTGCAGGTTTGAAAAGGGCCAATTTTTGGTTAAAAAGTAAGGTTAACCCCTTCCCATTTTGCTCCAAAATTTGAAGATTTGAAAAGGGCCAATTTTTGGTCAAAAAGTAAGGTTAACCCCTTGCTATTTTGCTCCAAGATTCACAGTTTTGATAAGGGCCAATTTTTGGTCAAAAGGTAAGGTTAACCCCTTGGTTTTTCGCTCAAAAATTCACAGTTTTAAAAAGGGCCAATTTTTAGTCAAAAAGTAAGGTTAATCCATTGCCATTTTGCTCCAAAATTAAAAGTTTTGAAAAGGGTCCAATTTTTGTTGAAAAAAATAAGGTTAACCTCTTGCATTTTCGCTCTAAAATTCACTGTTTTAAGAAGGGCCCATTTTTGGTCAAAAAGTAAGGTTAACCCCTTGCCATTTTGCTCCAAAATTTGAAAATTTGAAAAAGGCCAATTTTGGTCAAAAAGTAAGGTTAACCCATGCCATTTTGCTCCAAAATTTGAAGATTTGAAAAAGGCCAATTTTTGGTCAAAAAGTAAGGTTAGCCCCTTGCATTTTCGCTCTAAAATTCACTGTTTTAAAAAAGGCCCATTTTTGGTCAAAAAGTTAGGTTAACCCCTTGCTTTTTCGCACCAAAATTTACAGTTTTAAAAAGGCCAATTTTTGGTGGAAAAGTAAGGTTAACCCCTTGCCATTCTGCTCCAAAATTCACAGTTTTGAAAAGGGCCAATTTTTGGTCAAAAAGTAAGGTTAACCCCTTGCTTTTTTGCTCTAAAATTCACAGTTTTTAATAAGGCCAATTTTTAGTCCAAAAGTAAGGTTAACCCCTTTCAAATTTGCTTCAAAATTCACAGTATTAAAAAGGGCTAATTTTTTGTCAAAAGGTAAAGTTAACCCCTTGCCATTTTGCTCAAAAAGTGACAGTTTTGAAAAAGGGCCAGTTTTTGGTCAAAAAGAAAGGGTAATCCCTTGCAATTTTGCTCTAAAATTCACCGTTTTTAAAAAAGTCAATTTTTGGTCAAAAAGTAAGGTTAACCCCTTGCCATTTTGCTCCAAAATTGGCAGATTTAGAAAAGGCCAATTTTTGGTCAAAAAGTAAGGTTAACACATTGCCATTTTGCTCCAAAATTCAAAGTTTTGAAAAGGGTCCATTTTTTGTCGAAAAATAAGGTTAACCTCTTGTCAATTTGCTCTAAAATTCATAGTTTTTAAAAAAGCCAATTTTTTTTCAAAAAGTAAGGTTAACTCCTTGCAATTTTGCTCCAAAATTTGCAGATTTGAAAAAAACCAATTTTTGGTCAAAAAGTAAGGTTAACCCCTTGCCATTTTGCTCCAAAATTCACAGTATTAAAGAGGGCTAATTTTTGGTCGAAAAGTAAGATTAACCCCTTTTCAATTTGCTCGAAAATTCACATTTTTGAAAGAAGCCAATTTTTGGTCAAAAAGTAAGGCTAACCCCTTGCAATTTTGCTCAAAAATTTGAAGATTTGAAAAAGGCCAATTTTTGGTCAAAAAGTAAGGTTAGCCCCTTGTTTTTTCGCTCTAAAATTCACTGTTTTAAAAAGGGCCAATTTTGTGTCAAAAAGTTAGGTTTACCCCTTGCCATTTTGCTCCAAAATTCACAGTTTTGAAAAGGGCCAAATTTTGGTCAAAAAGAAAGGTCAACCCCTTGCTTTTTCGCTCCAAAATTCACAGTTTTAAGAAAGGCCAATTTTTGGCGAAAAAGTAAGGTTAACCCCTTGCCATATTGCTCCAAAATTCACAGTTGTTAAAAAAGCCAATTTTTGGTCAAAAAGTAAGGTTAACCCCTTGCAATTTTGCTCCAAAATTTGAAGATTTGAAAAAGGCCAATTTTTGGTCAAAAAGTAAGGTTAACCCATTGCCATTTTGCTCCAAAATTTGAAGATTTGAAAAAGGCCAATTTTTGGTCAAAAAGTAAGGTTAACCCCTTGTTTTTTCGCTCTAAAATTCACTGTTTTAAAAAGGGCCAAATTTTGGTCAAAAAGAAAGGTTAACCCCTTGCTTTTTCGCTCTAAAATTCCCAGTTTTAAAAAAGGCCAATTTTTGGTCAAAAAGTAAGGTTAACCCCTTGCTTTTTTGCTCCAAAATTTACAGTTTTAAAAAAGGCCAATTTTTGGTCAAAAAGAAAGGTTAACCCCTTGCCATTTTGCTCAAAAATTTGAAGATTTGAAAAAGGCCAATTTTTGGTCAAAAAGTAAGGGTAACCCCTTGCCATTTTGCTCTAAAATTCACAGTTTTGAAAAAAGGCAATTTTTGGTGAAAAAGTAAGGTTAACCCCTTGCCATTTTGCTCCAAAATTCACAGTTTTGAAAAGGGCCAAATTTTGGTCAAAAAGAAAGGTCAACCCCTTGCTTTTTCGCTCCAAAATTCACAGTTTTAAGAAAGGCCAATTTTTGGCGAAAAAGTAAGGTTAACCCCTTGCCATATTGCTCCAAAATTCACAGTTGTTAAAAAAGCCAATTTTTGGTCAAAAAGTAAGGTTAACCCCTTGCAATTTTGCTCCAAAATTTGAAGATTTGAAAAAGGCCAATTTTTGGTCAAAAAGTAAGGTTAACCCCTTGTTTTTTCGCTCTAAAATTCACTGTTTTAAAAAGGGCCAAATTTTGGTCAAAAAGAAAGGTTAACCCCTTGCTTTTTCGCTCTAAAATTCCCAGTTTTAAAAAAGGCCAATTTTTGGTCAAAAAGTAAGGTTAACCCCTTGCTTTTTTGCTCCAAAATTTACAGTTTTAAAAAAGGCCAATTTTTGGTCAAAAAGAAAGGTTAACCCCTTGCCATTTTGCTCAAAAATTTGAAGATTTGAAAAAGGCCAATTTTTGGTCAAAAAGTAAGGGTAACCCCTTGCCATTTTGCTCTAAAATTCACAGTTTTGAAAAAAGGCAATTTTTGGTGAAAAAGTAAGGTTAACCCCTTGCCATTTTGCTCCAAAATTTGCAGATTTAAAAAAGGCCAATTTTTGGTCAAAAAGTAAGGTTAACCCATTGCTTTTTCGCTCCAAAATTCACAGTTTTAAAAAAAGCCAATTTGTGGTCAAAAAGTACGGTTAACCCATTGCCATTTTGCTCCAAAATTTGCAGATTTAAAAAAGGCCAATTTTTGGTCAAAAAGTAAGGTTAACCCATTGCCACTTTGCTCCAAAATTCAAAGTTTTGAAAAGGATCCATTTTTTGTCGAAAAATAAGGTTAACCCCTTGCCATTTTGCTCCAAAATTTGCACGTTTGAAAAGGGCCAATTTTTGGTTAAAAAGTAAGGTTAACCCCTTCCCATTTTGCTCCAAAATTTGAAGATTTGAAAATTGCCAATTTTTGGTCAAAAAGTAAGGTTAACCCCTTGCTTTTTCGCTCTAAAATTCACAGTGTTAAAAAAGGCCAATTTTTGGTCAAAAAGTAAGGTGAACCCCTTGCTATTTTGCTCCAAAATTCACAGTTATGATAAGGGCCAATTTTTGGTCAAAAAGTAAGGTTAACCCCTTGCTTTTTCACTCAAAAATTCACAGTTTTAAAAAGGGCCAATTTTTGGTCAAAAAGTAAGGTTAACCCCTTGCCATTATGCTCCAAAATTCACACTTTTGAAAAGGGCCAATTTTTGGTCAAAAAGTAAGGTTAACCCCTTGCTTTTTTGCTCTAAAATTCACAGTTTTTAATAAGGCCAATTTTTAGTCCAAAAGTAAGGTTAACCCCTTTCAAATTTGCTTCAAAATTCACAGTATTAAAAAGGGCTAATTTTTTGTCAAAAGGTAAAGTTAACCCCTTGCCATTTTGCTCAAAAAGTGACAGTTTTGAAAAAGGGCTAGTTTTTGGTCAAAAAGAAAGGGTAATCCCTTGCAATTTTGCTCTAAAATTCACCGTTTTTAAAAAAGTCAATTTTTGGTCAAAAAGTAAGGTTAACCCCTTGCCATTTTGCTCCAAAATTGGCAGATTTAGAAAAGGCCAATTTTTGGTCAAAAAGTAAGGTTAACACATTGCCATTTTGCTCCAAAATTCAAAGTTTTGAAAAGGGTCCATTTTTTGTCGAAAAATAAGGTTAACCTCTTGTCAATTTGCTCTAAAATTCATAGTTTTTAAAAAAGCCAATTTTTTTTCAAAAAGTAAGGTTAACTCCTTGCAATTTTGCTCCAAAATTTGCAGATTTGAAAAAAACCAATTTTTGGTCAAAAAGTAAGGTTAACCCCTTGCCATTTTGCTCCAAAATTCACAGTATTAAAGAGGGCTAATTTTTGGTCGAAAAGTAAGATTAACCCCTTTTCAATTTGCTCGAAAATTCACATTTTTGAAAGAAGCCAATTTTTGGTCAAAAAGTAAGGCTAACCCCTTGCAATTTTGCTCAAAAATTTGAAGATTTGAAAAAGGCCAATTTTTGGTCAAAAAGTAAGGTTAGCCCCTTGTTTTTTCGCTCTAAAATTCACTGTTTTAAAAAGGGCCAATTTTGTGTCAAAAAGTTAGGTTTACCCCTTGCCATTTTGCTCCAAAATTCACAGTTTTGAAAAGGGCCAAATTTTGGTCAAAAAGAAAGGTCAACCCCTTGCTTTTTCGCTCCAAAATTCACAGTTTTAAGAAAGGCCAATTTTTGGCGAAAAAGTAAGGTTAACCCCTTGCCATATTGCTCCAAAATTCACAGTTGTTAAAAAAGCCAATTTTTGGTCAAAAAGTAAGGTTAACCCCTTGCAATTTTGCTCCAAAATTTGCAGATTTGAAAAAGGCCAGCTTTTGGTCAAAAAGTAAGGGTAACGCCTTGCCATTTTGCTCTAAAATTCACAGTTTTGAAAAATGCCAATTTATGGTCAAAAAGTAAGGTTAACCCCTTGCCATTTTCCTCCAAAATTTGAAGATTTTAAAAAGGCCAATTTTTGGTCAAAAAGTAAGGTTAACCCCTTGCCATTTTGCTCCAAAATTTGCAGGTTTGAAAAGGGCCAATTTTTGGTTAAAAAGTAAGGTTAACCCCTTCCCATTTTGCTCCAAAATTTGAAGATTTGAAAAAGGCCAATTTTTGGTCAAAAAGTAAGGTTAACCCCTTGATTTTTCGCTCTAAAATTCACAGTTTTAAAAAAGGCCAATTTTTGGTCAAAAAGTAAGGTGAACCCCTTGCTATTTTGCTCCAAAATTCACAGTTTTGATAAGGGCCAATTTTTGGTCAAAAAGTAAGGTTAACCCCTTGCTTTTTCGCTCAAAAATTCACAGTTTTGAAAAGGGCCAATTTTTTGTCAAAAAGTAAGGTTAACCCCTTGCTTTTTTGCTCTAAAATTCACTGTTTTTAAGAAGGCCAATTCTTAGTCAGAAAGTAAGGTTAACCCCTTTCCAATTTGCTCCAAAATTCACAGTATTAAAGAGGGCTAATTTTTGGTCGAATAGTAAGGTTAACCCCTTTTCAATTTGCTCTAAAATTCACATTTTTGAAAAAAGCCAATTTTTGGTCAAAAAGTAAGGTTAACCCCTTGCAATTTTGCTCCAAAATTTGCAGATTTGAAAAAGGCCAATTTTTGGCCAAAAAGTAAGGTTAACCCCTTGCTTTTTTGCTCTAAATTTCACAGTTTTGAAACAGGCAAATGTTTGGTCAAAAAGTAAGGTTAACCCCTTGCCATTTTGCTCCAAAAATTGCAGAGTTGAAAAAGGCCAATTTTTGGCCAAAAAGTAAGGTTAACCCCTTACCTTTTTGCTCTAAAATTCACATTTTTCAAAAAGGCCAATTTTTGGTAAAAAAGTAAGGTTAACCCTCTGCCATTTTGCTCCAAAATTCATAGTTTTGAAAAGGGCCAAATTTTGGTCAAAAAGGAAGGTTAACCTCCTGCTTTTTCGCTCCAAAATTCACAGTTTTAAAAAAGGCCAATTTTTGGTCAAAAAGTAAGGTTAACCCCTTGCCATTTTGCTCCAAAATTCACAGTTTTGAAAAGGGCCAATTTTTGGACAAAAAGAAAGGTTAACCCCTTGCTTTTTCGCTCCAAAATTCACAGTTTTAAAAAGGCCAATTTTTGGTCAAAAAGTAAGGTTAACCCCTTGTCAATTTGATCTAAAATTGACAGTTTTGAGAAAGCCAATTTTCAGTCAAAAAGTAAGGTTAACCCCTTGCTTTTTTGCTCTAAAATTCACAGTTTTCAAAAAGGCCAATTTTTGATCAAAAAGTAAGGTGAACCCCTTGCCATTTTGCTCCAAAATTCACAGTTTTGAAAAGGGCCAATTTTTGGTCAAATAGAAAGGTTAACCCCTTGCTTTTTCGCTCCAAAATTCACAGTTTTAAAAAGGCCAATTTTTGGTCACAAAGTAAGGTTAACCCCTTGTCAATTTGATCTAAAATTGACAGATTTGAGAACGCCAATTTTCAGTCAAAAAGTAAGGTTAGACCCCTTGCCATTTTGCTCCAACATTTGAAGATTTGAGAAAGGCAATTTTTTGGCCAAAAAGTAAGGATAACCCCTTGCTTTTTTGCTTTAAAATTCACAGTTTTGAAAAAGGCCAATTTTTGGTCAAAAAGTATGGTTAACCCCTTTCCAATTTGCTCCAAAATTTCCAATTCACAGTATTAAAAAGGGCAAATTTTTGGCCAAAAAGTAAGGATAACCCCTTGTCATTTTGCTCTAAAATTCACAGTTTTGAAAAAAGCCAATTTTTGGTCAAAAAGTAAGGTTAACCCCTTGCCATTTTGCTCCAAATTTGATTATGTGAAAAAGGCCACTTTTTGATAAAAAATTGAGCTTAACCCCTTGCCATTTTGCTCGAAAATTTGCAGATTTGAAAAAGGCCCGTCTTTGGTCAAAAAGTCGGGTTAACCCCTTTCCATTTTGCTCCAAAATTTACAGTATTGAAAAGTGTCAATTTTTGGTCAAAAAGTAAGGTTAACCCCTTTCAATTTTGCTCCAATATTCACAGTATTGAAAAGGGCCAATTTTTGGTCAAAAAGTAAGGTTAACCCCTTGCCATTTTGCTCCAAAATTTGCAGATTTTAAAAAGGCCAATTTTTGGTCAAAAAGTAAGGTTAACCGCTTGCAATTTTTCTCAAAATTTGAAGATTTGAAAAAGGCCAATTTTTGTTCAAAAAGTAATGTTAACCCCTTCCCATTTTGCTCCAAAATTCATAATTTTGCTCCAAAATTTAACCCCTTGCGAATTTTTGATAAAATTTGTCGCGCTAAAAGGATTCTATTTTTGCCGTTATGGTTTTGTCACAAAAATGGCCGTGTCAAAAGTTCCTGATTTTCGTAAGTAAGGTTCATCCCTTGGCAGTGCAACAGAAAATAGGCGATACCAAAATAGGCTGACTTTGCTTAGGAAATATATAAAGCCTCGTCATTCTAGCACCAAATTGCCGTAGCAAGGGGTTTGTTTGTGCTTAAATAGTAAGGTAAATCCCTTGCATGTTTGGCACGAAATTTGCCATAACAAACAGTTTTATAGGCTTAGAAGTAAGGGTAACAAATTTAACTACAGTTAGGCGAAAACATAAAAACAAAATGGTAATCATCACTTTGCATTTCTTTATTTCTTCCTGAATTCTGATGGTTATTATTTCTATTCTCAGAATTCCCCGTTTCATAGCATTTAGAAACTCAAAATTATTTCTACGCTGGTGATTTTTGCAAAAATAATTATTATTATTCGTCTTACTCTAAGAGCACGATATTTACAAAAAAGGTAAAATTAATTTATTCTAATTTTGATATTCATTAGATTTATACTGCTTTGCTAGTAAAATATTCTCGAATTTGTATTTGAGAGAGCTAGAGTACGGCAGGACCGTAGAAATTAGGGACTTAATAAGCCCTGAAATTTAAAAACTTTTACTTGCAATGATGTGGAATTGAAGCCTGTTCCAAAGACAGTGGAAGCAAGAAATAACAGTCTGTGGCACTTGAAAGATCTTGCCTGGAGATAACTTGGCAATTGGCCCATGTTTTTCATAGTTTTATATCCATAATTACTTTGATGATCAGTAATTGGTATCAGTCTATTGAAGTAAACTCCTAGGCAATAAAATTGACCAATAAGATTCATTAGCCGTTTGCCTGCAAAAATGCAAGGCAGAATTCCCAAGTGTCCACAGACGGTCAGTTTCATTGTGTGTCTCTCGGGCTGTAGAGGTGCAGCCTTTTCAAGTACTTTGAAGGCTACAGGTAATTGGAGTCCTTTAGTCCCGAGTTCCGACGTTCTAAGTCATGGCATATCTGGGGCTCGCAGTATACCCCACCATTGTATGACCTTGGTCTTGTCTAATAAATAAGTTTATTAAATATAATCAACGCTTGTGGAGTAATCGGTGGAACGGAATAACCGTACAATACTCGAAGAGTTCTTGAAAAGAGCAAATCTTGTTGGAGCAGCATTCTTCATAGTAAGATACGTCACGTGATGCTGCCCTCCTTGAACGTCTTGTGTGTGAAGCTTTTAGGAAGTTCAGGGCTTGTTTTGAATCCGTTACGAGGCTGGCTAAATATGGAAGAGAGAAAAATTGAATAGATGCAACATATTTAGAATTGTTTTTGTTTAAAAAGGTCGTAGAGATTTAGGAGGATAAGTTTTTACAGAAGGACAGATGCCTTCTCAACAGTGATAGTACTCATGCTACCAATGTAGGCCTCATTTAGAGTTGGCAATTAATGCCCCGTTGAAATTAGGAATATGTAGCAAGTTAAGTAGAGAATGCAATATCAGGCTGCCTACGGATTCTCGACGGATACTTGCAATGGTGTTGATAAATGACGGAGATACGGAAGAACGCAAAGCGGCAGGAATAGAAAGCATGCATGACGATAATAGCTTCGTTAAAGGATTATTATTTCAACCAAGCATACAATGTGAAACAGCGGAGGACTAACCCATCGTTCCATCGGCATTTGAATGGTGGGCCCCCTGTAAATTCTTCCCAAGGGCCCCTTTTTGACGAAAACGGCCCCCTTAAGAATCGCTTTCATTTCGGAGAAAATGATTAAAATTTAATTGCAAGGAAAAGAATTTGGAAAGGTTTTCGAGGCACATGTTTGGAGAAAATATTTCCACCGTTCATGCAAAAAAATTAGAAATTATAAAAGTATCAATATATTAAAGTATATTGGCTAAAAATCAAGAATATCGGAGACTCTCTATCGCGACCACTCCCTAGCTTCAAGCCCAACCTAATAGAGTCCAAATAATTCCTCCATGGCCGGTGAGCAATTCTAAACCAGTCCACCACTGAGGCGAAATAAATGCTCCGGTAATATTTGCTGTATATTCCTGTCGCTTTTCGTTGTTCCTTACCTCATTCAATTACGTACATCCTCTCTTTTCTTTCATGCCTTTACGCTCGTGTGAACATTTATTTGATTTACTAAATGATTAATTCCTAGAGCACTCAAGAACAAGGAAAGCTAAAAGACAACTTACAGGAATGTTTAACATCCTTTCGAAATCGTCTTCCATAAAGCCCCGTACAGATTGGTGCAAGAAACTCGGTCAAGTCGTAATAGTTACAGATTTGATGATTCATCTTGAATTTCTGCGATCGATCATGGCAGTTAACGCCAAGCAAGATGGCGGCAACGAACATGGATACGAATAGCTGTCTTGAAAACTTCATGGTTAACTAGAATTGAGAAAAAATTATGTTCAATTGCTTGTTTAATATGTAAAATATTACTTCAATGCTGGGGTCATGTCCTTTGAAACAAATTTGAAGGTGTTTGTCTGGAGTTAAATTCTTGGTTAAATGTTGTTATTTCACTTATTTCATTTCATTTTATTTCAATTCCATTTTCATTCCATTTCATTTCATTTTCAAACGATTATGGACGATAGCTCTTCAGCAAAGCTAATTTTCAAGGACCTCTACAATGCAAAGCTAACAAAATTTAAAAAATGATTTATTACCTTTACTACCTAGATAAAACTTAATTTCTAATATGTACAAAATAAGGCTTAAACCATTAAAATCTAAAACAAATTGCAAAAAAGCAGTTTTTTTGGTAACCCAAATTCAGTTTTAGTACTCCAAGGATTTCTAGAGGTTAGTTGATTCAGAAGTGTGTTGACATAGACACTTGAATTACTTCAAATTGCTTCCTACTTCTCTGCGCCTCGAAAGACTCTTCACGCTAACGAATTCTTTCTTAGTAAAAGCACCTTTGGTTATTAATTCGTCCTTCCCATGAGAGTTTTCATGAGCGCAGCAAGTTAGCAAAACTATACAACAAGAAACAAAGGAGACACCGAAACACAAACATAAGAGTAGAGCGAGCCAGGAGAGGAGCTGGAGGTTGAAAGTATTGAAAGATGCATGTAAGGCAAATGATGACGAAAAATGCGAAGAAGTTCCAAAGAAACATTCTCGCCGTCCGGCAATGTTGAACAGAAGAGAAGGAGAAGATTGAGATCGTGTAGCGATAAAAGCTTGCATCTGCAGCAAGCAAAAAAGTCTCCTTTATTCAACTTTATCTATAAATATATACAAACTAACCATAAGGGTGCTACCCAATTGTAAATTTTAAGTCTCGACCTGGGGATCGAGCCCGCGCTCACCACATTCGGAGTCAATTCTCACCACACAACCAATCTACTGCGCCAAACCGGCGCAATATATATAGACATATATATAGAGAGATACCCTGATTCGAATCCAGGTGGGCACAGATTTCAATTTTCTAGATCAATTTGAGAATTAAAATGTTCCTGTTTGGACAGAAAAAGGAGAAATCCAAGTTGTTCGCTGGCTTATGAGTTCATATATATATATATACATTCTTATTTGCGGCAATCTTTCGAGTTTATATATTTATACATATATCTATTAGTTTGCTACCGGGCCATGCGCAGTTTTAGAAGCATAGTAGCCTTACCTCTAGCCGATCAGCCGATCACACTGGTATATACCAAGTTGAAAATAGCAGGCTGCGCGAATTTCATGAACTACACAACGAAGCGATCCGTCAACACAGCTAAACCAAACGATCTTTCACGATCTATTCCCTGCATATACTGTTCACCAGTCTTTTTATGCAAAGTGTGAAAGTGATTCGCGAGAGGGATTCGGTTTATTAAATATTAAAATAACATGAGCCGCATGAACGACACGAGATAAGGTTGCTAACAATATTGTCTCCAGATCACATTCACGACAAACAGAGGTCCCACGGAGTTGCCATAACTATCTACGTGGTGCTTCATTCATACCAAACAACAATGAATTCTCATCAATACCAACCATGTAATCACAGATCATATCGTTAATAGAACACTTCAATTAAAGAATCCCCATTTTAATTACATCGAGGAAAGCTGATTCCAATCAGTTAGAGGAAAGGATTAAGAGACAACTGGCTTGCACTGTTTTTTCATTGATTGTTTTAACAAACGGAGGCAGTAATGTAGCGCTTGTGTGGTTTTAGCTTTGTAACGCGCTACAAAAAGACAAATTTACTATGAATAAGTGTGGTAATTAGGGCAAGGTTATTTGGGTTTGTCCAGGAAAGAATTTTGTCGAATCTGACTGAAATAATAGTAATGTTGATAAAAATCCATATCTATACAGGGTACTTTGGTTAGCGAAAAAGCTGTTATCAACCAAAGTCCTGTTAAAAATTAAAACTAAAATACCTAGATATTTGAATGTGTGATTACAGGCGTAAGTAATGAAAAGAAATTCTTAAATATCCTAATGAAGCAAAGTAAAATCACACATGCCCTGTGCACCGATGAAAATAAGCAGACGTTAAAAAGAAAACAAAGATTAAAAGGCCTATAGAATTAATTAGCCGAGTGGAAACTGGTCTAACCAATGATTCGAATCTCGCTTAGGACACCATGCATTCGCCAAAACGAGAAGTATTTTCCTGTCAACATCATGTCAATGCCGGCGCCTTACATGTGAATTGAACCCGTATCCTCTTTGTCATGGGTTTGGCGTTGATTTTGAAAAAGACATGTAGTATATTGTTGTCAAATTAATCGACAAGGTCTCCCGCTGCAATAGTAATGGTTGCCTGATAATGTCCAACCATTCAAGGTAAGTATAATCGCTAATGAAGATCACATAAAAGTATTTGATTCCCCGAATTGCGGAATGCGAATGAAACGCTGCTGAAACTTATGCTTTGAGTTTGAAGAAAGTTATTTATCCCTTATTTTTCACATGGCGGGAGAATTATTTAAAAAACATGAATCTAGGTCTTATTTCTCTAATGGTGGGAGAAGTAGTTAAAATAAAGTAATCCAGCCGTTATTCCTCCAATGATGGGAGAATTGTCACAAAACAGAGTAAGAAAGTACAAGGAAAAGGCTATTCACAATGAAAGATACGTTGATGATCTTCTTACAGGATGTTTTCTCGGGATATTAGTTTATTAAGGCTACGTTTACACGAGCAAAGTTGGATCAGATATAAGCTGGATTTCATCTACTTTTGGTTCGGATCTAAACTAGATCTACTTTAAAAGAGATCCAGAATTAGGTCGGAGACCGGACCGGATCTGCGATGTCGCGTGTAAACTCAATGCGTATCCAGTTTAGACTATTATAAGTATAGACCGGATCCAGTTTAGATTCGATCCCCTTTTGCTCGTATCAACGCAGCCTAAAAAGCCTAGTATTTCGAAAAAAAAGCTGCTTTACAAGGTCCTTAAACTAATGCAGATAGCAAAAGAATAAATTCTAGGGATATTTTAATAGAGCTAGAATAATCTTACTTCAATCATATATTTCAATGAAAATGTCATCGAAGCCCACATGATCGCTATCGACAGACTATTTTTGCAATTCCTAACTCCCACAGTCTTTTCCAAGGAACGATAGCGAATTAGACATATTCAAACATCAGTAGGTGGGGCCTGATTTTATTTTGAAACTCAGCCAAGCCAATAATCTTCTTCTCGCAAAATAAAACGTCCCCAAAATACTTCACATACAAGGACATGAATACAAATGCTTTTGATTACGCCTCTTCCATCTTTCTCTCTCCTATCTCGTTTAATTCGTTCTGTTTTATGATCATGAATCACAATGATTCTAAATCTGTTAGAATCATGGTGTTTTCTGTAAGTCCTTAGATTTAACAAAGCTTCGCGTGAAAGGATTCTTTCAACACCTAACGGGAACAAACATCGATCTAGTTTGCAATCCAAATTGACCCCGACAATTCAAATCAAACATATATTCAGGAATAGACATAGTTAGGGGGATGCGTACACTAGCTGGACCGACTTTCCATTATATTATATTTAGGACCGACCTTTTGTAACAAAATAATGTAGCAAATAATGTAGTCGAACAAGGACACCCCTGCTGCTATGAAAAACTTCCTACAACTTTCCACCTTAGCCATTTTCCAAATTTGAATTCAATATAGACACAAAGACAGTCCTGTGTCTTGGAACTCTTTGCAAGGTCTAGGTTATTTGAAGTCAGACTTTAAGGATTGTCTCTAACAATCAAGAAAGCCTTTGTGCAATTCTAACGGAGTGGTGACTTAATGAATGGCCGAATTGACACATAAATACAAGATTGAATTTGGAAAGGAAAGCCTATTATCAATAATAAAATGAAGAAATCAAATCTTAAACTTTGTTAATATTTAAATTGGATTTCGAAATTAATATTCTAATCGACTTAAACATATAGAGATTCTTTGTTTCATGGTGTACCCAATAACGGGCATTTTTTATTCACCAGTCAGTAAAACAATGACGTTATAAGATTGTGCGTCTTTTTATACGAAATTGGTCCATAAGATAGTAGTACTTGGCATCTTAAAAAAGTTAAGAGTTCTAAGTACTGAGTACTTTCATCTATAATTGTTTATAGCCCTAATCATCATCATCATAATCATCAACATCATCATCATCATCATCATCATCGTCATCATCATCATCATCATCGTCATCATCATCATCACCACCATCATCATCATTATCAACATCATCATCATCATCATCATCATCATCAGCATCATCATCACCGTCATCATCATCAGCATCATCATCATCACCGTCATCATCATCATCATCACCGTCATCATCATCATCATCATCATCATCATCATCATCATCATCATCATCAGCATCATCATCATCATCATCATCATCATCAGCATCATCATCATCACCGTCATCATCATCATCATCATCATCATCATCATCATCATCATCATCATCATCAGCATCATCATCATCATCATCATCATCATCATCATCATCATCATCATCATCATCATCATCATCATCATCATCATCATCATCATCATCATCATCATCATCATCATCATCATCATCATCATCATCATCATCATCATCATCATCATCATCATCATCATCATCATCATCATCATCATCATCATCATCATCATCATCATCATCATCATCATCATCATCATCATCAGAGTGAACATACATGAGAAGAAACCAAATGTGCTAGAAGACGCAGCAATTTCTATATTGTGATAAGTTTGTTTGAAAATTAAAACATTTGCAGAAACAACGATGCACCGTTACGGTCTAGCTTTGAAAACAAACGAAAAATATCGTGTTTGTTATGAAAATAGAAGCCCATTGTATTCTTACTCGGTTTTTGACATTGTCGTGGCAAGCGTGACCTGATGTGCTACTTCATGTAAAGATTATGAGGCTATTTCTGACTTCTGGGTTGGTTAACCCTACCTCAGGTGCCCAAATCGGAAAGAGGGGTGAGAAGGGTACCCAGAACAAAAGAAAGGGCTAATTCTGGTCTTGGATGTAATTTCATTGGAGAGTGAAACCCTAAAGTAACAACTCAGAATGGTTCGGTAAGAAATGCTGCCATACAGACTTCGGTGCTTAGAATGATAAGCCAGGGACCACGCAGCGGTCTTAAAGTGGAGGGGCTGATCGAGCCGCAGTGATAGTCCAGGGGAACCCTCAAAAAATGTATTTAGACCACACCCCTTAGAAGGTCAGAATATTTCAGTTGAAAATATTTGTAATATTTTTTAGGACTACCTTTGAAAAAAGTGGAGGGGCTGTAACCCCTGCTAACCCAATAGCTGCGCGATGCTTATGATAAGCAACAGTCTAAGCCCACGATATTTCCGTGTTTGGAAAGTATAAACCAGTACTGAATCTTCTTCTTCAAGAAGACGGATTATGAGGCACGCGGTATACAGCTTGTTTTGATTTTGACTTGAAAAGGAACATCTGCATTTTCGCAGTAAAGAAATTGATTTTATCGATAATTGACAAGACTTCTTATCAGTACCTGTATTAAGAAATCACAAATTGACAGCAATTTCCAAGATAACCGATGCCACACCTAGTGATTTATCGTTTAAGATGAAGACTTTAGTCATGCCGTTAGCAAAAAACATTCGAATGAATGCTCTTGCTAGAAATTTTGCGATTCATGGTCAAATCAAACACACAGATGCCATTCGACTGTTAGGCTCGAGCGAGGGTCCGTTTTTCTTCAGACTCGATCTTTTTACAGCCACTGTCTACAGTGATGTCTAACAGCTTATATTACCTGCTGCGATATATAATGCAGGTGTTTTGCAAGGATGCGTTTTTGTGCCCATTATGCTTAAACCATTATTTCCATGTCTCGAGGTATTCATAATGTATTTGCTTCACAAGGATGAAGATTAGCGCCTATTGCTGCTTTCACGTACTTCGCGAAGTTAAGTGGTAGGTTAATTAAAGTCTGTTATTAGCCAGGGGCTACTTTGTCACCTCTACACTTCTCTGGTCATTATGTGTAATCGCCTATAGCCGCGGCAGCCACAGACGGTGCATTTAACCACGGAGCAGGTACCAATTATACTCCTGGGCACAGAGTGGCAGAGGTTCAGGCTACCATCTTAAAAAAGGGTGTTATCCGCGTAAACGGTAAGGGCAAGGGTTCGAACCGGCGATGGAAGTCGTTTCTTGAAGTTTCTTGCTATCGACTTGTGCTGTTATATACACACCCTAAGTACATTTGTCAGCCATAGCAGACACATTAAAATATTACTGAGTGTAGTGTTGTCACTTAAAGGTGAGTATAGTACTGTCACTGAAAGGTGAGTATAGCACTGTCACTTAAAGGTGAGTATAGTACTGTCACTGAAAGGTGAGTATAGTACTGTCACTTAAAGGTGAGTATAGTACTGTCACTTAAAGGTGAGTATAGTACTGTCACTTAAAGGTGAGTATAGTACTGTCACTTAAAGGTGAGTATAGTACTGTCACTGAAAGGTGAGTATAGCACTGTCACTTAAAGGTGAGTATAGTACTGTCACTTAAAGGTGTTCGTCATGGATGCACCTTAGCACCTATTTTGTTTAATGTCTTCATTATCGTTAACTGTGATCAATTCCTTATTCGAAAATACAGCTCCTAACATATTTTTGACAGAGAACGTTTGACTTGATAATAAATATGCTTTGAGGCAGATTTGGCACTGTTATAAGGATTGAGTCAACAGCTCCTCGAGTTGGCAGAGCATGACTGGTAGGCGAACATTGCAAGCTTTAATCGGGTACAGCAAAGGCTATCTCCATTAATCTTAAAATAAATGCCCTCAGGCCTTTTTCTTAGCAAAGCTTTTGCGGTTACTATACAATTGTCTTCGAGTTTCGCAACAATGTCTACTAGATTCGCAATCAGGTCATGAACTGTGCGTTCATATTGAAACATCTACGGTGTTTATTAACAAAAGGTGTATGGAAGCGATCTTCATTAATTAATGACAGACTTCGCTCGGTCATAAATGACGTCAGTTGTCAATGCAGCACGCCGGATTAGGGGACAAGCTGATCAGAACATGAAAAACAATTCCAAATGTGGTGGAGATTATTTAATGAAAATTAGCTGAAATGGTCCGTTGCTAAAGCAAGTAAAACCGCGGAGTTTTGTAGGTGATAAGATTGGCAATTGTAAAAAGCGAGATTATTTTCAAGAACGGTGATAAAATTGAGGAAATCAAATTTGAGATAATTTTGTTTCGTTTGCTTAATAGCAAAGAGTTGACAGTTTTTGCTTTACGGCTTGTTGTGAATGCAAGAAGAGGCAGCAAAAGTCTGCAGTATCGTATCGTTTAGTTTTGCAAACTGTTGTTAGCTAAGAACGATGCTCGAAAATTTCACTATCTTACGAAGAAGGATGTGAAAAATAGCAATTTTAACGCCAAGTCCAAACCATACCCCCTAATTTTGATTTCTTCAAAAGATTAATTATAAATTAATATGATGGACTAGGGGGGTTAGGGCCCCAAAGAGCTGAGGGTTAGGGTGCCCCAAAGGTTAGGCTTAGGACTACGGTTAGCAGAAGACCCACGAGTAGGTTTTACCTAGCAAGCTGTTTAGGTGTAGTAAAGAAGACGGCTAGCTTTAGACCTAATGGGCCATTTTACCCAAGGGGGTCCGCGGCGGAAACAAGGGGTTCCCGATGGACTGATGGGTCCGCGGCAGCCCGACGAAACCAAGGGATCCCTAGCGGTTTCATATACTCTGCCCCTAAATCCAAGTCGTAAATAGAGGTTGTATAGATGAAGAAAATACGAGACTTGAACTTTAAGTTGTAAACACAAAAATTTGAGGTTTATCCCAAGTACGAAAATTGTAATTTGGCAATATTTGAAATTTCATTCCCCATTATTTTGACAACATAAAGGGCAGTCTGCGTCACAGGCTGTCAGGGAGGTAAATTTTGAAACAACATCTGATCTGATCTGTATCTGTATATAATAAAAATTCCAGCACAAAACAATTTCGGGTTAAAACCCGACACATCGCATTTGAACACATGCAGCATGTGTCAATGCTAATAACTATGGACTATGATTAGAACAACTCGCTCTAAAGTTAGAAACTCGCACAAAACGATAAAGAAAATTAATGAGATTTTGTTAATTCCCAGATTAATAGTGAGAGTAAGTGTCTTTAGGGTCGTATGAAACAACTGTATAGGATTTTTGAAAGATTTCTTAGGCTTTATAACAACAAAGTAGTCATTTGTGAAGGAAATATTGACAGATTCTTTTAAAATTAACGATGTTAGATGCCCGTCCATAAAACTCTACGTTTAACTCTAGTAGAGTGGATTGATCGTCTTAGTTGAGGCTTCAATTTCTGCGAGAAGGAAGATTTAAAGTTTTTAACTTCTATTTACAGTTGTCTTGTAAAAATCCAACGTTAAGTGTTAATTGAGAAAATGAAATAGGCTGGTTTCAGGGAAAGCAGATTTAACGGGTTGGAAAACATTGTAAGAGTTGCATTAAGATTCGTAGCAATACGCAAATAGTAGGAAATGGGCGCGATAACTTTGAAAATGTTCTCCTTATAGCGTATTTGCAGAACCTTGTTGCTATTTCGATAAGATGGTTGAACCGCTTCGACGAGAGACGATTCTCTAGCTAACACAACTGCATAGAATACGATATACGAAAATAGCTACTTATCGATCGCAATAAGTATCTTCTGAGAATAACGGACAATGAGTGCCTGGAAAAGCTATGGATTGAGACTACGGAATGAATGCTAACGATAACCCGACAATGTCCAGGTGAAAAATGTCGGGTGAAAATGTTGGATCAAAGACGTCGGAAAAAATGTAGGATCAAAAACATCGATTGAAAAGTTACTTTCAGAATGCTTCGATATGATGTTTCCGGTTTTTCCGTTCAAGATCAAAATTTAGTTGTACACAAGATTTTGTTAATGAAGAAAGGAAACAGGGTGTGGCAGAGAGACTCTGTCTCATTAATGTTTTTGCAGCCTTCATCTCTACTGTTAGCCGTGAGACGGTTACGACCTCCAGACTAAGTAGTATAGTCCTGGCAAAACGTCCTACGACTCTGGTAGAATGTGAAATCTAGGTTGCTGAGAAGTCGCAAGGGCTTGTCACTGATTTTCAAAGGTGAAACCTTAAACCAAGCTGATAAAATGATCAAATACGTAAAGATACTCTGCCCGTGAGTAGAAAAATAAAAATATTCATGTTTTTAGTGTCAAATCAAGCCGCAAAAACATGCAAGATTCTAGTATTCTAAGCAGCTCTTGAAAATGACGAGAGAAAGAAAGCTTTTTCTCGGCAAATTCGCAGCTATCAAACTCCGAATTAGTTACTCTGTGCTACTGCAGCTTTGATATCAAGTCTTTCACGTTATAATGACTAGTTAGTTGCAGCTGTTTTTCTACATTTTGAAACATTTCGAGTTTATAGACCATTTTCAACAGGCCTTCGAACTAAGTTTAGAATGATTTATAAAAATGAAAACAAAACATTGCATAGTTTTCTAACAGATAAAACAGTTTTGTGGTCGAAAGAATAGAATATAAAGCATTGTGTGAACAATGAGTTATTATTGGAAATATTAAGAGTGAAGCTTAGATGAAAAGAGATTATATAAGTATAATGCAAGTGAAAAAATAGTCTGAAGAAAAAACAGCTTGACTTGCAAAACATGTAATGGATAGAGCAATTCTGCAAAAAAAAAACAGGCTGGAAAGGCAAATGGATGAAAAGAAGCTCGAACTTTGTGTAGAAAGAGAAAAATTGATTTACTTAAGAGTTTGCTAACTAAATTTCCATGAAAAATACGAAAGTTGTATGAACACAGACGGGTAACATTTAACAAAACTGGGTAAATTTTGATTTTGTGAAGCTAGTCTGTATTTCAAAAACTAACCTCCTTTAGAGTTCTCGTGTAAAAACCAGGCATGACGTAAAAATTAAAAGCTATATTCAAACGCAGAAGAACAAGAAAATCTTACCTTTTTGAAACAGAAAACTTGCATTTCAGGTCAAATCTTTTCTTCCGAGAGCTGAAGACAAAAACACAGTGAAAGGTTAGGCTGGCTGCTTATTTTGATAATCTTTACAGCGATCTTGATTAACTTGCTGGAGATATTGTGATAGAACTGTCCCTACAAAATGAACTTGCAGTATTCGTTAGCAGCTCTCTTTATATACGAAAAATTATCGGAAGGCTGGGTCCTGTTGGTCACGTGCCAGGCTGTTGTTCAATCGAATAATCCTCTTTCGAGTTTCTCTTTGAAACGAGGTTTTAGAAAAATCAAATCCGTTGCTTTCCAATATGCGGCGAAAGAGGATTAAATGAGACTAATTTTTTGATAAGCTTTTTGAGCGACATTTTTGCAGGTTGCTAACAGGGTAAAGTCTTGAAAGAAATCACAAATAGGCCTATTCCAAGTTTAATATAAAAAGGAAGGATTTTAAGAAAAAAGTGAACGCTTACGCTTATACGAAACTTGTAAATGACGTGGTGGCGTGTTCTATAGAATTATTCGAAAGAAAGTTAGCATCAAATTGATTGGTGGACATTTAAAACCTAAAAATCGGAGGTAAAGATGGACCAAATCTTACGTTTGGTAAAAAGGGTTGGGTCGCAATACTTAACTTTCGTTTAAAATTGATTTCGGTCAACTGGTAGCCGTGAAACTGGGTTAAACAACATTCTTTTGAGGAGGATATAGGGAAGCTGGGATGGAGGACAAGTATTACGGTCACCGTTCCAAGACATTTTGGTAGGGACTTAAATCAAACCTCAATCATAATAGGTGTCACTTAGAAGGGGGATTAAGCTTATTTTTAGGTTGAAGATAAGTTCAAGTATACTAATGATTAACGTGTTAACGTCACAGCATAGGGTCACCTGTTCTTGAGTGAGGTGAAGGGAAAGACTTTGTAGCCTCAAAATGACACGCTAATGAGCCCCTGGAACATGTGACTGTTATGCCTGCCAATCAACCTGAGGTTATCGTGGGCAAAGACAAAGAGATTGGAGCCGACGTGTCAATCAATAGCCTGCCATTCCATTATTTTTGCCCACAAAAATTTCACTAAAAGTAACCTTTTTAACAGTCCCATTACCAGGAGCTTTCACAGAATGACATAACAGACAAAAGTAGCTTTGCGAGCAGATAGCTACCGTAAAAGCGCTATTAAACACCCTCTTTAGGAGCTTAATAGACCCTTTACGGTATATCAGATAGCAAATAAGCAATCAATGAGTTGCTATGACAGGACCACCATCACCCGAGACAGGAATCAACAAGTGGAACCTTGCTCTCAAATTAACCACTTAATTATAGTCAACGAATTCTCAGGATAACTCCACAAAAGTATCTCCCCTGAGATACGATCTTTAGCCACAACAAGTTTCGATTAATCCAATTAATTGTCTACCATCATGGAAAAGATACATTTTTCTGCTATTTACGCATCATGAAAATAGCCTTCCAGACTTCTTCGTCAAAATTTAATCAAAATTTTTACGTTCATTTTTTATTAATCTTTCTATTTTTAGATTAAATTTCCCCAAGATTGGAAAAAGTGGGTTTCAAGGCCCTGATAGGACCTATCTCATTAGTGTCAAAAAATATTTTGAATCTTTATTTACATCTCGAAAAGAAATGGGAACGAGAAGTTTTTTGTTAGGCCAACTTCTCCGCAAAAGGATTCTCCCCTCAACAGAAGCTCGTTGAAAGTTTGTTATGAAGATACATCAATATGGAATGGTTGCTGCATTTCAATGCAAGGAAAGTGTAGGAAAACCCCTTTCAAAGGCAAAGGCTTTAACTTTGAAAATCATGAACAACTAATAGATGTTTGTATTTTCGAGAGGAAAAAAGGGCTGTGATTGATAATAAAAGCTAGCCAATCAAAACCATTAACTTCTTTCTCACGTGATATATTTGTTCCTTAACCTGTTGATGATAATTCGAAAACCACTCATTATTGGGCGTCGAGCAAAATGTAACATAATATAGTCTAGTATTGTAAAGTATCCTTTAGATATCAAATCGTTCGTAGTATTATTGTATTTAATATTGTGTGTTTTCTTAAGTTTTGCTATAGTAGTCATTGTCTTCGGCTCTCCATGGTATCGTCTCTTGAGTGTTTCACAGTAGTTAGGAACGTATAGTAGAATGTAAGATGCACTGTAAAAGTTCTGCATCAATATACAAAAAAACTGTCGTGCAAAAAAGTATATATATCCATATATCCACTTTTAATATCTGTTCAAATCAGAATTATACATCCACTTTTCTTGCAATTTAAAACTTTCAACAAGAAACCTCATTTAGGTTTGTCTAAATGGGAAATTGAAACTATCATTTCCGTAAAAAAATGAGTTCGTTGTTCGAACGAACCCCTCATTCAAATAATGATTGAATGGATTCGGATTAGTTGAAATAAAAAGCCAATCATGGGCAGTAATTAACAAATAGCCAATTATCTTCTGACATGGATTTCGAGCTGGCTATTCAATTCCGTCAGCATTTCTGCCACCATCCGACGTTTTGATTCTCTGCAGAGTGTCAGAAGAAAAAGAATTCGTTTTCAGTTTACTAAATTGTGTTTTTGCTTAGTTTTGCAGTTATGAATCAAAACGAAACAGTTACTTGCATTCTTCAGCGTGGATACAAAAGCACTGTTTCTTAATATCTTCAAAGAATTCTTTGCTGTTGTGTTTCACAGCATCGCAACAACTAAATATCCAACAGAACTCTAAAAAATATTGCATTGAAATTGTTAGTAAAATATTGACACGATATAACGGTCTAGTTTATAGTTAAAAGGCAAGGCATAGAGCACAAAGCTGTATTCATGAGAAAAACTTGTTGATATTTTAAAAAGAAAGTCATTTTGAAATCGAAATTGCTGCATCATAACTGGAATACTTAACTTTAATTACGATTTACTGTGTTGTGGAAATAAAACGTTGACCGTAGCTTTGGTTATAATAACTAAGTGTAACAGTCGGTTCCCAATAAAAGGTACAACTGAAAACACTGATAATAAAGAACTAATCAATCGGTTTAAAGGCGAAATCGGCAAGTTGGAAAATATGAACCCAATTTCAATTAATCATATTTCAATCGGGGATTAAAAAATCAAATTGTTTTAAAATTTTTAAGAGGTTTGGAGCGTGTTAAGAATCAGTTTTAAGCATGCGGCTAGTGTTACTCACGCGAACAACTTGCTTAATTTATGATCGCTATAATCCAAGAACGTTTTGATCAACACCGGCATGGCGAAAAGAGATACCGCACAAGATCTGGCTGCTGTTACAATATAGCCCGCTCGACACGGGCTGCAGAGGAAGGCAAATGGCAAATTAGACATAAACTTTCTCGCAACGTCAGAAGTTTCAAGATTTTCGGAGATAAAGTGGCGTAAAGGATCATGGGAAGACGATGCAACATGTTACTTCTTTGTTTGACAAAATTGGCTTAAAAATTTTCAGAACATTTTGTGAAACAATGCTTCTACACCTGCGCTAGAATTCAGGGCTTCTTCTCCCCCCCCCCCTCCACTTTTGAAGCCCGCATCGGGCAGTTAACGGTTCAGATATGCTTTTCATAAGAATGTGGTTTGTTATCGCATCATCAAAAAATTGGCAAAGTTCAGTACCGAGTTCCTCTTACCCATGAATAAATGCAACTATGTTTCGTTTCAGAAATGACTTTTTATTCCTTGAACCAAAATCTGCATTGAAAAATTTCAGTTCTCCAAAACGAATTGCACAGTGCTTTGAAATGCAAGAGCTAGTAAGGGCGGTAGAACTTTTTAAGAGCAAAGTTCATAGGAGGTTTCAGTATCAAATCTTGCTGCACACTATTTAGTACCTAGGCCCTTCCAATGCATAACTGATTTTATATCATTTTCTATACATGCACATAAATATTTCTACTTTTAAACATTTCAATTTCCTTCTTCATCAGTCTTTTATATATCTATAAAAAAGATGACATCAAATGCATAATAGGCATTGTACTTTAGAGGTCACAAGATTTTGGTTTATATTTAACTGATTAAGCGTCATACGTCGGTCTCAATTGCAGCATCTATTTATGCTAACGGAAGGTTACAAGTTATGAAAACATAACCCGTTATAATCCGTTATATTTTTACAAATTAATTAGCTTTTTGTTTTTTGTAAATGTTTCTTAAGCAAGCAAAGGAATCCCTTTCCATTGCATCAAACATTTCAGTCCTGCTTACATAACTTGAACGTTTTTTTTAAAAAGTGGTGGATGAAAAGGAGTGGACAGAACTAAATGAAAGTTCAGGACTTTAGGAAAGATCAGGACTGACTCTTTCAAGTTTATTTAGTATTCGACTATGTTTTCCTTCAGACTTTTTCATTCCGTAGAATAGCAGCTGTCTTGAACATGGCGTTGCCTAACAGGTAAATCAAGGCAACCAAGGCTTATTTTTGTTGAAAAGGACTTTCTTTAAACAGTTCCGTGGTGTTCTTTTCAGACAGTTATAAAAAACTCCCATAGCTAAAATCCTGGAATGATGAATGGAAGTGCTGAGATTTTTTAAAGAGTTTACCATAAATGATTTTAGAGCTTTTCTCAAAACTGTAGGTATATTTATCAAAGTGCAAGCTAACAACATGCCCCTCCATCAAAAGCTAGGAGTTTCACTTGACCTTCTCAGGTTTAACTCGATTTTCACTTGATCCCTTCTTCATCTGGCATCCCTAGATGCAGGGTGGAAAAGCTAGCTAAAACGTTAGCATGAATTCAGCCGATTCCTTTCATCAAATGGTAAACTAACCCATCTTAAAACTCCCTAGATGCAAGCTTAAAAAGAGCACTAAAATTAAGCATCAATTCAGCCGCTTACTTACAAACTCCTCCATGCTGGAACTATCTCCTGATGAAGGCTAGAAAAGCTAGCAAAAACTAGGCATCAATTGAGCCGCTTACTTTCAAATTAAGGATAATCTCTTCATGCTGGAACTATCCATAGATGCAGGCTAGAAAAGCTAGCTACAAACTAAGCATCAGCCGAGAGCTTACATTCATTTAATCATCCTTCATGCTAGAACTGTGACGAAGGCTAGAAAAGCTAGCCAAAAATAAGCATCAATTGAATCGCTTACTTGTATTTAATGATAACCTCATTCATGCTAGAACTAACCCTAGATGCGGGCTAGAGAAGCTAGCCATACTAAGCATCGATTGAGCAGCTTACTTGTATTTAACGATCAACTAGCCCATTCTTATCCATCCAAAAAGCCACTAAAAGAATTCGAGGATTTTGGAATTTAATCCGTCGGAGGTAATCGGCCAAACTTGATTTTATTGTGGGTCAAATTGTTTCCATGGTCCATAGTTTATCCCAACGTATTGCACAATGGTCAAACATACTTTTGTCCACAGTTTAATGAAATTCTGTAAGTAATCTGACTTGTAGCTAACTCTGATAAAACGTGTTTACACATTTTTCTTGAATGCGGATAAGGAAGATTACAATTTCTTTAATCATGGGTCATCCTGAGGTGAATTCTTTGATAGAAAGAAGACTGTTAGTGATAAAGACAACTGAACAATTCTTATTGCCATGGACACGAATAAAAGAATATCCCAGTGATTACGTAATTAGCATTTATTTTTGGAATTTCGACAACTTAACTACAGTAGAATCTCTTTAACTCGGACCTGGGCAAATCGGACATTCGCTTAGTCGTACGGATTTCTTCGCCCCCTCCCCCCTTGGATTGACAAGCCATATAGAGACTTCGGATATCTCGGACATTCGCTTAGTCGTACGGATTTCTTCGCCCCCTCCCCCCTTGGATTGACAAGCCATATAGAGACTTCGGATATCTCGGACATTCGCTTAGTCGTACGGATTTCTTCGCCCCCTCCCCCCTTGGATTGACAAGCCATATAGAGACTTCGGATATCTCGGACATTCGCTTAGTCGTACGGATTTCTTCGCCCCCTCCCCCCTTGGATTGACAAGCCATATAGAGACTTCGGATATCTCGGACATTCGCTTAGTCGTACGGATTTCTTCGCCCCCTCCCCCCTTGGATTGACAAGCCATATAGAGACTTCGGATATCTCGGACATTCGCTTAGTCGTACGGATTTCTTCGCCCCCTCCCCCCTTGGATTGACAAGCCATATAGAGAGTTCGGGTATCTCGGACATTCGCTTAGTCGTACGGATTTCTTCGCCCCCTCCCCCCTTGGATTGACAAGCCATATAGAGACTTCGGATATCTCGGACATTCGCTTAGTCGTACGGATTTCTTCGCCCCCTCCCCCCTTGGATTGACAAGCCATATAGAGACTTCGGATATCTCGGACGTTTGCTTAGTCGTACGGATTTCTTCGCCCCCTCCCCCCTTGGATTGACAAGCCATATAGAGAGTTCGGGTATCTCGGACATTCGCTTAGTCGTACGGATTTCTTCGCCCCCTCCCCCCTTGGATTGACAAGCCATATAGAGACTTCGGATATCTCGGACATTCGCTTAGTCGTACGGATTTCTTCGCCCCCTCCCCCCTTGGATTGACAAGCCATATAGAGACTTCGGATATCTCGGACGTTCGCTTAGTCGTACGGATTTCTTCGCCCCCTCCCCCCTTGGATTGACAAGCCATATAGAGACTTCGGATATCTCGGACGTTCGCTTAGTCGTACGGATTTCTTCGCCCCCTCCCCCCTTGGATTGACAAGCCATATAGAGACTTCGGATATCTCGGACATTCGCTTAGTCGTACGGATTTCTTCGCCCCCTCCCCCCTTGGATTGACAAGCCATATAGAGACTTCGGATATCTCGGACATTCGCTTAGTCGTACGGATTTCTTCGCCCCCTCCCCCCTTGGATTGACAAGCCATATAGAGACTTCGGATATCTCGGACATTCGCTTAGTCGTACGGATTTCTTCGCCCCCTCCCCCCTTGGATTGACAAGCCATATAGAGACTTCGGATATCTCGGACATTCGCTTAGTCGTACGGATTTCTTCGCCCCCTCCCCCCTTGGATTGACAAGCCATATAGAGACTTCGGATATCTCGGACATTCGCTTAGTCGTACGGATTTCTTCGCCCCCTCCCCCCTTGGATTGACAAGCCATATAGAGACTTCGGATATCTCGGACATTCGCTTAGTCGTACGGATTTCTTCGCCCCCTCCCCCCTTGGATTGACAAGCCATATAGAGACTTCGGATATCTCGGACATTCGCTTAGTCGTACGGATTTCTTCGCCCCCTCCCCCCTTGGATTGACAAGCCATATAGAGAGTTCGGGTATCTCGGACATTCGCTTAGTCGTACGGATTTCTTCGCCCCCTCCCCCCTTGGATTGACAAGCCATATAGAGACTTCGGATATCTCGGACATTCGCTTAGTCGTACGGATTTCTTCGCCCCCTCCCCCCTTGGATTGACAAGCCATATAGAGACTTCGGATATCTCGGACATTCGCTTAGTCGTACGGATTTCTTCGCCCCCTCCCCCCTTGGATTGACAAGCCATATAGAGACTTCGGATATCTCGGACATTCGCTTAGTCGTACGGATTTCTTCGCCCCCTCCCCCCTTGGATTGACAAGCCATATAGAGACTTCGGATATCTCGGACATTCGCTTAGTCATACGGATTTCTTCGCCCCCTCCCCCCTTGGATTGACAAGCCATATAGAGACTTCGGATATCTCGGACATTCGCTTAGTCGTACGGATTTCTTCGCCCCCTCCCCCCTTGGATTGACAAGCCATATAGAGACTTCGGATATCTCGGACATTCGCTTAGTCGTACGGATTTCTTCGCCCCCTCCCCCCTTGGATTGACAAGCCATATAGAGACTTCGGATATCTCGGACATTCGCTTAGTCGTACGGATTTCTTCGCCCCCTCCCCCCTTGGATTGACAAGCCATATAGAGACTTCGGATATCTCGGACATTCGCTTAGTCGTACGGATTTCTTCGCCCCCTCCCCCCTTGGATTGACAAGCCATATAGAGACTTCGGATATCTCGGACATTCGCTTAGTCGTACGGATTTCTTCGCCCCCTCCCCCCTTGGATTGACAAGCCATATAGAGACTTCGGATATCTCGGACATTCGCTTAGTCGTACGGATTTCTTCGCCCCCTCCCCCCTTGGATTGACAAGCCATATAGAGACTTCGGATATCTCGGACATTCGCTTAGTCGTACGGATTTCTTCGCCCCCTCCCCCCTTGGATTGACAAGCCATATAGAGACTTCGGATATCTCGGACATTCGCTTAGTCGTACGGATTTCTTCGCCCCCTCCCCCCTTGGATTGACAAGCCATATAGAGACTTCGGATATCTCGGACATTCGCTTAGTCGTACGGATTTCTTCGCCCCCTCCCCCCTTGGATTGACAAGCCATATAGAGACTTCGGATATCTCGGACGTTTGCTTAGTCGTACGGATTTCTTCGCCCCCTCCCCCCTTGGATTGACAAGCCATATAGAGACTTCGGATATCTCGGACATTCGCTTAGTCGTGCGGATTTCTTCGCCCCCTCCCCCCTTGGATTGACAAGCCATATAGAGACTTCGGATATCTCGGACATTCGCTTAGTCGTACGGATTTCTTCGCCCCCTCCCCCCTTGGATTGACAAGCCATATAGAGACTTCGGATATCTCGGACATTCGCTTAGTCGTACGGATTTCTTCGCCCCCTCCCCCCTTGGATTGACAAGCCATATAGAGAGTTCGGGTATCTCGGACATTCGCTTAGTCGTACGGATTTCTTCGCCCCCTCCCCCCTTGGATTGACAAGCCATATAGAGACTTCGGATATCTCGGACATTCGCTTAGTCGTACGGATTTCTTCGCCCCCTCCCCCCTTGGATTGACAAGCCATATAGAGACTTCGGATATCTCGGACATTCGCTTAGTCGTACGGATTTCTTCGCCCCCTCCCCCCTTGGATTGACAAGCCATATAGAGACTTCGGATATCTCGGACATTCGCTTAGTCGTACGGATTTCTTCGCCCCCTCCCCCCTTGGATTGACAAGCCATATAGAGACTTCGGATATCTCGGACATTCGCTTAGTCGTACGGATTTCTTCGCCCCCTCCCCCCTTGGATTGACAAGCCATATAGAGACTTCGGATATCTCGGACATTCGCTTAGTCGTACGGATTTCTTCGCCCCCTCCCCCCTTGGATTGACAAGCCATATAGAGACTTCGGATATCTCGGACATTCGCTTAGTCGTACGGATTTCTTCGCCCCCTCCCCCCTTGGATTGACAAGCCATATAGAGACTTCGGATATCTCGGACATTCGCTTAGTCGTACGGATTTCTTCGCCCCCTCCCCCCTTGGATTGACAAGCCATATAGAGACTTCGGATATCTCGGACATTCGCTTAGTCGTACGGATTTCTTCGCCCCCTCCCCCCTTGGATTGACAAGCCATATAGAGACTTCGGATATCTCGGACATTCGCTAAGTTGGACGAATTTGCTGTCTCCCCGATGGTCCGAGTAATCGAGATTCTACTATAGATTTCTTTAAAAGAAACAATCTTTTAAGAACAACAGTCTCAAAATTGTTCGAAAATTAAGTGGAATTAAGAACAAGCTGAGATTGAAGCACTGTCGTAAAGACATCTGCTTATTTCTGACCTTAAGATTTTACTACATTTCTTTTGAAGATATGACGTTGTCGAAGCGCAACTGATTTTAAATTTTAAAGGAATTGTTTCCTGGTGGAGAACTCACGAGAAATATCTTTATTGATTAAGAACACCTGTAAGAACATTGGATAGGTAAATCATTCATCTTCTTCTAATGTTATTCATACAATGCCTGTTCCATAAACAGTCAATTTTTTATTCAGTCAAACGCCTGAACTGACTTCATCCTAATAAATTGAGAACAAATTAAGAACAATTACGCCTCAGTCTGAAGCAGTATAATCAAAACAACTCAGTACCTGCTTCGTATCGAAAAACTTTAAACTCAAAACCCCTGATTTGTTGGATGGATGGGATGGAAAAGGATGGAAAGGGTTCATTCTTGTGCCTGTATTTCTTAATGTGGAGAGGGATGAGGGACGCTTATTGGCCAAAAAAGATAGCCAATCATACGCATTCTTGTTTTTTCTCACGTGGTTTTTAATCCGCGACTTGTTATTTATGTCTGTTGGTTTTTCGTCAACTGTCTGACAATTTGCTGCTCTGAGGAGCGTCGCAAGAAAAGTTGGTTGAGTTATGTCTAAGAACTTTCCAGCAATTATGAATAAGCAACTTACTCAGTCTATTAAGCATTAGCTGAGACCAGGAAGTTAAGCAAAGAGAATTGACCCAACAAAACAACACATTTACATGTATTTTTATAACAAAGTTTGAACTGGCTTTACGTATCAAACTTTTATTGCAATCGAAGGATTCTACTGCTGAAATTTTCGGTAGACTTTCTGAGCAATGTTTACTGATTTTAAAGAAAATCATTTCCAGGAAAATAGAATGCTTTGGTTGACCAGTTTAGCAACTAATAGTATGGCTGAAGCAAAAAATAGTTTTACTTTCATAGGTTGGAGAAACTCAGTAATGAACGTTCTTAACTTTTTGTGGAGCCAAGTAACACTTTCTTATAAACCACTTTCTTACAAAAGACAAGAGTTATACTTTCATAGGTTGGAGAAACTCAGTACTGAACATTCATAACTTTTTGTGGAGCCAAGTACCATTTTCTTATAGACCACTTTCTAACAAAAAACAAGAGTGTACTTTCTTAGATTGGAGAAACTCAGTACTGAACATTCTTGACTTTTGTGGAGCCAAGTACTACTCCCATAAAAACCACTTTCTTACAAAAAACAAGAGTGTACTTTCTCAGGTTGGAGAAACTCAGTGAAGAACTTTCTGAAGTTTTTGAGGAGCCAAGAATGACTTTATTATAAAACGATTTTTATTAAAAACGCTTCAACATGAAAAAATCTGTAGCTATTTAAAAGTTAGCTTTGATTACCAAAAGTAACCTTACTATTTAGCTAATTTCTTTTGCTCAAAAAATCCTCGATACCCCAATTCATAGGGCACAATCTGTTTACGAGTCGTAAAACGAAGATAAAACTTGGTCAGCAATTGAGTTGGTCGTTTTACAGAGATAACTAAAAGCGACATATTTCTCCTTGGGATCACCCATGTTGATCTTGAAAGGATTGTAAAGGGAAGGGAGAAATATCTTATCTTCGTAACCATGATCGTATATCGGCATCTCTTTCAAATTAAAATTTTTTAAAGGTTTCATCGAATAGGACTTGACAGTCGAGAAAACATCTTTGAGTGCGAATTTAGTCGGTGGTAAAAGGCAGATAGCATCTGATATGCCCTGAAAAACGTCAATATTGATCGTATCGTTCATGTTGACGTGAAAAAGTTAGCCCTTCGATGAAAAATCTGCAATTAGAATGTGATTTCTCAATCAGATAACTCCATAGGAAACCCAGTAAAGAATCATCATGACCTGGATCTCAGGAGAGGAGACAGGCATCAGAATCAACAAGAATTATACTCATCTTCTTTACATGACCCAATAAATGGATGTTAAGGGTTGCTGCTCTTACATTTTCCCAAATCATGGACTTGATTTTCCTGACTGTTCTTCAATAACTACACTGTTTTTTTAGGCTCAAAATTGGTGAAATTTAAGAATATTTTAAGAATATTGTCAGGCTCAAGATCTTGTGAAACAATTATTTTTTAGCGGGTGTTTTTTTACTTCTGGATTTTTTTTTACATTTAATTGCTCCTACTTCTTTACTCCTTCTTCTTTGATATTCTGATGACTTCTTCTATTTTATTTTGATGACTTGTTCTGTTAGCCATTATATTTGTAAAAGGTGTGCGTTTTTGGCATTGATGATAATAATAACAATTTATTGCCATATCCGTATTTTCTGCCGCGCTAAGAATAATTTAAGAATATTCCGAGGCTCAAAATAGCAAAAAGTTTTAGAATATTGAGGCTCAGCAAAAAATTTAGTATTCTTACAAAAAAAAGGAGTGTGTACTAGAGCGTAGCCAATTTAGGCATTAAACAATGGACAGCAGTGGATGTTCATTGGGCAGGTATCGTTTTTAATAACAATGATATCAATGGTCTTTCAGATGCAGAGTTTAACAAGTATCAGTTTTTGAACAGGAGAAAATGGCAGTTCATGTCAATATGTTATTGGAAAGCGTATGCATCTTTGTCATAATGCATTGTATGTATTTTTGAAGTGTTATCTCTGCTTTACCTTGCTGTACTTGTGACGATTATTGTAATGAAAAACAAAGCATTTCAAAAGAGCTACATGCATAAATAGCTTGTTAGAAAGTAATTTCCGGCTCTTAACAAAGTTAATAAGGTTCAGTACTGAGTTTCTAACCTAAGAACATGTGGCGTTATATTTTTTTAAAAATACACTCTCGATTCGTTAGAAACAGCTGTAATGAAAGATTGTTTTTCTTTCCCGGTGGAAGCTAGACAAATGGTATTCAATTCGATGAAGAAGAACATGAAATGGATGGGCAGAAATAAAGAACGAAAAAGAAAAAACAAGCATGTTTAAGATTAAACTTCTGAGCACGGTGTATACCCACAGATTAATCAAGTGAAACGGAGTAGAAAAGAAAGAATGAATGAACGTGGAAGCAATAGAATATAAGAGAAAGGCAGAGTTAATTGAAAATCTCGTTTATAATATAAGCAAAGAATCAAGGCAATATGAAATATTTGTACAAGAGTTTATGAGAATGTATGAGGGATTTCTGTTCGACGTAATAAGATGGATTTAGGGATTGGATTACAGTAGTAGATGAAAAACTCCTTTTGTTGAAAAAGCAAGAAGAGGCTATGCAAATCAACTTACGATTGTACGTTTATGCATGATTTTACAGAAAAGGTACACGTGGTTATGAGATTAAAATTTGCAGAGATGATAAGGTTCATTCGATAGAAGAATGTATGAAAAAATGAAGGAAAAATGATAAAGTTTGCTTTGATTTCTCGCAAGGAAATCACAAGATTATTCGCTAAGATTTGCAAGATGCCAAGCGGTTTTCATTGACTTACCATATCTTAAAAACAAACATAGGTAGAAGTTTATTTTCGTCAAGAAAACAACCACAGCTAAAAATACCTACCAGTAATGTATGAAATTAAATAAAGAGCTTCATGGGTGAAAATGCGGTATGTTTGTTGCTACGCTAGTGAATTAGACGCGGAAAACATTCATATGTAAGGGTCCATTCTGATTCATGATTTCTAAATCTCCATAAACACTTTTCAAATAGAAACTAACATTATAGAGGCAAAACAAACACAGATAGATACTGCTACATATAACATGATTCATTGAATAGAGCAAGAATTTGCTTAATGGGAAGATGATAACGAGAAGTCCCATAAGTAGGCAACCTTATCCTGTCCAAGAAAACCGCATCCTGTTAATATCTATGGCTGCAAAATAGTTAGTTTCACTGATTCCAAGTAAGCTCAAAGTTTCTTGTAAGAACCAGTAAACTTGAGGTTCAAACTAGCTTTTCTTAATATTTACAAAATATTTGGACTCAAACATTCTTAGTTTTTTAAGCTTGTGTTCTTAACTACGCTTAAGGTGTAGGCAACTTCATAGAAGAAAAAATATTCATCATTAGACGGTCATAAGCAGGGGTGGTGCCAGAGGGGGTTGGGGGTCGCAGCCCCTATCCCTCAATTGGCGAATAACTTTAAGCCTGTCGGGGAATTTACAATCGACACAAAAGTGTGCTCTATTATTTAGATAGATACCCTCAGTTCTGTTATATAGCCCCCTCTGTCGGGGAACCTACAATCAGTTGCAGAATTGTTGGACTCCCAAGGCAAAAAACAGAGTTTTCAGCCCCTCTCCCCGTGTCAAGTCGGGTAAATAATAGCGTCACTCCTGGTTATAAAGCAGATGTTGTTTTGAATAAAGTTAGAAGAAGATGAAAGATATCAGTTTTTTTAATCAGCAGAAAATGACAGTTCACGTCAATATGTGATTGGAAAACGTGTTTTTAGAAAAAAGTTTTTAAATCTTTAGAAAAAAATCGTCGAATAGAATACTCTAAAATGAAAAAAACACCTTGCAAAATTTCCCTTTTGGCAACTGGCTTTAGAAAAAGTCATCTCTTTTGGTACCCGATGTTAGACAATAGCGCCAAAATCGATACCCGGAAAGGAGTGACATCCGTCAGCAAAATATCCCAAGAGACCCCATCCCCCGGAGAAAGACTCATCACACGTTACAGGAATGTATGTATCTATGTATTCATAGCAAAACATAACTGTCTTTTTCAGCCAGTTTACAAAAATCATGTTTTGGCAAACGAATGTAAACAACGTTGTAAATCCTGGAACGTAATATACACACCTTTATTCTAAACGTGGGCAACTGAAACAGACCAACAAAAACAAGCAGTGTTGATCTGTTGTTTTAAAGGTTGAAAAACAAGTTTTTCATATGGACCAGGTCAGTAAACAGTGCGCTATTATTTCCATGAAACAATTCTAAGCAAATATATATGTTTTTCCTGTTAATGGATGCGAGCAGAATTAAAATGATGGATCTGGAAAGACAGTCCATAGGAACAAAGTGTTATTCACTCATTTTCTTTTATAATTAAGCTGTCTTAAGATCGCTAACTCTGTAAAAAACTGAGACGTTACTTTGAGGTTCCCTTCCAAGAGTGGACGTTCGTCATTAGAGAGTTATCTAACTTTCTTCGTGATCTCCAGATTCCAGTATTGAACGTTCTCAGAACTTTCTCAAAAATTCTAACTGCTTTTACCTTTACAATCATTACCACTATTAAGTTCTAAACAGATCATAAAGGAGTGAAATTTTGCATCAAATTAATTTTTTCAACGCCTGTTCCACCGTATAAGAAACTAAATTCTCCCGTAATGGATAGCAATTTTTGCAACAACACATAGTTTGTTCGATTTTAAGTTTAAGTTAAGTTTAAGACACACGATCCTGAACTCTCTTAACTTTCTGAATAGCCACTTTCTTATAGAATAAAAATAATAATAAAAATAATAATAATACCATATTTTAACAGGGTAATTCAATCAGCTATAAATGTAGCTGCTATCAAGAGAAGCCCTGTGATAGACAACTTTCTTCTCAAAAGATAATCTGCATTATGTGACGAGTGAATATCTGAATAATTTTGGGTTTATATCTTAATTTTCTAAGTTTAACTGTTACGCTTGTATTTCCGCCACCTTCTTTCATGTTGTTTGTAACTTTTATCGATATATGGCACAAAATGTTCACCGAAAATCAATAGAATAATGATAACTTAAATCATTCATCAACTTTTACGCTAAAGCAGCGATTTAAGTAATATAGGTACTCCATAGAGACGAAAGATGGATTGGATTATTAAATATAAAGACTTTTAGCAAACTCTTTGGCTGAATCAAAATTAAAACATGTCTTTAATTTTAAGAAACTAAGCTCGGGCTTAATATTCAGTTTCTTAATTTTTTCGTTGGCTTTAGTACTAAAAGTTTCTTGAAAGTTTCTCAAATACCTAAGCCCAGAAAATGTACCTTTTTATAGAAATACGGGGGCTTTTCAATTTCAAGCACCTAGTTATTCAATAATGGTGTGTATTACATATCCATCTTATTTAGGTAGCATTGGATAGACACGCATTTCACAGTTTCTAAAATTCATAGAAATTTCTACTTTACGATCAGTTTCTTAAGTTTGAATGTGATTTGTAATCTGGTTTCTTAACTTTTTTGCCATCCTAGGGGTCAGTTTCTCATAGAGTGTTTCTAATAAAAAAATGCGTGTACTGTGCTATCTAAGATAATTGCCTTCCAACTTTGAAGGGTATGTAATATAGTCTTCAAAGTCGATTAAAAACCGTTATTCTTCTCTAATCATAACTGAAACACATTAACGTGGGTGTAAATATGATGTTTCAATGACACCGAAGAATCGTTACATTTTTGCCAGTTCATACATTCCGCTACTATACAGCAATTCTAAATATGGACTAATTTCATGCGTTTTGTCCGACCTAAGACTTGAACTAAAAATTCTTTACGTTTTGCCCTACTTAAATTTCATGACGAAAACAATTTATAATGAGATAAATGATTAAATCCTTATTGAGTTCTTTTTATAAACATCAAAACTTACTTGGCAACGTGCAATAATTTCTATAGTTTCGCATTCACCGTCACAAGTGCAACACAACGATACGAGATGATCCAGCAGTGAAAACTCTACCGTACGCCCAATAACATAACCTTATACGCGTCTTACTGCCATCCCACAACGTTTATCCGACTATTTTCTTACTGTCCCACCACAGAACAAAACCAAGCAAAATTGATTATGTCATTCCCACCAGCTATAAATGGTTTATTCTTGGGGTCTCGTAAGCATGCTTTGCCCTGTTTTTGAATCAGTGAAATATTGTGAGGAATTTCGCTAAATAACCACAGACACGGTAGAACAAACTAACCCGTCCACCCTTTCAAAACCACAAATTTTACCTAGGACTGGATCTAATCATGCTCTTTTCACTACAAACTAATCAAGACGATTAGATAAATCTATGACCTTGACCATTAATCAAACCACTTGCTTTAAATAGATACTGTATCTTTGTGCTTGCAGGACAACCTCTGCGATGGTGGCGTTTACGAGTAGGCAAGGCCAGGCCCTTCCAGTCTAACACTCAAGTTATAGCCCTAATCTGGAACTTTCTCACCTGAGGACCGCAGTCACTAGCGATTAAAGATAGGAGCTGCGGGGCCAATAAGGCTAAAACATGAGAACTGTGGAGACTTATAAAGCTAGGAACCTAAGCGCAATATTTTCAAAGAGGTGATCATAGGAGCTGCGGAGCTTCTTTGAGCCAAGAAATGGGTGCCGTGAAGGTTTGTCAAGCTAAATATTGAGAGCTGCAGATTTCTATTAAGTTTAAATGCAGGAGCTGTGGAGGCTCATTGAGCTAAACTATAGGATCTCCAAGGCTTATAGTGGAACTGCAAAGGTCCATAAAGCAAAAAATGTAAACTCCTCAGATCTGCAAGAGCGTGGAGGAGCTGCGGAGGCTATTTTCAAGTAATCTCAAAATAGTCCCTAAACACGTGTCGCCCTAAACAAACATTCCTAGAACTTATTTTTTATTGAGCCTCGATATCAATCAATATTCTCATCCTGAAACCGAAAGCAACGTCGCGCGTAAGCAGGAGATCTTTGATTGTTTTTTGGGCCCTGTGATGTAGTGGTTGAGGTTTACGATCTAGAGACCTCGGTTCGAATCCTCGCCCTTATCTTTTATGTGAATAATACCCTTGGGCAGGGCGTTCATACAAAATTGTGCCTCCTTTACCGAGGTGTTTGATGGGTACCTGGTCCGTAGCGCCGTCTGTGGCTGCACCTTGCAATATGCAATTGCGCATAGCGATCGGGGGAAAGTGCAACAAGGTGGAATAGCCGATGACTAAACACAGACGATAAAGAAGCACTTTCTTTCATCTCCACGAACACTTTATACTCACACCAACATGTTTTTTGCTAAAAGTAATGAGATAAAGACTACCAGGGAACATAACTCTAGTTGTCCCCAAGGTATTATCATTCTGCACGCATCAAAAGGAGACTCTGCACCGATGCATGCCTGCAATTAAAGGTGGTATAATTTTGCGATGCATTCCACCTCGTCAGGATTTAGAACCAACAGCTTGAGGTTTAATCAAAAAAACTTCTTTCACCATGAGCTGAGGCACTTTGACAATAAAAAGGGACATTTTCAAAATGAAAACGGACAACTTCGAGAATAGGAAGGAGACATTTTTTTAACATAAAAGGAGCACTTTTCAGAGAAAATGGGGAACATTTCTTAGAAAAAGGGGCACACAGGCTGTTGCTGTAAAAAAGGGGGTAAAGCCTCCCTTGGCCTCCCGGTTCTCACGCCGCTGCTCTTACCCTCATCGCCGATGCCGCCAACGCAACCTCCTTACCTTTGCTGACCTCTCAATAAAAAGACTCGCATTTTCAAAAGCTTCAACTACTTCATCAAGTACATCTCGTGTCTCTATCGTCAATAGGAAACTTGAATCCAAAAAGGAAATTTCCAGAGAGATCGCATGTACTCAGATTTCATAAGCAATGAAGGAGTTTTCTTTGTACGATTTCTTTACTTAAAAGGAAGTGGTTTGTAAGAAAGTAGTGTTCCTTTCCTCAAAACGGTAATATAAGTTACATTCTGTCCCTTAGAAAGTATCTGCGTCGAAAACATTCAGTGCCTAGCAGGTGAGACAATGCATTCAAGGTTTGATTTTGTCGAAAATATGATTTTCACAGAACTGGATGGTATTAAAAAACTGCTAAAAGAAGTAACGGAGAAATAGAATTAGAAAACATTAAGGTCATACAGTCACACGGTCACTAGGAGAAAGAAGGTCTACGAAAAACAATTGAGACTCCTGCGACACACCCAAACCGTTGATATTTTTTATTGTCTTGTGAGGAAGGTTTGCCTTCTGGTGTGTTCTTGTCCGGAAGAAGGTTAAGAACCTTTCTGGACTTTGACTGTATCTTGCGATTGCTAATAAAGTTTGAGGACTCGGGTCATTCGGACATCACCTGCTCAATCTAATGAAAATATTGGTGTATTTCATTCAAGACAACATTTTACTTGATCGAAAACATTGATCGGTGCCATCCCCTTCATGATTGCCTCCATAAATATGAGATTTTAGTCCTAAGAGGTTATAAATTGCAAGCAGGAGGGGCTATCTGCGCCTTTCTTAGTTCAAAATAAAAAAAACGTGCGTTGCATGTATTGAAGATTTTCATAATGGTATGATATTATATCACTATTATCGGTGCATTTACAACATTTACGCCAAAATCAAGGTTACAAAATTTGAACACAGGGATACAGTTGCTTATAAGTGCTCAATGCTAAGAGATCTTGACTGTACACTCGTTTTCATAAGAATCTTGTTTATAAGAACCTTAGTACTGTGTTCAAAATAAGTTAAGAAACTTTCATTACTCGACCCAAAGACGATAAGAAATAGGCAGATCTCAGCGATTTTTAGAATTTAAAATATGCCCCCAAGAATACACCTCTTTAACACGTCGCCGTTACAAAAAAGGCTAACAACTGGGCGTATTTCAAAAATCAGAATTTAGTAAAATATATAAGCTTCCTTGTTTAATTTTTTGTTTTTTTAGATGCGCTTAGATAGTTTGGTTTTTTCTCAAAACAAGCAAACATCGTTTGGTATCTGTGATTTGTGGCATGAATAAAATCCAAACAAATTTTCAGAGTGAGAACTCACCAAAATTGGGAGATGTTTGGCACTAGAAAAAAAAATTTTATCGAACCATCTTAAAATGGATTTTTGGCACTAGAAAAAAATTCTTATCGAACCAATCTTAATATCTCGTAAACAGGGATTATTCAATGAGTGCTATTTTATGCAATTGAATTTCCATTTAAAATCATAAAAACGCTTTGCTCTCTAAAAAGTTAAGAGTGATTGGTATTGAGTTTGTCCAAAGTATTGAAGTGTATGACTCGAGTTTGTTTCAGAAGTCACTTACTATTCATTAGAGAAACATTTTTTGGGACTTTTTAGCGCTTGATTGTTGAAACAAGATATTCAGGACAAATTTTTTTTGAAAATGTGATTCTTCAAAAAAAATTGCGTAGAATTTTAAAATGGTAAGGACAGTTAAGATGTATTATAAAAGTTCGGAGAAAGTTTCAGTACTGAGGTACTGAAATACTACTAAAGTTTTTGAACTGAAATCCTTGGAATGCTGAGGAGGTTCAAGTACAAAATCGTGCAATGTTAGGAAAGTTTGTGGACTGAATCATGTGTATGCTAACAAGGTTTGTGGACTGAAATCCTGTGATTGCTAAGAAAGTTGGAGTACTGAAATTCTCTGCCATTGCTAGATGAGTTTGTGCACTAAAATCCTACGATTGCTAGGAAAATTTGTGTATTGAAACACTGTAAATGTTTACAAAGATAGAGAACTGAAATCCTGCGATTGCCAAGAAAGCTTGTGTACTAAAATCTTGTGTATGCCAAGAAAGTGTGTTCCGAAACCCTGCGATTGCTAAGAGAGTTTGAGTACTAAAATCCTGCGATTGCCAAGAACGTTTGCTAAAATGTTTTTATTACTAAACTCCAGTGATAGCTTATTTTAACGCTAGTACTGAGCATTGCCAAAGTGTTTTTCTAACAAAATTTGAGAACTAAAATCCTACGATTGCCAATAACGTTTGCTAAAATGTTTTTATTACTAAACTCCAGTGATAGCTTATTTTAACGCTAGTACTGAGCATTGCCACAGTGTTTTTCTAACAAAATTTGAGAACTAAAATCCTGCGATTGCCAAGAACGTTTGCTAAAATGTTTTTATTACTGAACTCCAGTGATAGCTTATTTTAACGCTAGTACTGAGAATTGCCACAGTGTTTTTCTAACAAAATTTGAGTACTAAAATCCTACGATTGCCAATAACGTTTCCGAACTTTCTCATAAAAAAATGTGATCATTGAAACTAACCTTTAGAGAGGGCGATTCTGCTTCTTCTTGCTACAAAAGACATGGACTGGTCACTGTTGTATGCTTTTATAAGCTCGGCATGGGTCATCCGCGTTGAGAATTGACACATGGCCTTTTGTTTACGTGTTGTCAAGGTACAAGCTCGGCGGCTTAGTCACCATCCAATCATGCTAACATAACCTACCAAGACAAGAGTTAAATCATTTGAAATCGGGGGGATGAAATATTAACAATCTTCTAATGCACTTGATGCACAAGTAGCATCCTATAAGAAGCATGTAATGGACAGATAACGGACGCAAGGGCGTATTTTTCGAGTGAAGGGACCATTGAAGTTTGGTCGTGTCCATGTTTGGATGTGGTCACTCAAGTTCATGTATGTGCTCCCTAGAAGTCGTTGAAGGGGTCAAGACATGCCCAAGGCTTGTGATGTGGATAATGGCCAGTAGAATACCATCGCAGTAGGCAAAGGTCAAATAGCCATTGCGTATTTCATTTAGGAACGTATACCTTCAACACAACATATCGGCAAAAAAAATGCAGGGACTACAGCCTCAATCCTCCACCAGCCTCCCGGCGTGCCCACAAATTAAAAAACTCAATCAATAAAATCAAAAATATTACAAAAAACCTTGGAAATTAAATGAAAAGCAGATATTGATCAATCAAAAACAGGCACAGTGCAGACCCGAGGCTAGAAAGGGGGCTAGGGGGCCCCAAAAGAGAATGATAAAACAAAAGAAGTCATTGAAAAATGGCATATGTTGTATTAATTTTGGAATTTAGCCCCCCCCCCCTCCTAGAAACTTTTGTCTCGGGCTTGGTATAGAATTTCAATGTCGAAAGAATGAATGAAGGGTAAGCAGTACCCTTAGCGCTGTCCTTTGTCATGAATTCTGGTTATTGAGTAGACTCATTAATTATCTACTATTTCCTTATCTTAACCCCATTACTGCGGCAAAGATAATGATTGAGGTATAAGGTAAGCCATGCTGAAAGATGCCTAAAGAGCATCATTCGGTATCTTATAGGTAAGGAACTGCCATAGGAAATGCTTATAATACAATAATGTATCTTGTATTCCGTCAATTGTGCATTGTAATGTTTTCTAGAACAACATTCATCAACCCCTATTGTCAGCTAATGCAAACCAATGGTTTGGGCAGAAAGCGGAAGGATTTTTCGCTATGCTTTTGAAGACCCCATTCTGTGTTGGATGCCACAGAATGTCGTGTCCAAAATCAAGGCTTAAGAAATTATTTGATAAACACAAATATAATCTTGAATCTTAAAGTTACGTCTGGCAATTTGAATTTAATATTGAAGGGTGATGATAATGATGATGATGATGATCATGATGATCATGATGATTATGATTGATGATGATGCTGATTGATGATTGATGATGATGCTGATTGATGATGATGATAATGCTGATTGATGATGATGATAATGATGATTGGTGATGATGATGATGATGATGATGATGATTGATGATGATGATGATGATGATTGATGATGATGATGATGATGATGATGATGATGATGATGATTATGATGATGATGATGATGATTGATGATTGATGATTGATGATGATGATGATGCTGATTGATGATGATGATAATGATGATTGGTGATGATGATGATGATGATGATGATTGATGATGATGATGATGATGATGATGATGATGATGATGATGATTGATGATGATGATGATGATGATGAAGGGTGCCCTTGGATTACGCCCTACTTTGCCCTTAGGCACTGAAGGTTTCCTGTTCCTGATGCTTTGTAATTTCACGTGAATAAACTGAGGTGGCTCCGGTGTTCCTAATTTTACCCAAATCCATACTTTACCGTTCTGATATAATTATTCGTTCGACTGCAGAATGCAACCATCACTAAGTACTTATGCCCAAAGGAGTCGAAATAAGTGTGAGCTTATTGGATAAACCTCCACTTTGACGAAAGTGCCGTGGATTTTAAAGACTGGCAGAACCATTGGCCATTAAAGATACATTTTAAAATATTTGTGGAGAGATAAGGCCGATGGGTGTTGTTCGGCCAGGTCAAGATCAGCACAGTTTGATCGAGTTGTGAATCAGTGAGCCCGCCTCCAAAGGCAAAGGTCTTTTAAACAGTAATGAAATGCTTAAAATTTTAATTCAACATGGAAACATTTTTTAACATTCAATTCATAATATTTCACTAAACTGTGAAAGATTTCTGAGCAAAGTCTTTCTGTATTCACCAGTTAAATGCTCGTTTATCTCCAGTCCCGCCCCAAATGCCAAACGTTCTTTAATTTTAATACACCCAGAGCTCCGCCTTGAGTTTCTGTGATGCATTCTTGGAGGTGTACACCCACTTTTTAAATAAGAGATGAGTCGATTGCAGAATTTGTAAGAAACACTGGAAATTTAATAACAACTTTGGCTGTGCCATAGTCTTTTGAAATACATGTATCTAAATAAACTATGGCTGCACGAAAGCGTCCGAACGTGCACGAAAGCGTCCGAACGTGCACAAAAGCGGACGCCTTACTATGCTTTAACAGACCGTGCTGTGCATATGTTGGATCCAGGCCCAAGGTGGGTTAAGCGCCATAGGTACCTGGGTCTTGGTATACATCCAGTTAAAGAAAATACTTGCTAAAGTGGCCTTAAATGCTCACGAGTTCCTTTATAGTCTAAATTTGCAATTGTTTTGCGACCATCTCTCAGTTTCCCACTTCAGATCCTTCTCGTGAAGCCTGCAATAATAGGAAATCTAAAATGGTGCTGACGAGTTTGTCACTGTACAGGTTTCATGTTGCTTTTTCTTGGCATCAATACCCGGCTCGAAGCCAACAAGCCAGACTATAAACTTTGTCTTTTGCGCACGGAAAATATCTCCCACCCCCATCGAATTTATGCGCTTGGAAATGCTACCACCTTTACAGCGCCTCCGCAGTGGAGTAATTATAGGTGCCCGCGCGCTTGAAAAGTATATTTTTCACTGTTTGCGGACTTGAATGGCATTTGCGCGCCAGGGAGTTTGCTCGCGCGTGGAAAATCTTCCGCGCGCAGTGCATACTTTCCAGTCTGGCCAACAATTAACATAAAAACATTAAAGTACCCACTTTCGCTTAAAAAACTTGAAAAAGAAAAGCGAAATAGACAGCTAATCATGGGGTAAAGCGATTTAATTTAAAAGCTTCTTTTCGCGAAGCGCTCCGCCTGCTAGTAATTCAACCACGTGAATTTTTAAAAAGCTTAACGATATCTCGTGGAGAAAGTATGCAAAGGTCGTCCTAAACACTTAATTATATTAGAGTTATTCTAGGTTTCGATTTCCAAACGGCCGAATGTTTTTATGCAGGGCATTGGATACGCTAGAGGCTCTCTAGTAGATCTCGCCGTAAGAAAATTGTTCGCTACATACATGCAGTACAGTATAAATGGAGGGAGAGGTGTAGAACAATGGTGCAGGGCCACCGAGAGGTTATCGAGGCCCAGGACCAAAACTGCAAAATGAGGCCACTTGTGTCTGTCATCGAAGTGAGCAGAAGAGGCAGGAAGCAAGGGGATCTAGGGGAAATGAATCTGGATGCACTCTTAGAACCTTGTAGGCTGCTCCTATTGGGAGGTTCCTTGAATACAACTAAAGAGGGTATAAATAAAACATTTTGATATTAGTTGATGGGGCCCCTTGGACCCTGAGGCCCTGGGGAAAACTGCCCCCTCTGCACCTCTCTATTGCATTCTGCTGGCCCTTAAATGGTGGGTATTAAGATAGTTGGGAGCATACATTACAAAGATGGGGGCATTTTATATTGCAGTGGTTCTAATGCTGGAAAGGGATTAATCCCTACTAACGTCAAAGCTAAAATTTGAACTTAAGTTTAGGGTATAAAAAAGACTAGAAATTGCACAATACAAAAAGGTTCAAAATATTTTTTGCGCTCCAGTTTTATTACCGAAATCCTTCAATTGCATTCCAAACTTCCTTATGAAGAAACGTTTGCCTTAAGTCCCAGCCATCTTCAAATGCTCAGCAGAAATCTAACTTCTTACATTTTCCCTGTATAGTCAAAAAAGGAAGCGAGCCTAGATAGATGACGTCAAACTGCAAATCATAATGGATGTTTCCGTTTTCGCAAAAAGGACAATCGTCAAACAATTCTGCCCATCGGTTAAAGAATACTGTTTCTGCAGCTGTTGGGGAAATGATTAAACATGGGCAAACAGAGAGAAGTGCTCAAACAGAAAAATATGTAAACAACATCATAACGTCCTTATTCCATTTCATTTGCGTTTGGCATCGTATCAGTGCGACCCTGCAGAAAGCATAAAGTATTGAATTCTGGTCCAAAAGTATGACGTCACAACAATGTACATTAATGTACATTTCTTCCGCAATGATCCATGGAGGGTCAAAGCAGGGGAAAACACCCTAAAGAAGTTGGCTACCCTGAAAGTTTGAGGCCTGTACATGGCTTCTTATACAACTGCATGTACATGACGTCTTAACTTATAATTCTTATTCTACAGCACTTCATGCTGTATAATCGTGCCGTTTTTGAAAGTATTTAAATGGAGGGCCCCTTGAAAATCAGCTAAGCTGAAGGGCAACCCTCTAAAAATATGTTAAATGAAATGAAAATGAAATGAAATGAAAAATTTTCTTCATATTCCTGCCGCTTTGTGTTGAGCCTAACAACTACCATTTGCACATATCGTCACAGTTATTTCTCGCGAATCCTGCAGGCAGCCTGCTATTTTGTTCTCTAGCCTGCTTCTTTCATTTCTAACTGCTTTGCAACCCCCGTCACATAAAGTGGCCCCCTGCAGACCATGGTAAGGAGAAACACGAGCCAGACTAAACATTCAGAAGTATTTATCAATCAAAAACAGTTGTAAGAACGGTAGTGATTCACGTGTTAGCACTAGGGAGTGCACTGGACATAGTATGACGCACGGTCTGCGCGGTTTGCGGGCGACGCCCTGCGTGCATCATCATATCGTGCACACCACTGCAATTCATAATTAGAAACAAGCTGATTTATGGGTGTTTTGGCCGGTCTCGACAGACATGCTCAAGGCTATTTCAGGCCAGGGTTCACAAATGTGTTCAACCTTTATCCGGCCTAGGGTTTATTTAATTCAACCTTGATTAATCAATAAATTATAAATTCTCCTTCTCTTTGAAAGAATGTTGGGTGTGACTTAACAATTCAGAGTTTCTTAGCAATTGCACGAATAACTCAACTACCCAAAGTTTCTTAAAAATCGCATGATTCAAGCACGGAAACCTTCTAAGAATTTTCAAAGTAGAAATGAACTTTCTAGCTATACCATTACAGGGCATTATTTGACATTGTCAATTTTCAACAGGGGTCCTTTACATTGTGACTATTGGGTTATTGGTCAATTGGCCTTCTTAGTGGCCCAGCAACAAAGCAAAAAATGGAAGGTTTTTCGGCTCTCTAGTTTTGGGCCCTATTCCATTATATAAGCATCAAAGTTGCTAAATTCAAGTTTCTAAAATGCAAAAGTTAAGCTGCACCAGTTATTATAATCGCGATTGTTTGGAATTTAGTAGATTATTTAATGATGATACCAAAAATGGATTGAATTGAGAGCAACTTTTCTCGTATTCACTTTGAGTATTTGGGAGATGAAGGAGCATACAATTGGAAGTTGGCTGCAAAGGGAAGATGCCCTCATATGGGTTGGGCTCAAAAGTCAAATTCCGTTAACAGATGCTGTTGATAATCAAGTAATAATTTCTTTGAAGAAACCTGAAGGGCAAGATAACGTAGTGGCGCAGCCATGGGAGTTTATTATGGAGTAGTTGGATAGGTAGGGGTATAGGCCTTTACTAAGTTTCTTTTTTTAGTCAAATACTCCATTCTAAATTGATCACTAAATAGATTTAAACTTTCTAAATTGTTCAAAAGGGCGTTTCCCAAAATCTGAAGGGCATGACCAGTCCCTCCATCATCATCTCACCGCCCCTCCTCCACTTCACTGGCGCTGCGTACAGGTTGTTTTCGGACTATGCATGTAGGCAGCAGTTGTCTGTTACTCAAGGTGTCCTGCACCTTAAATAATAACTTTCAGTAGAAATGATTATACCGGATATGCTTGGCTATTTACTGATTAGTGATCAATCTATTCCAAAGCCTCATTGACACTTTTGATTCAATTTAGACAAAGAGATTTGCTGCACATGTCTGACCTTGATGAGTTGGATGGCTAGGCCTAAGTTTTGTCTCAACGATAAACGAGACGGTAATATATTAGGGAACTTTGCAGCATATTCAGGAATTTGGCAGTGTAATACCAAAGTCAGCCAAATAAATTTCACAAGAGACTTCATTCGCATCATACAGGAACTTCGAAAGCATTTTGAACTCATGGATAAAAACTTGGGCCTAGCTGCAACTAAGTGCAGCAGGCACGGATGTTTTTTTCTCATTCCGCGTTTTCTTCCCCCGCGAAGTGATTTAGCAAGTCAGAGAGAAAGTTGACATTTTAGTTTGAGATTTAATACTTAGTAATAATAATTAGCTTTTGTGTTATTTTTCGTAGCGATAAATCCATTGATGGCTAGTCCGGTGGTGTCCTTTGGTTGGGCCTAAGCTAAGGAAGAACCTTTTTCAAACCGTTTCATACTTTATCCACAAAGGAACAATCACAAATTATAACAATTTGTAACACACCTGTTCCATTTTGCTGTTTCTTGGTTCATTCCAACTAATTGTTTAAATGCAACTGAACTAGATGAAAATTTTCTTCTCCGCGATTGGCCCTGAACTAAATCATATTTCCCGCCATGATGAAATGAAACTTTTACTACATTCTGGATTGAATTGAATCGAGCAATGGCAGCCATCACGTAACACAGACATAAACGCAACCGTAAACGCTATTGTACTGATTTGCACAAAGCTTTACATAATACATACGTTTACGGAACAAAAATGACGCTTCTTTTCCCCATCTTTCCGCCAAAGTTAGTTTAGCATATGCAAACCATTTCTCTGGTGGCAGAAAATGGAAGGATATCCCTGAGAGCATTCGAGAACAAAAAATCAATCATTCGTTTTAAAAACGTTTTAAGAAAGTATCTTTTGAGCCAACAGAACCCAAACACGACCCTTTTATGGAGCAGTATACTCCAAGTTTTATATCAATTCTCCATTTAGTCTTTTTCCATGTAACGAATTTTTTTCATTTCGCTAAGTGGTGCAGCGTCTAAAAATTGATAAAATTGAAATGTTTATGGCTCAAGATCACAAGGTGGGACGCAAACTTTAGGGTTTGAGAAAAAAGGCCTACTTTCAAAGAGAAAGGGCTTACAACTATATCATGCGATGCAAAGCGCATTCCAGGTAGAGAAAAAGCCAAGATGAAACACAATTTTGGATGCAAATATACATATAACTTTGCAAAACTAAGACTATTTGCATAATTACAATAGAAAAAAAAGAACAAAATTGTGCGATAATCATTTTTGTGATTACCCTTTCGAACGATATCTTGACCTACAAAATATTATAAACCAATCTTCTTTACAAATATTCAAATACTGTGCAAGCTTCGACGATATATGGCAGTAATGCGATAACAAGCTTTTATGAAGGGTATGAACGGTATAAAGTATGGAAACCATCGAGTATCTTATAATCAAAATTTGATAGCTTTTCAACCATCCCCTCACCTAGGTCAAAATTCGAATGGGAATAAATAGCCAATTGCAATATCGAAAATAAACATCTTATCAATTGTGCCCGTTCGCATATTATCTGAAGTTTCTAAACTCCTTAAGTCCAAAAAACTACCTATACATTCTATGCTTGATTATGCTCCAATCTATATGAACAAGTTCATAACTTATCCTATGTAGAAGCTAGGATTTTGGGATTAATATTATTCAATCACCGAGAATATTCTGGGCACAGGCCTCGGAACTTTCACACTAGGCCTCCTTACCCCAGCTTCCGTGTTATCTCACACAAAAAAAGGTGCATGACTTTCAACAAAAAATACAAACCCAGCTTGCTTGAAAACAGGAAAGTTTAGATTATAATAACACAAGGCCCGATGAATCATAAAATACATTAAAATATAAAATACATTAAAACATAACATAAGCCCAACCTAAACTTTAATAAACATAATTTTCGATATGTTGGTAAATGTTTCTAAATCAAATTGATATTAATGATGACAGATAGGGGTGAAAATCTCGATTTAACAAAGATGGGAAACAGATGCGAAATCATGTTGCTATTAAATTTCTTCAACAGAAGAAAACCAAGGACCTGCCTGATCTAGAGAGTTTCTTTGATTTTGACCCTCAAAATCATCTTTAATTGAATCCAGTGTTATCTAGAAGTACAAGAAAATTTAAGTAAAAAACTGCGCTGAAAAATTTCTACTAGAATTTGCCACCCCTGCCAAAAGTGGTTAGAAGGCCAATGAACAGTCATGCTTTACTAATTGCTTGTTTAAGGCCTAATAACAGTGATATCATCCCACCCCCTTTCTACGATAAAAAAATGTTGGTTGCAAAGGACAATATGTTAACTTTTGTTCACGACTGATTTCAGTCAAAAGGCAGCCATGAAACGTAACACCGTGTCAAAATGTTGAACTACAAAAGAAACAAGCTATTTGAGCACGAGCCCCTCCAAGTAAGCAAGCAAGCAAGCAAACTTTATTTTTCAACCCAGGCTAGGGTTCTGGCAGCTTCTAGTCAGCTGATGTGGCCCTGGGGTGCTAAGGCCTGTGCCCTCCAGACTTCTCCCAAGTACCCATTTACGGACCTCGAAAGGGTGGACAACTGAGTTTTGTGGAGAAAGGGTCCAGCCTGCGCCTTACCGACTCGTCCACACCACCCAACTTTGCAGGTCCTCCTAAGAAGCAACCAATTCTATGTGAAGATCAAAGGGGTTTATGGCCCCCTCCAGAGATGAAAGGGTTCTGAAGTTCTGAAGACGCCTTGTACTACAGTTCGAAACTCACCGTGTCCGCGGTTTCTTCTAACTTGATTTTGTTTGAAAAGCTGTTGCCGTACGCCGGTGATAATAGAGTGTGCAAGACCGGTTGTAATCAGCTAGAAAAACAAGTTAAGTTTTAGTGCATTCGACATTCAAGTAGTGGGTTCAAAACCTAAGAAAGAAAGAAAGAAAGAAAGAAAGAAAGAAAGAAAGAAAGAAAGAAAGAAAGAAAGAAAGAAAGAAAGAAAGAAAGAAAGAAAGAAAGAAAGAAAGAAAGAAAGAAAGAAAGAAAGAAAGAAAGAAAGAAAGAAAGAAAGAAAGAAAGAAAGAAAGAAAGAAAGAAAGAAAGAAAGAAAGAAAGAAAGAAAGAAAGAAAGAAAGAAAGAAAGAAAGAAAGAAAGAAAGAAAGAAAGAAAGAAAGAAAGAAAGAAAGAAAGAAAGAAAGAAAGAAAGAAAGAAAGAAAGAAAGAAAGAAAGAAAGAAAGAAAGAAAGAAAGAAAGAAAGAAAGAAAGAAAGAAAGAAAGAAAAATAAAACAATTTTTGAAAACATCGTAGAACAATGCACGTTAATTAATGCATTTAGCACAAGGTCGACTAATACCTCATTTTGGAAAAAGCAAATACCAAAACACTCGTAATAGCAACATCTCTCCTCCCCTTCAATGGCAAACATAACTAGAAGTAGGCATATATTTCAGTACCAACCTGAAGAATAATGATACCAGCTCCGATGCCAATGAAGATATACATGTTGTCTTTTGATAAAAAGTAGTTGATTGTTCCATCCACACAACCGATTTCATAAATCTTTTTCCTTCTTTCTGATGCCTAAAAATAAATAAAAACAAGTAAGTATATTGTGCATTTTGTTAAAGTGAGGTGCTTGTTTTCAGATTTAATTTTCGATCTAGGCTCTATCGATATATTGTTCGTTATACTGACTACATTTCACCGTCTTAGTATTTATTTGTTATTAAAATTATCTTTGAAATCAACTATTTCCTTACGTACTAACTTATCAAGGATTCATTTATCAACATATTCATGTATTTAGGTAAATATTTATTCATTCTTTTAGTTATCTTATTTATTGTTTGTTCATTCATTTACTTTTATACTTGCTTGTTCAACTCTATACTTACAAATTTATTCATCTATTTATTCATCTATTTATTGATTTATTTATTCATTTACTTATTTATTCATTTATTAACTTTTTCATTTATTTAATCATTTATTTATTTATTGATTTATTTATTTGTTTATTCACTTATTTACTTATTTATTTGTCTTTTTATTTATTTATTTATTTACCTGTTTATTCATTGATCTATTTATTCATTCATTAATTTATCCATCAATCTATTTATTCAATTATTTACTCATCCATCTATTTACTTTTATTTCATTTATTTTGTATTCATACATTAGTTTATCAGCTATTCATATACATGCATTAACAGTTTTAAACATGAGAGATTCCAATACTATAATCATTATCAATCAATGAATCAATGTTACAATGCAAAAAGATCAAAAGTTTGAAACAATGATGTCTGGTGTGCAGAATTAACATCAAGTCAGATTGATGACTTGCTAACAGAATTTAATTTTTACCTGTCTTCCCTACACCACACTGTGGACAGCTAACAGTTATTTGATATTCATCAATGAAATATTCATTAAAATTTTATGACTCCTTAATTTATTTGAATTATTTGAATATTTGAATCCTTTACCTATTACCTGCTATGTTTATATTCATTGCAGCTGAGAGAAAATAATTTAATGGTAGTTGCAAAGATAGGATCCTATCTTCGCTAGGCAGCACGAAACATCCTATGCAAATAGAAGTTAGAATCCAACCTGCTCAAAGGGTACAGATAAGGGCTAGGTAATACAGTGACCAACATTTTGTGGAGGGAAAACAAAAATTAGAAAAATAAGAGATAAACATATCAGAACAATCAGGTGAAAGACGCAGCTATAATATGAATTTAAGGATGAAAGCCACAACGAGCCACATTTGACAGATGAATAAGAAGAGTCAGAAAAAAGACAGCTGAGGATGGGACAAGCTCATCCAAAAATGTTCTGAACATATCGTAAACCTGAATATTTTGTTCATTGACCTGTCTTAGAAATATGGATGTGTCAAAATCAAAAGAAATGTCGTTTCTCTGACTGTCCTTATTTATCTGTCAAATGTGGCTCGTCATTGCTTTCATCCTTAAAAACAGAACCAATTTTAAAAGTAGCTTTAGGACACCTGAGACGAAAAACCCTCTAACTTGCTGCTGTAATTTTTTAGCTCATTGCATATAACCGAATCCTTAACTCCTTACCGACATAGATTTGTCCCGTGTCCTGAATCCACACTGTGTGTTTAAAGTTGTTTGGTACTGCAAAAAGATAAAAGTTATAAATATTCTTTACAATCCTTATTATGATTTTACACAATAACACAAGGATTTATGGGTAATATTTAACTTAGAATGAAATGGTAAAGAAGAGTGCAAGCAAGCAAGCCCCCAACCAAGCCGTTTCATGATCCAGGCTGGGGTTCTGGCAGCTATCAAGCTGATATTGGGGCTGGTGTCCTCTGGATTCTGCTGAGTACCCAGTTACCAACCTAAAGCTGAAGAGCTTGTGGGGAAAGGTTCAGACTGTGGTCTTGAACCGCAGGCCACTCGGCTCATAGGCTGGTAAACAATGAATCCATTATGCTGAATTTGATAACACTATTTGGGGGCTGTTCAATCTTTACACTCCCCATCACTCCTAAGACAAGGGAAAGAAATAGAAGAGAGGGGTTTAAAATGCAAGTTATTCTGTAAAACATAGATAATGCAAAAAAATTTTTAATTTGAGGTCCTGTTTTCAAAATGATAACTACCTTCGCATATTGCAAAGCTTTCTAATGTTCAGCAATGCCCAATACCTGTTAATGACAGCATATTTCAGCATGTATAAGATACTAATGGCAGACATAGGAACGCAAAAAGACTTACATTTATACAGCAGGAATACGGTACACCGCAGGCTTCTGAGCCAGGGGAAGAACAATTGAAATATACATTCATTTCCCAGTCGTTATAGTCATTAACACCACAGCATTTCATCTAAAATGTAAGTTTTATCTAGTTTATATGATAACTAAAGAGCTGTCTGTCTCAGTTCTGTTTTCATCTTTAATTTCTTATTAATTTCTCACTCATTAATTTCATCTTATATTAATCCCGATAAATTTTTAAGACATAATAAGTGGTTGACGTAAACTTAAAGAGCAACATAATCTAATAAATCTAATAATGACAACAGCTAATGATAAAAGTGGGTAGCCTGTATTAATTGAGGTACAGTTATTTTTTTACAACAAGGCTCGCTATAAATAAAAATTGATAACCAATTAAAATACTTAAAGAATAAAGAGATGTTGAAATACCACAAATTACAAAACACACACTATAAAAATGTACCAGATAGTCATATATATTACAATTTTATATAAGCGCAGTTTTGAAAACAAGATTGTTTAGCTTTGTTATTAATGCTGGTTAAGCATTCCACATTTCAATACCCATTGCTTTTAAAGTTATAAGTTGCTGGCAATTTGCTTTTTTGGGAGAAATGTAACTTTTCCCCTTAGCTGATCTTGCATTGTATCAATGCATATCAGTTGAATACTGGAAACATTCCTTTAAGAACACCAGGGTGAGATTATTCAAACTTTTAAAAGACATTATTGCTATGTTTTTCTTCCTAGAATATGTCAATACAAATGTAAACGAAGGATAAACATGAGGCTACAACTAATCATTGACTCCATGATTAAAAATGATTAGAAAAAAATTAGATTCTTTCTTGCTTTCATCTTGGTCTTTCAGAAATAAAACATAAAATCTTACATTGTTTTGAAAGAAATCAAGTATGCTTTGCAAATCAAGGTCATCTCGATATTTTGGGATTGTCTTTACCAGAGCATCTTTAATTACAGATTTCACCTGATGAACAAGATAACATTTTAGACATTTATTTACTAACAACCATTTTAGCAGGTCAAGATTTTTAATCATCAGTATTTTCAATATATCAGTTTTTTCCAATTCTAGCAAAAGCACATGCAGACAGCTTGAGAAAAAGCCCTTTAGATTTCCAGACAAGCATATAATATAAAATGGTAAACAGTATTATATGTTATGATATTGGCCTAGTTGACTTGGATGTACTGTTTGTCCAGCTCAGATGTACTGCTGATTGTGGTAACTAATTGTTAAATAGTAAAAGGGCACATACAGACAAAAGAACAAATTCTGGAACAATGTTTCCGTTAACACCTTATCTTAAGAGTTTGACTTCAACCTTGGATGCAATTTTGAAATGATTGATTCACACATCAGTCAATCACTTCATTCATTCATTTGTTCAACCATTTGATTTTTTCAGGAGGATTCACTCATTTTAGATTGCTCTTCTAAGTGCATTGATTTTCAAAAGCTTGATCTTCAAAACACATGAATCCTTAACATATATTAACCATAGGTTAGATATTGCCATCTTTATCTGTATTAAACTCACCTTATCCTTGGCAAAGTACATCCCGAGTGCTCCTCCGAGCTCCAGCAGCATCAGCAGGTAGATAATATACTCAAACTGGAAGTAAAAAATTATAATAAAAACAGTTAAAATCCTAATGGTACTCATTGAATCAACCCTTTCTGGATGCAGTTGTCAAGCTAATGTCAACCTGTGGCACTAACGCCTGCACCATCAGAATTAGTCTTAAATAGTAGCATACACAAATAGTTATATATAAATCTTGATTAAATGACAACATACCGTTTTCAGCATGCAAATGTTTTCCCTTAATGCTCCAATGCAACCAAGAAATGATAACACGAAGATGAAAGCACCAATGATTATGAAGTAGATTGATGGATCGAAATACCAAGGAACAGTACTTTTTATCACTGACCCAAAATCCTTGAGAGTTCGGACATAGATACCAACTCCAAGCAAGGCAAGTCCAACAAGCTGACAATTAAGAAAAAGCAAAAATTAAGGGGAAATGAAGTGCATAGAGTCCAACTTTTTACCCTTTCTGGTATTTCTGCGGTTAGAAACAGCATTATTAAGGATGGCATATATGAGGCTTTTGAGTTAAAAAGTAACTTGAAACAAATTCTGGCAATTCCATTTTCCTACAAGATCGCAGTTTGAAGGGGCTGGAGCCCCTGGAAGAACAAATTAATTTCTGTCACTGTTTATAATATTTTATTTCACTGGCAGTCTCTCAACATCAAGAGAGCTCCTTTTTGCTTTGTTTTTATATATGAAAAGTAACAGCAACAAACGTTACACTATAAGATCTTATGTTGAATTGGAAGCAAGGCTGGAGCCAATGGGGGGCAGAGGACCCCCGCAAGGACCACAAACTGCAATTTCGTCCAAAATTGTATTTCTAACCAGTCCTGATTTAAACAATAGATTAAACAAAAGGCTATTGTTCTGTAAACAAGGGGTCTGTTGCTTTACAGTCAATTGTCATTGTGTCGGACACTGTCAGAAGTTTCCTCTTTCTTGCCCTCCTGTTTGGAAATGCCTGAATTCGGCCCTGAGTGGGAGAAAACTAAATATCGTAGAATTGTGTTATAACTTACTGATTAAAGTACAAACCATATACTAATTTTTGTACTTATACACGGACAAATTTTTGCATAGGCTACTAGCCTGTAGCAAAATCATACAGGGAAAAAATTAGTAAAGGATAGAGGAATTTGTAGAGACATTGACACTTATCGACTATTGACACTCTGGATCGACTTTGACTCAATGACCCTGCAAGAATCACTTTCTGCCCTGCCAAAATATAAATGACAATTCTGTCTACATGTTAAATAGGAAAAAGGCCCTAAACAGCTGATAACTATCCATGGAAGACAATTTCAAGACATTTTTCAGTTGTCTGGATAAATTGAACCCCAACCCATTTTATCTGCACTCCTAGGGTGCCTTTAATAACTTTTGAAGACTCAAATTTTAATCTTCTAACGAGTTGCCGGTTGTGAAACTAATGAAAGCAAGCACCATTAATTTCCTTTGGCACCCCTTCAAAATCAAACAATCTCAGTTTATTCCTAGATCCAAACATTTTCTTTACATCCAAAATATTGTTACGCTAAAAAATTTTCCGAGACCAATAGCTCCCTAACTTTTGCAGTCTTTGAACTTCCTGGACGCTTCCTACTTGATTTAACGAGAACAGGCCCTAGAAAATTTACCTGCGGCTCAACCGAAACCATACAATACAGCCAAACCAAAAATTTCCGCAATTACTTTTCTGGTTCTTTGCTAACAACTTAATGTCCAGAACATACTCACCCAGAAAAGAACGTTCAAAAAGAACATTGTATATTTCGCACAGCTGCTTACAGCAGAAGAATCACGACCCATTTTTGCAATTATGCTCTAGATAGATTCTTCGACGTTGAAATCTGGCCTAAATCGTTTAGCAAGAACAAATAAACTCCAAAAATTCACTTCCTCCTCAAAATCTTGCGCTGTTCCGTCAATCGCATATGACTTTAAAACACTCCAAGCTGAACAGCTGTATGCAGTAAAGATAAGTGTAATAAAACTTTTAAATTAAAATGAAATTGAAAGCTAGTAAAATGTTGCGTTCATAACTTGCTAATTTATGACGAAGATGAGTCAAACAATTGAAAGTGCGGAGGATTATCCGTTACCAGGCAACAAAATCCCGCATTCAGATTTTTCTTTTGTTTTATTGTTGTTTTGTTGAAGTTGTTACATGACGAATCTGCATAATATAAAGAAATAAAAATGCCACTGAAACTGCCAATTGTAAAGAGACTGTTTGCTATAATGGGATAAGGACTGGTCACAAATGCAACTCAAGAATTTCCAGCTCACTTTCCCTCAAATTGGCACAATTACGGCAGCAAGAGAGGCGAGAATATGCAGCCTGCCCCGATAACTTGAACTATTTTCTTTTCTGGCCACTAATTTGCCCTATAACTGGTATATCTTCTCTGGTCCTTGATATGTACCGAGTTCATTGATCGATCTATATAACCATCAATATCCAAAGCTGATACATGTTTAGCCCATATAGGCCAATGAAACATCATGCTTAGAAAACATCAAAAACCTTCCCCAAAAATTCAGGGTTCTTTCTAAAAAATCATCCGCGGTATTACACCATGTTGATCTGTATAATACACAGATTTAGAGTACAAATAAAATCCAAAAGAAAACAAGCAATATGAGGTCAGGAAAGATTACGGTATCATCAACATATTTTCAAATTAATTATTATCAGTTTATTTTACACATATAATTGACAATCAATAGTTCTAAAATACAACATATAATAACTCTACAAAAATCAATTAAAAGTTCAAGCAAAAGTCAACGCTCAAAAGCGGCTTAAAATATCAATGTAGATTTATAGGTTAAGAAATATGGGCTGCAGGCTTTTGTAAATTTATTTCCTTTTGAAAAACGGGGTAGCTGATGTGAGCCGGGGGGACTAAGGCCTAAGTATACCCTCCAGATTTCTCCCATTTACTGACCTCGGAAGGATGGACAGCTGAGTTGGTTGAATCACACTGTATAAAGAATGCATTGTTGTTATGATTATTATTATTAAAAAAGATTTATTAATGTACACACTTGGACCTTATTCATGCAGAGGGTCGACCTTCAAGCATGAAAATCACTGCTGACACAAAAAAACACAGTTCTGCCAGGTCTTTTGCAGAGGTGTTCCATACTCTCAGGACTGTTAGATAAACAAATGTTTCCACTTTCCATTTTTTATTTTCTTTTTCCAAATGATTTAAGCAAAGTAGCCCTTCAGATGTTTGAGGTTTTTACGCATGTATCTCGCAATTCTGCTGAACTACGCTACGTGCATCTGCAAGACGCAAAAAGTAAACAAGAAAGTGTATGTATGCGATCCTTGGGAAATGTGCTGTCTATTTACCTTGTCGAATCGTTTACATCAAGACGTTGGTTTTTTACATGTTAAAACCAATGACATAGCTGCAAAAATTGACAGAAATCTAGAAAATACCGTAAAAATGCTATGAGGCACCTATATTAAACTGCTTCTATGGGGAGCTTATGCACTTTTTATGAAGCTATATCCACCGTTTCTTTCTACCTTTAAAAGAGGAAACATTTAATGTACCTCAACCCTTACCCCCAGAGGGACCCTATGCCCCAATTGATTTTTAGTGATGATTGCGGATATTTCAGGGGGGGGGGTGGCTGATGCTATCATAAAATGGATAAATCTAAAGTTGAACACATGCAAATTTTCTGAATTCCAATGACAACTTTTCTAATATATTCCCCCCTGAACATCTGACGAAACGCATTGGTTGTTACTGTACCAATGAATTATCACCGGGAGTGACTGGGTCCAAATATCACAGTTTGGTTACAAAATATCATGTTTGATGTGCTGATTAAGTGAATAAACGCTTCAACGATTAACATGCAATACAACTGTAAATACCCCTCTACTATTATATTGATAATCAGTGCATCTACATTCTACATTAGTACTCTATAACAGGCAGTATGTCATAGTGATACAAGTTCGTCAGCTGGAAGTAATCTGCCATCAGCCTTTTCATGTGATGTGCAAGTAATCGACAACTTTTGATATGCAGAAAAGAATGATCCTCACGTGATCCATTCAAGCTCCACCAATAGTATTGCAGCAGTAAAACAACAACCCAGCATATCGTCTTCTTTCACCATGAACCAATGCTCTAAATATCATACTTTACAGCGATCTAAGATTTACACCTACCCTGGGTATCTACACAACGAATTTGGGGCTGGTCAGAAAAACGGGGCAGAAGTTTCGAAATGACTATTTCATTAGAGTGGTGCGTTGCAGCCTCCTCCACAACACCCCTACCTTTTCCAACAAATTTATTTTGATGGCAGTTTATTTGTGAAAGGCCACTGCACGAAGGGCCATTCTCTTGGCTTTCTCTGTGATTATTTCGTTTTTCCACCATGCCCAGTTAATCCTAAATCATATTATTCAGCCCCATTTGCCTTGGACTCAGGTTAATTTGTGTCAATGTTAGTTTTAAAGCGGAACGAGACGAAAATTAAGCATAATGGCATAATCTACAGTCTAGGCCAGCTAATTACATTCTGTTTTTACAGTTACTTATGGTTGTACCACTACAAAATATCATGCGTCGAACTTCCTCCTGGTTTACAAAGCATCATGGGTCGAAACTCTCGATGATTAACAACGATTTCGTTGGCTCTCCTTCGGAGTGGCTAGAATGTCTGATGAGTACTTTTATTTGCCACCTGAAATTGAATACGGTACTAATAAGTGATATGCAAGAGCTGAAATGACATGTTAGCTGAGTTTAATAAGATTGAGAGGCTGATATTTTCACAGTCTGTCGCACATTTCTCTTACTAAATATCTGAACAGAATCACAGAAGCTAATGCTTTGCAAATGGGAAAGAAGGAGAATAAGAGGAAGACAACAGTAAAGATGGCTGGATTGAGTGAAGGAAGTGACGGGCCCATCTGTAGCGTATCTGGGACCGACAAAGTTAGCTCGGAGGGGCGACAACCCTAATTTCAGCAAAACATAACTTTGAATTCACTGGAGAAAGTAAAACTAAACTATTGCGCAGCGAAACAATTTATAAATACGATAACGGTCACGAGTTACAACAATGAACTGGTTACGTTAATTACACGTGCAATCAAACATAAAGACATAGCTAGAACGTTAAATGGAACTGCGACAAAACAGGAACAAACATATAAGCATGACTGAAATATTACATTATCAACATAACACAATCGCTGCACATCATTGATGAAAGAAGATGTGAAGAATCGCAAACAGTGGAGACGGGTTATGTACGATATTTCCATGATTCGATGCTGACTATAAGCAACCTGAGGAGATAGAGATCTGAAAACATAAATATAGCAGACAAAGGAAAATATGATAATTGGGTAGAGTTTCTCGTACCTGGACAAGGTGGTCTTTTGCATTTCTTCACCTTTGTTGTTTGTCTGCACGGTTTTCCACCACCACTTGCCATTTGTATAACATCCCTCGTCTTCACCTTCCTTCCAACTCCGCACGTCACACTACACCTGGTCCATCCACTCCATCTCGATAGTTTGCAATCTTTGCCTTTTCGCCGAGATGATCCTAGAGGTGTGAACGGGATTGCATGGTCAGAACAAGGAAGTTCAAACAAGTTGCATCAAGTACCGCTATTTTGATTCGAGTGATTGTATGGCGAGGATTAGAGCGAGGAAATAGCTAACAAGAGACTAACAAGAATCTCTATTCCGACAATGAGTCTTATTAGGTTTATGTTTGGTAAATGTCTAGCGCCAGAGCATGCAGGGAACGCGCAGCGGTCTTAAAGTGGAGGGGCTGATCGAGCCGCAGTGGTGGTCCGAGGATATCCTCAGAAAATTCATTTAGAACACGCCCTTTAGAAGATCGGAAAAAGCCCATTTCAAAAAAGACTTTGCTATTTTACGTCCTTGCTTATGTACAACAGTTCGGTTCAGAAAATATTTCAGTTGAAAATGCCATAATTGTAATAGCTTTTAGGACTATCTTGGTGGAGGGGCTATAGGCCCTGCTAGCCTGCTGGCTGCGCGGTGCCTGAGCGCATGAAATCTTTCAATTGCAAACTTTGCTTTTTAACCCAGGCTTGGCAGCTATTCAGCTGATGAATGCATACGGCACTAAGGTCTGGGACCTCCGGTCCTCTTCTAAGTTCCTCTTTACCGACCTCGAAAGAATGGAAAGCTGGGTTGGCTAAATAACTAAAGGAGAATGGTTTCGAATACTATGGAACATAAATCTTCAAGATCTTATCGTCAAAAATCCATCATGCTGTCAATCCACTGTATAAACTTAAAACAAATCACTTATTCCGATGCTAAAAAAGATTAGTCACCTTTTCTACAACGACCCATGTTGCAAGGCAAAGTTTCTTCCAGTTTTGGACAAAGTTGAGGTGAACCACTTTTGAGTACCACCCTTCCACGGACTCTTGTGCCAATACCACAAGTCACACTGCAACTGGTCCATGAGGTCCACTCTGAGACGTGACATGTACCAGGTGCTCTTCCAACTAAATGGAAATTGTCGTCTCAACGTTTGACTCAAAATTTTTGCTTCAAAACTCCTACATGACTTCTCTAGAGGCTTTTGTACGATAATTCCAAGAACGTTATTGTGCATGTTTTAAGATATATTGTATCTTTCTCCAGGTTTATAACACTACTTAGCTACATGAAAAGGTGCAGTGGAACAGGGCAAAGTGATAGAAATACAAAACAAATACAAAAATGCGAATGAATAATATTTCAAAATTTGTCTGGACGAAATACTCTGAAAAATCCTAGTATACTGGTGTGAAATATTATGTTGTACTAATATATTATGCGAAATATCAAATGCTATATAAAACATTGAATAGTTATGTACTATAAACGTTAAAATGTAATAAAGATGATAAATTAAAAAATGACAAACTCACCCTTCGGAGCTTTTTCAAATGCTTCTTCTTGCGCACATTGCCCCTCGGTTTTCACGTGGTGAAAAATCATCTTTGCAAGGTATGGCACTTTTGATCCCCCCAGATTCAACGGGCTTTCCACGTGAAGGTTTTCCTGCTTTGTGATGTAGTGTATGAGCTCTTGAGGCAGAGTTTCACGATTTGGTGACTTGTATGTTATGCCACTATCTGTGCCTGAAAGGATAGTGCAGGTTATCAAGAGACTTGCGCGGGAGAATCGCGGGAGGAGCTGAAACTATTTGCAGTTTGGTGGATTGGATAGGGAAGAAAATGAATGTTTGGTAATACAATAAAAAGTATAATAATGGAAATGAAAGTAAAGAAAAGGATAGAGAAAGAAAGGAAGGTGGATAGGAGAAGAATAAAATGAATAGGAAATAAAGGAGGAAGAAAGGGGGAAAAAGGAAGAAAAAAGATTCTATGAATAAGAGAAAATATAAGAGAATGGGATAAAAAGGAAGGGAAAATGGAAGCGAACGAAATGAAGTGCAATGAAATGAAATGCAATGAAATGAAATGAAATGAAAGGGAAGAAAAGGAACAGAAGGAAAGGGAAGGGAAAGGGAATTAGGGAAGAGACCAGGAGAAATATAGACAGCGAGTGGAAAAGGGGAAAGGAGAGCGAATTCAAGAGGAAGAAAAGAGATAAGGTGTGTTGGGCAATGAAATAAAATGCCATACCGGCGTCCCAAGGGTCCAGATTAATCTCTATTTGTTTCTTCCAAGCACATTTGCTGTGATCACAAAGGTCCAAAGAGTCGACTCCAACGTTCCAGTCCGGGCTTGGTGCCACACGTGACATTGCTGAGAAGAGATGTCTGTATTTATCTACTTGGAAGAAATCCCTCGCACTTTCACAGCATGAGTTGATTGCCTTTGTAAGTACTTTGCTGCAAGAAAATCACCATCCGATAGTTTACAAGTTTAAGCGCTGTATCACCATGATTTATTGCATTGGAAGGAAAGGAAAGTACAAGGAAAGTACAAGGAAAGGAAAGGAAAGGAAAGGAAAGGAAAGGAAAGGAAAGGAAAGGAAAGGAAAGGAAAGGAAAGGAAAGGAAAGGAATGGAAAGGAAAGGAAAGGAAAGGAAAGGAAAGGAAAGGAAAGGAAAGGAAAGGAAAGGAAAGGAAAGGAAAGGAAAGGAAAGGAAAGGAAAGGAAAGGAAAGGAAAGGAAAGGAAAGGAAAGGAAAGGAAAGGAAAGGAAAGGAAAGGAAAGGAAAGGAAAGGAAAGGAAAGGAAAGGAAAGGAAAGGAAAGGAAAGGAAAGGAAAGGAAAGGAAAGGAAAGGAAAGGAAAGGAAAGGAAAGGAAAGGAAAGGAAAGGAAAGGAAAGGAAAGGAAACGTAAGGAAAGGAAAGGAAAGGAAACGTAAGGAAAGGAAACGTAAGGACAGGAATTGAAAGGAAAGGAAAGGAATTGAAAGAAAAGGAAAGGAAAGAAAAGGAAAATAATGTAATGGGACGAAACGGAACAAAGGAGAGCAGAACAAAGGAGGAAAATAAAGAAAAAGAAAGGAATAGAGATATGGAAAAGAAGATGCAAACAGCTTTTTCTGCATTTAGACTGGTATTTACATTAACAGTCCTTGACATGATTGTCGCTCTCCAAGGATGTACTAACGATTTATATACAATAATCTGTACATTAACGCTTTTGGCCCTATATCAACAGACGCGTTAAACTCGCACCTTTTAATCCTAGCACCATTTAGAGCTATTTCCTGCTGTAATTCTAATTGCGACCCATATTCGCTCATTTTCCGGATCCCAGACGAGGCTAAATGACCAATTCTCCACAGCACAAAGTCGTTTGAGTGCGAGGCCCCAATCAGTGAAGAGAAATACGCCAGTCTTCCTGGGTAATGCTTTGGATGGCGAGTTCTTGTCCATTTACCTGTTGAATTGAATAGATTTGGAACTATTGAATTGGATTAAATCTAGTTCAATTGATTGATGAATTATTTGCGTGGCATGGAAAATAAACTGTGCCCGCAAACAATTTTTTACAGTTGGGAATTTAATATTATAGCAGAAAATAAATCCTAGATTACTAAAAAAAATATCATGAGACATCATGATAAAACTAAATTAACTTTCAAGATTTCAGAGCAAGCGTGATAAAGATTCAATTTTCATCCACAAAACTAGTCCAGATTTTCAGATAAGAGACAAATATTTTGGGCACAGCTAGCACTCTAAATTCTTTAGGGCAGAGCCTACCACCTGAAGATACAAGATGAAAACTAAATATTCATACCCATGAATCTAAGGCGATATGTTGCCGTTCCACAAGCACAGCATGCTGTTTTCTTGATGCCTGAAATGCAAAAAAAGATACCTTATTGTCATTCTTTGCGCATTACCGCACGCGCAATCCTCAACGTTGCGTTTCGACTGCCGCAAATCCGCGTAAAGACTCGAATCTACGACGTCTTGTTATGTGCTATTCCCAAGCAATTGCCTTCACAAACCAAGTATTCAAGAACAGCAAACAGTTTGGCATATCCTTTTTAGTGGCACGACTGATTCTCTCAATGCAGGAAAGGGGGTGGTTGGGGGATAATTACCTCCACAGTTTTCTGGAAATATTTCTGAACTTTCTAAACTTTTCTGGAACAGTATCATTGTCTTCAAAAGGTCGTTTCCCAAAATTCTGAAAAGCGTGGCTGGAGGCCATCACCATCTTTCCCTCCCGCTTCGCGGAAGCTGGCGCCGCCACTGCAGGAAAGAGAGTTCACACGAAGTAAATCCGTGTCATTAACACTTTCGCGCCCCGATTTATTTTCAGTTAACTGTTAAAACCCATATAATTCTACGCTTTTCTATGCATAGTCAAATAACTTAGGTGAAAGCGTAAACTATTACAGAATACTGCCATCAGAACATTTACAATATTCTGTACTTAACCCCCTGAAAAATTATCTTTTCCGGTGTTTGTCATTGGGCCATATGGCACGTCGAGGGTAGAAAGGGTTAAGTACGGTATCTTGAGAAAGCGTGGTCTTATGAGGAAAATATAGTACACGTTTCTATGTTATTTAGCTACGATATCCACTCTAATTAATTCTGTTACACCTGACCCCTGTGTTAAACCAAGCAATGACTATAATCCCAATCTTCGAGAAACTGTTAAGAGATTTGCGGTGGAATAATCCAAGCGGTGAACCTTGTTCAACTAAATATAAAAACAAATTTAAAATTAGGTAAACCACCATGTACTTTTAATAAGAAACCGCTTTTAAGGATTGTAGCATATACAGTTTATTATAGTAAGGGTCGAAATGAAACCAATGATCAAACTGTCACGGCAGTTGCAGGATTTCAGTACACGAATTTCACTCAAAATTACTTGGAACTATTTTACCTTCACTACCTTCAGGATTTGTTGGTGCTTCTTAGTTTTTTAAGAACAACATTTTCGATAAAATTGAACCTTGAAATATTCGTTTCACTTGTTAGGCGATGGAATTTTTCAATTCAGTAATTTTCGAAGTAAAGGTTGGAAAATGATTTGTGATTTTCGTAATTTTCATAAGTAATTCTCGAAGCAAAACATGCTTGCAAACTTTCTTAAGCTGGGAAAATTCATCGCTTTACTAATAAATAAGAGGAGCCGAGTTAAGCCTTTTTTTAAAAGCCAGTTTCTGATGAAGAAGCGAAAAAATATCAGTGATGCTTGAAGTACTTTTTACCCTTCCGATAAAACTCCTTCTTATATAAAAACAAGCGAAATCTAGGTTCGATAACCTGATTGGCTGTTTCCAACCTTGTTCTTAATTCATTCTTAAATCATTAGGGCGTTGACCAATCAATGTTCTTCTATGAAAGAAGCTTAGGAAAAATTATCATAATAAAGTTAAAACTAGTTTAGTGAATGAAAATCAAAGTAAAAAGCTACCAGGGTGTCAGTTCTCTTCAAAATAGTGCAAAAATGGCAATTGATGTCAATATATTATTGAAAAGCGTTTGCATCGTTGTGCAAAACTAAATTTTATGACCGTGCTTCAGCCCCAGCTTGTTCTTAATTTCAGACCAGATTTGAAGCCCTTGTTCTTTTTAAAATTGTTCTCATTTAAGAAAAGAAGAGTTTCAAGCAAAATCAAAGCCAAGAAAGAACTAACCGCTACGTTCCTTTTTGCCACACTTACCCCAATTGTGACGGTGTATATTTTTGTCCTTCTTTTTCAACTGTTTACCATTTACCATTGCCTGCTGATGCAACAATGCCAGCGTGGATAAAAGTATTACCACATTAAAAGCATGCATCTCTGAATGCGAAGACCACGGTATTCGAGTAGTCTTGCGGGTTTTTGAAGACGTGCAGAAGAGTCAGTAGTATTCTGCTCTATTTTTCAAGGAGTTTAATGCCTGCAATCTTCTCTGTAATAAGTACGTATTGTGCTTTCCCTCAGGTTTTACACAAAAATGCTTCGTTGCCAAAATTGTGACGCCTTCTTTACCGCACAAAGTGTGTGTACACTTTCTTTTCCTACCCGAAGCAGACGGTTGTGGCTCTTTCTGGCACAAAGTCGTTGCATGCAGCCTGTATTCGTCCAAACTTCTCTGTGTAAATCTTAAGACCTCTTTCTTCTTCGCAAAGTAACTTCAGTTCCTTGTCTGGAGAGAGTCGACTGTTTAATGCCTCTGTTGCATATGCAAGGATGCGCAAAAACGCGTCGCAAACTAAAAAGTCTATCTCTGCGTTTTACTCTTTAATGTGTTCCGTGCACATTCAGATCAAGCCTTGCTGTTGCATCTCTAGTTAACCTTCTCGCGTGTTCTTTACAGTTACTAGTCAAGTAAACATGTGTTCCGCTTTCTGATGTGCCAAGAATGATCCTCCTCTCACTCCTTCTCCTTCTAATGTTTGATGTGCACTGTCTTGTTCGGAGACTGTGCGCTATCGCTGTCTTTCCAGCAAAGATTTTTTCCTCTGTTTCCTTTCTGCTAAGCAGCGTTAACCTTATAGTGTAGCTCTTGAATACTAGCTTGCTTTCATAAAAATGACTGACTTATCTGTCTTCCAGTCTGCTAGCTTGCCCTTTTATACACGCACAAATCCTCTCAGTCCATTAATTAAAAGGAATCTAAATATACCTCAAATGTGTGTTTGCAAATGATTTATTTCACTACGCCTTCATTCACCGAACTCATACGCAAACTTTTGAATTAGTAATAAGGCGAGTATGTCATATACACACGGTTTGGTTTCAAGCGTGGCTTTCTTATTTATATCAATGGTCAAATAAAAAAACCGAAAAAAACAGCTCCGCTGCGATTAGGAGGTTCAAAGAGACTACCGCCTCACTTCGATGCTGAGAAATGAAAATCCTGGCAAGGCCGCAACCTCATTGGGTGCCAATTGACTTTTGCTACCATGGAAACTGATTTGAGTCAACCGCAGTGCAAGAAGATAACGCATAACAGGGGGTTACCTCGTTCAAGTGGCAAGTAACGAGTAACGGGGGCTTACCACAATACACAACTTTTAGACTGTTAATTTTGCTTCTAAAAAATAACGATTTTACGAGAAGAGAGGTCTCAAAATTGACCGGAAATCAGGAACGAATTAAGAACAAGCAGAGTCTTAAGTACTGCCGTCATGTGCAATTTTGAATAAAAAATAGATGCCTACACTCTGCACCATATTAACAATGTTGAGCAAGAGAATCCTAACGGTTATATTTGCATTGCTTACCAGTTATAATTTTGTAGAATATGGTAGGCAAGAAATGTTAGGTAATTGATATTTCAAAGCAGGAGTCGAACCCGTACCTTTGAATTCTTACGCCAAAGCTACAACAACTGAACTACCTGGACACCACGTTACGTGTAGAGGAAACAAAAAGCGCGCGCTACTGATACTAGCAGCCAGGATTCGAACCCAAGACCTTAGATTATTGAGATACCTGGTCACTACTTTACCTGTGGAAAAAACGGAAAGCGGGAGCTAGTGATACTAGCAGCCAGGACTCGAACCTGTGACCTTAGACTACTTAACTACCTGGTTACTACTTTGCCTGTAGAAAAAACGGAATGCGGGAGCTAGTGATACTAGCAGCCAGGATTCGAACCTAAGACCTTAGATTATTGAGATACCTGGTTACTAGTTTACCTGTAGAAAAAAACGGAAAGCGGGCGCTAGTGATACTAGCAGCCAGGACTCGAACCTGTGACCTTAGACTACTTAACTACCTGGTTACTACTTTGCCTGTAGAAAAAAAGGAATGCGGGAGCTAGTGATACTACTGGCAAGCAGGGCTCGTGACTTTGAACTCAATGCCAATGCTCCAACAACTGTGCAATCTGGCAACTACTACTTCACTTTCAGGAACGGAATATGGGAGCTCCTGATAGGAGTACTCGAACCCGTTACCTTGACTTTGTAGACCAAGGCTTCAAGAGCTGAAGTACCCGTGGCTAATTACTTTCTCTTCCTTCTACATAAATAGTGAATCATGAATAATGTCATTATTCGACGACCAATACCAAAGTGTACCAAAATGACAAGTTCGTATAAATGTGTTTTTAGGATTCTCAAGCATTGATTGCAGCCTTGCAAAAATGTTTTCAATGTAAACGGATTTTACAAGAAAGTGATATCCACCTGCTGAAAAAGTAAAGAAATGTGTTCAGAACTAAGTTTCTTCGTTCGAAGCAAGCATGCGCTGCACAACTATGTTTTTTTCAAAATTTGCTTTCCATTCTTTAGAAGAACCTAAAGTTTTATTGACAAACTTAATTGCTTAATTGCAGAAGCAATACATTCGAAATGTCACTTTTCAACCAGCTGCATGTAGTCAGAAATGCTTTAGATCTCCCCCCCCCTCTCGCTCTCTCTTCGTGCCATATTCCCCCCTCTCGCTCTCTCTTGGTGCCATATTCCGCTACGAACGTTGGCAAATTTAGACTTCCACGACTCCTTCTTTTTTCAATACTGGAGTCCTAAGATTGGTAAGCATTACCGTTAAACTCTACATGTTCAGTGTATGCGTCAAAGTTAAGTTAAAGTTGCTATCCAAATTGAGACTACCAGGGTCATTCCTTACAAAAGTCGTCTATTTATGACTGATATTCCGTTTCTGATTTCAAACCGCTTCGACAAAGCCCTAATCCCAGTTAAATTGCAGTTCAAACTGGGTATAAGAAGGCCCGTGCACTGTTCCTTCAACTCTTGCCAAGTGCCGTTATCTTTATTGACCATTCCAACCCCGCCGTGATGAATCGAATGAAAAGGGCATTCCCGCGCCGAAAAGAAAACTAATTGCCTAGTTTAGTGGATAGAAAAGTCTTTGCGGCTGTAGATGATGACAGCGAGCAAGGCCACACAGAAATTAATCATTTGGTCATGACTTGCAGCCGAAAAGGGTACATGCAGATGGGGTCCCTTTTATAGGCCGCAGATTAGCGTAAACGTGAAAGAAAGAATGCTTTTGATCTGTAAAATGTTAAATTCATCGCATATTTGTAACGATAGTGAGGTATATTACAGATCTATAAGGCCAAAATGACCATTTCAAGCCAGATTTGGGGCGATAATGAGGGGAGAGGGGGAGAGGGGGAGAGGGGGAGAGGGGGAGAGGGGAGGGAACTTATTAGGAGAACATTCATTCCATTGTAAACATTACAAAAAAGGATTTCTCATATTATACTATAAGGCTAAGCATTGTATAAGTAGATTTTGCTGTTTAAGAGGCCCTGTAATCATTACTGCAACCCCTAAAACGATGATGTCTACCCCTTAAACTAAACAAAACCTTCCCGATGAAAGAGCTTATGGAAAGACTTGGGCAATCAAATCTGTGTCACTATATCCCTGATCGTACCCACTTCTCCCAACGACCCCTTCAGTTGTTATTTTGTAGCACTGATTAGCTCATTTCTTCTCTATAGCCCCCAGCACGCCACATGGAGTGGTATCAATAACACATTTGCTAACAATTTAAGAGTTGCAAGGAATAAAATCTCTTGCTATATCATTGCTTTGAAAATGAAGCGAAATGTCTTGATCTTACATTCAAAACATATTACTTCTGTCAGAATATTTTCCTCTACTTCATCAATATAACCGACAGCATTTTCCGGGAAAATACGAAAACCTAGCAAAATCTATGAAAAGGGATCGCTAGCGCGCGGTTCCCTTTACCATTAAACTCAATACTCACCGCAGCACACGGCAGCAACGGCGAATTCTCATAGCGGTCCCTTTCTTTTAATTAGAAAACCCAACACCTGAAATGCTCGAGGGAGCGAAAAACACATCCCATGACGCAATGAGCACCTCGTGGGAGTAAGCGTTGTTAAATGATAAAGTACTGTGCGGCAGAGCGGTGGGAAGAAAATGAACGCGCGACTTAAAACTATTAAAGGATAATTAGTATCAGTTCCCTATCCGATGACCTTTTCAATCAGAATACTAAATCTTTTGCGGCAATAAAATATGGCGAAAACATGGTGTGACTTAAGGGTGTATAATTTTTATTATACAAAACTTTGAAATGGCCTCTGCACTCCAACTTTCTTAGCAATTGCATGGCCTCAGTCCTTAACCTTTTTTAGAACATTCTGAACTATGTTGCTCTTACAACTTTTCCACTTTAAGGTATTAAAAAGTTCGACAAAGTTCGCTGGCTCAGTAATGAAAGTTTTGAATACAGCTGTTTTTATAAGGAGCGGAAAAGATTTTGATTATTAGCGGATATCATGGTGGTCTAGTCAAGACCCCAATGATGATCCATTTGGAAAATTTAATCACTAAAACTCCTTTCCTTAGTAACTTAAGCTACTTTCTTTTTAATGAAAAGTCTTCGACATGCTTTCCTAAAGAAGGCCATATCTAAGGGCAGCAATGCTGGAACTTGGAACGGAGAAAGGCGAAATCTATTCACTTCGTTCCACAACTATATACTTGTCGTAACCATGAATTTCTGCCAAATCAACCTTACAGAATAACCAAAAGAAATAAGGCATGGCTTGGGTGAGATTGCATGGTTTCTTTTGCATTAGCGACCGCACCCCATCAACTGTAAAGCATTCTGCTTCAGACACTACAAACAAACGACTAAACTTCACTATAAGAAACGCATGATTACCTCATGGGCAATGCATGAAATAGCAGCAAAACACGGGCCTAAACTAACACAATAGATACAAATACAAACAGCTGTATACAAAGAAGAAACCAAAAAGGGCAATAAACTTGAGCAAATATCAGATTATCTATTCTTACTTAAGTTCCCTTGTTGATTAGTAGTGTGCAGAACCTCCAACTTTTAATCGTCCGAATCAGATTGTGGGATTAAATGTTCTATTCCTTTATGTAATCCATAAAGGACTCTTCCATTGTAGGAGTTTGAGTTCAAATACCAAGGTCTTATCTTTAAAGTACCAGAAATTCTCTCCCAGGATATATTGGGCACATAGTTTTAGAAGTGAGACTTATTCGTTGCTCTTAAATCCAAAGGAAAAGGTCCCCTTAATATTACCCATCCTGTTTGGCTTTGAATGACTTATTTTCTTAATTACTACCCAGCGTCGGTGCTAGCCTGTTATAAGGACTGATAGATCCCAAAACTTGCATAGAATTTGACTGTCTACATCCTAAAGAGCACATTTCCTGGTATCTATTTTTGTTTGAACCAGGTGCTGGTTCCAGATTGAAATTTCATGTAAAGAAGAACAGCCTTATTCCCGACACCACCTTAATAAATCACCCCTTTTCGTATAATTACCCTCTGGTACAATTTTGAAAAAGTGTCCTCCAATCCTGTCATTCTGAAATGCTTGCGATTTTATTTTCAGATACTGTCAGCTAAGCAAGATGCTTTGCGAGGTTCACAAGGTAAACCCTCCCAGGGACACATACAGCAAGGTGCAGTAGGGAAAATGGCCCTTCTGGACCTCAGAAAATACACCTGATGCTTTTATTCTGCTATTACTTATTTTTTAACATCTTGCACTTCTTGCCTTGAAGAGTAACAGGCGGCTTCGAGGCTTCCTAGTGTTAATATACATGAATAGCAATGAGTATGCTTACAGGAGATAGCTGAAGAGGAAAAATAGCCTTGGAATTTGTCTTAAGCACGAAGATAATGACACAATGGCGACACCCATGATATCAAAGTGCTTTGTGCAATAAAGTCCTGAATAGTTTTCTTACGATGTGGAAGTAATTTTTGAAAGTAGAAACAAACCGATGAAAGTAATTAGAAATGCTACAAATTAAAGGGATTTCCGTCCTGAAAGATTAGAACGGTTATAAGGAGATTCTAAACCATTCCAAATGTCACCAGGGATGCAAATATTCAAGGTGAAGAGCAGGCCAAACCACTTAGATCTGATTCGCTAAAGGATATCTTTTCTGCCAAATCAGTATTTTTTGAAGTTTTCGTAAGGAGTGAAAAGTGAATTTTGCAAGGCAAAAGTGCCATGATTCACAATACAAGGCATGAAGTGGCGACGATTAAACGCTGCAGAGTGGCGGTGATCCAAGGATGTTGATCACTTGTAAGGTGGATCCTTTTTAAAATCAAAGTGCCTTTAATTTCGCTTTGCCTAATATTGTGCGCTTGAATATTACTGCATGCAAGCTTTACCTCCAGAGACTAAAGTCGGGCCAACGTTATCTTGCATACCAAAACTGACTTGTTAAGGTAAATTTTTCTCCCTGACATGATAAATTCTAACCTAAGCATTTATCGTGTTACAGCTCCTCTGTGACGCTATATCTTGGTATCTGGTATGCATTTACAAAGACTGGCATAAGATGGTGGTTTGCCGATAGCTCTCAAAGACCAGAAGGCGTTGCATACTCTAACGCCTTCCTTTCCTTGTTCCACATGTAGCCACTCGAATCATGAACACGTGGTCATTTCTTAGTTTCTTATAAATAAGGGTGTAATGGGTCACCCCTTACAGTATCACAGGTACGGCAGTGACTGACAAATATGCTGCTAACCAACAGAAAACAGGTAACAAAGCCCCCTAGTTGCTATTTGGTATAACAGTTCGAGCAGAGACACACCCTAAAATTGTAAAAGATACCTAGACCGGGATATCTGCTGCAATCCAGGGCAAGAGGGGTAAGGCAGTGAAAAATAGCAAATTAGGCTTGTTTCTGGGGGAAGAATGAGCAATTACTCCTTCCTGTAGGCGTTTTATGCACCTAGAAATGGCAAATTAAAGACAATTTGAGATTCATGTTTCAGATCTCTTTGAAAAAGTATTTCCCTTCAATGGACAGAACAAATATTTAATTTCTATAAGAATTACACAGAAGGATTCGGTGAAATCTTTGATATTTAATCTTCGAGGTCAATTAGTCTTGTAAATAGATCTTTAAGTTCATTTCTTGTATACATACAATAATTGCTTTCAGTTCTAAGTGGTAATCTTTCTTGAAAGAGAAATTAAATGTAAGTTTAAGCTTCGATAAAAGACAGCTCCTTCTAACGCAAATATACTCTTATTTTCAGGAATAAAAAGGCTCTCGATTTTCAGAATATACGCTATTTGATAAGAAAGGACGTAATAACTCCAGTATTAAAACTTCCTTAGCAATCAAAAGATTTCAGAACTGTAATTTTTTATTTTCTATACAACTGTCAATTTTTTGTCCTTAAAACCATTAGCACTTTTATGTACTACGCAGTTCTTTTGATGAACGACATATTAGACATTTTGATAGCTGAAATCTAAGAAATTCTAAGCATCTTTGATCTCCGGCAAAATCTCAGAAATTCTAAGCACTTTCAAAAGCTTAAAACTCAGATATTTTAAGAATTTTGGATCGCTTAAGTCTCAGAAATTTTAAGCAACATTTAGAGCTTAAATCTGAGAAACTTGAAGCATCTTATCTTCGATAGCTGAAATCTGAGAACATTGAGCATCTTATCTTAGATAGCTTAAATCTGAAAAACTTTGAGCATCTTAGATAGCTTAAATCTGAGAAACTTTGAGCATTAAGATACCTTAGGTCTCAGAACTTTTAAGTACCTCTGGGTGCGAAAATCTCAAAAATTTTAAGCAACTTCAAGAGCTTATAACTGAGAAATTCTAAGCAGCTCTTAGGGCACAATATCTGAAATCTTTAGCAATTTTGAGGCTGGGTACCAAGGAAAGATGCTTATTAAATATTGGAAAGGCGGAAAATCAAAATGGTAGTTGGAATAGAACAAGTAAGCAGATCTTCTTTATGTCCTCCGTATATAGAATAAAAACAAGGAGATTAGGTATAAATTAAAACAATAAAAATCTTAATCTCTATGCATGAAACGTTAAATAAAAAGCATCAAAGACAACCGAGAGGATTATGCGTTGAAAGAAGGTAAATCCTTGCTAAAAGAACATTGGAAATTTGCCTGGTGTATTTAAGATTTGCAAAGCTAAAAATAAGGCAGTTGACACGGGCTGGAAATGAGGGGAAAATTAACTGTAAAAATTGATGAAAAAAGAACACAGGGTTGTAGTTGGTTAAAACCAAGGTCTAGTAATAATGCGCAAAATCCAAACGGAAACCAAATTATAGCTTTTGTTAGAAAAATTCTTAATTTTAGAACGACGAGGTTAAAATAGAAAAGTTGGAAAAGTGACTCACTCTGTTCGGAATTGTCTTCGTCACCTTCCACAGAAATGAGGATTGCGTCGAGAAATGCGATAACCAAAACAGCGAACTTCCAAAAATCCGCCCTCCTGCTTGCGCGTAACATCTTTCGCGGAGTAACGACTGTTTCACTCACTCTATGATGACTGGATCTTTGCCCTGAGATAAAAATCGTAAATCGTTACGTTTGTCTTGTTCCAAATGACACTTAGCCTGACCTAAGTTCTTTCCTTGTAGATGTTGAAACAATGAGGCCTTCTTCTCAAATGTCTAGCGGTGTTTTTGCCTTTCAGTAAAACCATCTAGGAAACAATGCTTATGTAGCTAAGTTGAGCCCGACAAAAAGTTCAAAAACCTTCTCAATGCGTATTTAACACAAGCACTTTGAAGGACAACTCGCTAGGGTAATTAACGGACCAGCTTGAGCCAGCCAAATACAGGATTTCCTTACAAGAAACTGCTCTATTAGAAACCAACTACATTATTTTATGGGAACGCACCTTATAAGCACACAGAGACAAAATTTGCCAAAAAACAAGGCCATTATAAATGCATACCCAGCCTCAAGGAAGGGGTTTCTGCCCATAACCCCTATACAATACCCCAGTTCTGATGAAAAAGTAGATACAAGGTGATGTGTATTTTTTGCTACAAAACCAATCATTCATGGCGTGAGTTAACTCTTTCTTAACAAAGTTAAGCGCGCGGCTGAACAGAACATGCAAACATTTTACTTATTGCATTTAGAAACAGTTAATTGCATGCAGTTCTAAAGAAATGATATTTGAAATATAGACAACGTTTGTAACATTTGAATCTGCCAAAATGCTCATTCAATAACTTCAGTGGCAACAAAAAACCCTAAAAATTACAATTCCTAAAACAGAGGTGAGTGTCGTTAGAAACATTTCACAGAAAACTTCGCCAAAAAGCCTTTATGCTCACCAATTCATGCAGTGATAAATTTTCTATGAGCTAAATAAAATTGAATACGATGCGATATTTCTATCTGCTATCATCTTGGCTAGCCAATACTAGCTCGCTCCCTTACAGAAATTCGACCTGGATTCTTTAAACATGAAACAAAAAAGTGAAATCATATCCCATGAGTTCTGCTAATTCCTAAGGGATTATCGTGGGATCTTATGAAAGGTTGAGAAATAAAAATTAGGCAAAGATAGTTTACCTTGGAGTTAACGTGCAATTATCCAAAATGTTCTTGCTAGGGGTAGATTACCCTTCATAAATCCGATCGAAAATACTTCTGCTTCTTGAAAATGTTCGGTCAAATCCTTTAAATACGTATAGAAAGAAATATCAGCTGCTCTCCACGGTTTTCAGGGCTGCAAGATCTTGTTTGAATTAGAGCAAATTTTGCAAGAATAGTGGAGTTCCCTTTTTCTGTAACAAAACAGCGATCCTACTAAAAATGACATAATGTTAATAATACGTTTTAGAAACAATCGTTTGCGTGTAGCAGCAGAAGAATAAATATGATGATAAAAACAACTTCCTCATATTCCTCAAGAAATATCGAGTTACGCCAGAAATTTTCTCGTTCTTATAAAAAAGCAGTGTAATACAAAACGCATACATACAAGAAAATGTCTGCCTTTGCTTATTAAATGGTGGAAATTTTTCTCGCTGTAATTTTCAGTCAGGATTGGAAAATGACTGGATTATTGGAGTTAGTTAACTACTATTTCTGTTTGCAATGCAAGAATCGACAAATTCGTATGGAGCTGGAGATGATGTCAAACATGTTACTTGTGACCCAGATGTTTTGCATATCTTACCCAATTCAAAATCTGCTCTAGCTAGAACGAGGGGCGCCTACAGCAGGGGCGAAGCGGGGTGCAAAGATCTCTCCTGCTCCAATATATTTTGCTGTTGTTCTGTCTTTAATTTTCATGTTGCCTCCCCCCTTGCCTTGGGATGCAGGAGGCTTCCCTAGCCGTAAAAATGGAGTACCTACAGAGTTCAAATGATTCACAATGCTTAACAGTCATCATTCAAGCACAAAAAAATTCCAAAACTTTTCCCTGTCACTGAGTTTTTGATGACCAATTGCAGATTAAAATGGAGTTTAAACAAATCAGTCATTTACAGATTAGTTCTTCAACTGTACCTTAAACATGACGCAAACACCAAATCCACCCTCTATAAGTAACCAGTGACAACAAACTAACATCGCTAATTAACAAAGAAGGAGAGAAAGAACAAGGATGATTGATATAGAAAATAATATGAAAATATCTCATGACAAATTTGGCTGTTGGGTAGGCAAACGCAATTCCATGATTCATGAATGAAATGATGGATAAAATAGGCCTTAACAGATTTTCACAGAATTACCAGATTTAGATACCACCTACCCGTTCCTTAGGAGATACAGATACACACAATATTTTTTGGCACATCAGAAAACCACCCGCATAGTGCTGATGTGGGAATCTATCTATTGCTTTCTGCAGCACGTTAAATAAGGTTTTGGCGTACAAGAGACAGAAAGCATATATAAGGGGGGGAGGTGCTATTCTCTCAAAATGTGTGGTGTTAAGATAACATTCCATACTAAAGAAGACGAATCTTTACTCTTTCCAGACATTAACATTGAGTTCTGGCGAGCAGGAGACAGAGGGCATAGTTGATCGGGTGGGGGTTACGCATCCAGAATTTGCAATGCTAAGATAACACTCTTTTCTATAAATGAACAGTTTTAAGAACACTGGAGGTCGTTTTGCAAAAAAAGAGCAACTAACGAATAAGACGAGGTTCGAATAAAAACTACAATCTGTTTAAATCGTTGATTCATTTATGGCAGCATATCAGTCGTTTATATCGTGAGTTTACTTTGCCCTTGTTAATCTTGCAGCATTGATGTTCTGATAACGTGCACTAAGCTAGCTTTGGGGCCACAAGAGATCTAGATGTAAGCACTGTACAGATACTTAAATGAATGTGGGTACAGATACATGTGGATACAGTGACCAACGCTGATTGATCAGGATAAGGTCTAAGGAGAAGAAGGAGAAAAAGATGTACAGCTACATGTGGAAATATTTCGTCACAAAGGATACTCCACATAATCTAAGAACTAGGAAAGTGTGCTAACTCCCTTCAGCAAAACCAAGCGTTATGGTGTAAACTCTTTATCGTTTAGACAAAATTTAATGTGAAACACTTTTGACGATAATGTGAAACTTAGAACCTTACTGAAAAGCTTCAGAAATGAGACACGCAGTTGGAATGGAAATAAATGTACGTGCTATACTTGCCCTTGATTCGATTTGTATTTGTGTAAAAAGTTGAACTAAATTAGTTTATCAACTTTTCATAAACAAACTTTATAAAAGTCTTATGATTATGATTATGATTTTGCGTATGGGAATATGACAACTGACCAACTTCGGTACATTTGTTAAGCTGGAGCGGAGAAAAAGTCATTCTTTGCTGAGCAAGGAGTGATTTTGCAGGGCTGAAGCGCCCTCGTACTCCCAACACAACCATAAAGCAACGCATCTGTCGAGAACTACCACTAACTGCACAAAAAAGTAGTCATGCCTTTCACAGATCAGATCAAGGGTCCGTGTTTTATCGTAGGCTGTTGCGCACTTGTTTTATATATACAGATAGTAGTGCCAAAACCTTCTATTTTCAAGTGCATTGAGACGGCTTCCTTTCTCAGTTATCCGTCAGTTACACAAAGTTGAACAGACGCTAAAAGATAAGGACAAATAAATGATCATGTATACGAGAAAAACATTAAGATTATCCTGGATAGGGGCTTTATGTTACCGCTATAAGACCTCGGATTTGACTGATTTATTTAATAACAAAAATTACGTAGAATATCACGCTATCTTAGCAAGGGAAATAGGCCTATGACGAAGGATTATGTAATGGTGGTTTATAGCCAATTAAACACGCTGCTGCGAGGCACGTGATTACCATGATCCTTTGCCAGTTTGATGAAATCAAATAGAAGATCAAAAGAATTATGGGTTAAAAAGAAGATCAAAAGCAATAAATAATGATTCTGATGATTCTTCGGGGAGAGGGAAGGTCTTATCAACATCAACATTGCTAGAATGCATGGTTTGATATCTGCAACCAATCATACCGGGGTTAAAATTGTTGGAAAATTAACAGAGAGTCTTTTAAGAGGGGATTATTTGCCTGGAATTTTGAAGAGTAGTTCGAAAAGAGGATACAGTTAGAGTCACAAAAGTTAGCATTTCAATAGGAAAACGATGTCAAATTGCGTGGGATTGGCTGATAACTTTAATCACATTAAAGATAACTGATTTAATATCAGATAAGGAAGATAAACTGTCTTGTTTCCAAAAGCAAAAGCAAATACCAGTAAAATCTGTCCCTGAAGCAGTACACTGTACATACTTGTAACGTTGTTGAGTCAAAGAGTACCTAACAAGATAGGAAGGCTACCATACAGCCTACGGTAATATTGGCGTCATGGACAATAAGTCGTTCCGCTAAATATTGTAACTATTTGGATACAGTGACGCCGTTTGTCGCTATGTATGACCTAGTCATTTGCTGGAAGGAATAAGGAGCAAGAAAATGCCGAAAAATATGGCGCGTCCTTTATTTACAGGGCGTGATCGCTGGAAAATTATGACAGCAAGGGGCACAAACAAGAGGCACATTCAAGGGTTGAGGTTGTACGTTTGCACCTTACAACCTCTCTGTATGAGCCCCTTGCTTTCACAAAATTTATGGCTGCGCTTTTGACGACGCTGAGTGGCGTAGAGCAGCGTCCTCTGGTGAGACGTTCTGTTGATCGACGACATAGCATAGCTGAGATGGTCGCAAGAGTGACAAGTTGCTTTGTGCCAGAACTGATGCCGTGTTGACTTGCCAGAACCGCCGTTTAACCTAAGTTCACCTTGCAGATCGCCTTGAAATGCAGTGATTGCAAATAACACTGTCAACCCCAACGCAAGGCACTTCATTTGGACGACGTCACCTTACCAATAAACTTGCCAATCTGGTCAACGATCTCAGAAATCACATAGTGTTGCCCCACTCCTCACCCCTCAAATTCCCTTTAGGAACGGGCCTTTTAAGCTTTAGCACTGGGATATACACCGTAGCGTGTCTTACGCAAGAGCTGGCGATAAAACATTTTTGCACAACGGAAGTGTGTGAGTGAGTGAGTGAGTGGGTGAGTGAGTGAGTGAGTGAGTGAGTGAGTGAGTGAGTGAGTGAGTGAGTGAATGAGTGAGTGAGTGAGTGAGTGAGTGAGTGAATGAGTTAGTGAGTGAATGAGTGAGTGAGTGATTGATTGATTGAGTGAGTCAGTGGGTGAGGGAGTGAGTGATTGAGTGGGTGAGTGAGTGATTGAGTGGGTGAGTGAGTGTGTGATTGAGTGAATGAGAGCTTCACATGAAAACAACATGGCATAACGAATTTCAGAAATATATTTAATGGAACTAAAAAGCAACTTGAATAACGCTGAATAACGCTTATTGCGGGACATGCAGAATGTGGTCCTCCCGATGACGTTAGCGCAATTAAAACAACATTGTCGTTTTAAGGTTGTTTTCAAATTGAACGCCGATTTCAGATGCATAAACGGCTGCAGAATTGAAAAACACGATAACTGATTCACGATTAACGAAAATTGACATAAAATTAAGTTGAGGCGGTTCCTCTAGTTATGGCCTCAAAGAATTGCGAATAAACGATATGGAATCGCATCTAGCTAACCACTGAAAACAACATTCCACTTGTTTACATTAAAATAAAGAAGTTCTGGACGGCGGTGGAAGAAAATGGGCCTAATCCACCTTGCCATCACCGCATTGTGCGTGAACATGCAAAGGGAACCTGCGCACATATTGTCTCTTTTGCCGCTTGTTATGCAACGATTGTTGGCTTTGAGTTTTGACGTATTTATAACGCTCAGTCTAATAACTGCAAACCCTTTCATTAGATAAATATTGGTTTTTATTCCAATAAAAGAATCGAGAGAGTTTTGGAAACAAACGCGCGCGCTCATAATATGCGTCACAAAAATTTAATCAAAAGTCAATTGATGCAGATGAGCATGACTCAAGGCAATAACTTTGCAAGAAAAACAATCTTCTTGTAAAATTTTCGGCCGGTAGATTCAAATTAAAGTGAGTAACTCTATGTTACACATAGCAAAGAAAGTGAAATTATCGATATCAAATTGTCTTTATCACTCGCGATTTCTTCATTACCGCGAAACTTTCAAGGGGGAATTAGTGACCCGACAAAAACATGAGAGAGCTGGCCCTCCTACCCGAGGTAGATGCATTTTGCCGCGATCTCGGTATTAATGAAAAACATATTAAGATTTTATTATACGATTCCAGAAACATACAGACAGGGCAGGCTCTGGTAGCCGAGATCCCGTCTTCTCCCAAGAGGGCTGGCCCTGTTAAGCAGGCGTCATGTAATCGATTGGGTAGGGCTGGAAAGAGGGCTGAGCCTTCTCCAATCATTATTGCATAATTTACTACGAGATAATCTCATTTTATTGGAATCAAAAATCCATCTAGGGTACCAGGGCAGTCCTCTTGATAAGGCCAGCAATCTTTATGTAATCAGGCCCTAGGTATGCCGCTGTTATTATCCGACGCCGTGCCCTATTAACTTTCGAAATTACTTCAAGCTATTGAAAAGGGGAAAGTAAACACAGAGAGGTCAGCAATAGTACGATAACGTAAACTGTGTAATTCGTTCAATTTGTTCAAAACATGCAGTCATTTCTAAAAATTCTTCACCTTAATGTATTTGAAGGTGTGAAATTTGGTAAATCCTAATGTGACGTCATTGGAAAACATGTATTCCATAACTTAGAAGCTGGTAAAAATGAAAGGAATTTGATCGAAAGGATAACAAATGCAAGGGTGTTTGTCATAAATAGAAAGTGCCTACAGCAACTTCACAGTACTTAGCAATGATTGAAAAGGACTCACAAACAATCATACGTTCTGAAAAGTGGAAATTCATGGCAACTTTCAAATGATTTACGTATGCTTGGATAAGTAAGTTTGGAAAAAACTTTACTAAAAGAAATCCTTAGGGCCACATACAAAAATATTGTGGAGCTACACTTACACTACCGGTGTTCAGCCTGGGGTTGTTGTGGTATGCCTGAGATTAGTCAAATACTTTACTTTACTTTACTTTACTTTACTTTACTTTACTTTACTTTACTTTACTTTACTTTACTTTACTTTACTTTACTTTACTTTACTCTACTCTACTTTACCTTACTTTACTTTACTTTACTTTACTTTACTTTACTTTACTTTACTTTACTCTACTCTACTTTACCTTACTTTACCTTACTTTACTTTACTTTACTTTACTTTACTTTACTTTACTTTACTTTACTTTACTTTACTTTTTACTTTACTACTGGTTCTGTACCATTTCGAGGTTGAAAAGACTGATTACTGACTTGTAAAACCTTTTGAGAAATTGGAAGCTGAACAATGAGAAATTACAATGCTGTCAACTTTCCTAATTTTAACACCATACATGATTACTGGGAAACAGCTGGACGATGTTTAATGAACCAGACAAAAGCACGTAATTAGGTACCTTCTCATATAATTTGTCTGTTTGAGCGTTAGTATCAGGGCTCTAACCAGGTTTTAATGAAAAGGAAGCCATAGCATCAAGAAAGCGATTTATAAATTGAAAGGTATTGGGGCAGGGAAGGGGGAAGCAAAGGGTTCAAGGTTAGAAGATCTAAAAGCCACTATGTGTACTCCCGTTTGCAAAAATTTACTCCCGTTAGCAAATCGCCAAAATCCGATTACTAGAGTTAACATAAAACTCTAGGTCTTTCTTCTTCAAACTCCAGAATTCTGTGCTGAGATGCACGCTAAACAATTTTGAAGAGACAAGAAACGTAGAACACATATAAAGCGATCAATAATAAAAGCGACCCAAATCGAGTTAATCATCTACATAGTTATAAACCCATTATCACCAATGAAATGTCTAGCTCTTTCTACCACCTTGATGTAATGGGTGGTCTCTGACATAGTAAAACCTAGCACTGCATACATTTCAGAACAATTTTGGAGCAAAATTGCTAAATAGGTCGCGCAAAGATCATTCCGCGAAATAGGAAGCGATGAATTTAATCTCAAGGGTCACGAGCACCTTGTTAGAAGATCTAAAGGGCTATCAAGTCAATATGTGCTTCAATTGATACTTAATCACGTGATTTTAACACTCGATCACATGATTAGCTAAATCAAGCTCAGGTCGTTAAGCTCCGTGCGCGTTTTAAGGTGAAAAATTAATGGAAATTCGAAGATAAAATGGATGATGATGAGAAAGAATCTGCGAATGCCCAAGAAATTGCTGGTGGCTCAAAACCACAACCCTCGACTTGAGCTCTTTCGTCCTTAGAGGGACCACATGCCTTTATAATTATCAGCCAGGGCTGGTCATTCCTAAGGGAGGGGGCGATGCTGTCAATCGCTTGATTTGTCTGTTGCCGCCACTTTGAAGGCTTCTTTGATCCAACATCACCAATTATAATTACCACCTTCTAATCTCAAAAAAATACACTTTTTGCTACTGTGCCATTGTATTAGCATCGGGGGTGAAAATGTTAAATTCATATTTAAAGGCCAGAAAGTTTCTAAAGATGATAAGGCAAACAAATAAAAAGCAGGTTTTATTGTTTCGGAATTTCGCGGAGTGCCAAGGGAATGGGAGAGAGGTTTCAATTTGTTGTAGTGCGCCGCAAGGGTCGCAATAATATAAAGAGAGCAGCTTCAGATTCAACAGAATTTCACAAAGTGTCGCGAACTGCAAACTGCTTTACTCATTAACTTCTTGCGATACTCCGTAACACCTGTCGTATAGTGTCGTAATGGAAACAAGTTATCTACGACATTCGATGACAGGTAACGCAAAGAGTCGCAAAAATCAAGACAGTACTTTTCATGTATTCAAATATGCGGTTTTTTCTACGATTTTTAGCATATTCGTGGCTTCTTAGGATGGTGAAACTACAACTATTTATATCTTGGCAAGACCCCGTTGAAAAACATCCAATCTAACTTATCAATATGTGCAATGAAAATTAAAACATTTCTACGCTTACAATGCTAATAATTAACTTTGCTGCAGCTTGTGCAAGCTTTCATAAAATCCTACACATTATATGGGTTCAATGTCATTAAATACACCATAAAGATGAATGTTTATACTTTATACATCACCTTAGTCATTTGCTGCGGAGTACAGAATGATCGAGGTAATTTTCTTTACTTGTCTACAATTCCGTGCAATTTTTAATCACTTTTAATCGGGTATTGCATACTTAGCTGTCCATTCTTTGGCCATCGTGTGGTATTTGTCACGGTCCATCTTGTAAATTCTGGCAATTTCTGGGACCAGTGGATCGTCTGGATTTGGGTCACACAGCAGTGCCAAAATCGACAACAGAACTGAACAAAGGCAATATCATACGTCATAGCACAATGTTTATTATTTTTATTTCATATTTTTTAAATTTGTCGAAAGGAATAAATTCCTTATTCATTAAGCAATATATAATATATAAAATAATGTTTATCTCTTTTATCTATTTCTTTTGCACTTGTCGAAAGAAATAAATTTGTTATTAATTAAACAAAATATATTATATAACATAATGTTTATCATTTTTATTTTATCTTCTTTGCAACCTTCGACACAAACAAATCCCTGGGGATGAATTCCTATTAAACGGTAAATGATATGTAAAATTAAATTTTCAATTTGTACAACCAAAATAAAGAATTAGCAAAATAATATTTATAATAAAACTACATAATAACATAACATTACATTAGGAACAAAATTATATTGATAATGTCACAACACAACAAAGTAATATATTCAGAGAGATGTGTTAGTGGTAAAAAAAAGTCGTTTTTGATTCCTTCTCACGTCCGTCTTTTGATCATTCTTTACTTTCTTTAATCATTTCTTTTTAATTTCTTCCCTTTATCACTCTGTTCGTTTGTGGTTCATGCCTTCGTCTATTTGTTCTTTAGTTCTCCGTTTGATCGTTCGTTAATTCATTCGTTTGTTCGTTCGTTCGTTCTTTTGTTTGTTTGGTCGGTCGTTCGTTCGTTCATTCGCTTGTTCGTTTTTTCGCTTCTCCATTTGATCGTTCGTTAATTCATTCGTTCGTTCGTTCGTTCGTTCGTTCGTTCGTTCGTTCGTTCGTTCGTTCGCTCGTTCGTTCATTCGCTTGTTCGTTTTTTCGCTTCTTTGTTTGTTCGTTCCTTCATTCGTTAAATCGTTTGTAATCTCGTACAATCGTCCATTACCTTCTTTAATCCTTCATTTCTTTCATTGTGGCAATTCGAGCATTTAGACATTAATTTTTTCACCCTTTATCTTCCTTGTGGTTCACTCAGTGATGACTTCGTTCGTTCCTTCATTTCTACGCTGTTTCACTTATTTCGCTGTCCGCTCACAAGCTTAAATATTATTCACGTGATCAATTCGCCTCCATCTTCTTTAGATTATATAACTAATCGATTTCAGCACAATTAAAAACTTTATTCTATAAAAACAGAAGGGTGTTTACCTTTTGACACAGTCAAGGCAGGACTCCATTGACTTCTTAGAATATCTAGACAAATACTTCCATTACTGTTTATATTTGGATGGTAAATTTTAGTGTTGAAGGCAACCTATAGGACAAAAAAGGCACTTTGTAAACAAAAAAACTTCAACATAACTATTGAGAGCCTTTAAATAATAATAAAACTTAATATAAACCTGGCAGACCGAATTTAATTTTTCGTCCCACATTCCTTCTATTTCTTTATGTGCCATGTCCTTTCAAAATGTGGGTGATTATGGCTACCCACAGCTTCCTTTTCTTTGTTCATTTTAAGAGTTCTTGTTCTTTCATTCCTCCTCTTTGCTCTTCAGGTACATGTTTTGTCATCCATGTGCCCAGACTAGTCAAGTGCTTTATATTTAGTCCTCCTCTGCTTTCTTCCCTACAATGCTCCCGTAAGCATTAAATTCTTCAAACTCTCTTTTCTCATAATGCATTCCTTAGCATTTTTAACATTCACACACTGGGCATAAAGTGAACCAAAATACAAATGCAGAATAGATTCCCACAAGGTGCAGATCATGTTTCTGACTGGCAAAGTTATTTGATCAATCAATAATGCAAACTCATGGTCCTCCTGGCTGACTCCTTTGGTGTTTTCATGCACTGAAGACTGCCAGATGAAAAGATTACTCTCTTGCTGAGCAATATCTTCACTTTACCAAAGTTTTTCAGTAAGGTAAAGTTATTCAATAAATGAATAAAATTTAATTAAAGACATAATGTTTAAGTATGAAGTGATCTAATGAGAAGAAGTTTTAACCAGTTACCTTTGGTGGCTTGAATGGATAGTCCGATGGAAACTGTATATCTAAATAGAATATTCCAGCATGGTATGGACTATCAGGCTGTGAAATTGGTAAACAAAAGCATCATTAACCATGAGAATATAAGAATGATCCTTTCCGAAATATTAACACTTTAGGCAACCAATGAACCAGTTCTTCTCCTGAACTCTGAAGAGGTTAGTTGTTTTTAGGAACCATTAATGTAATGTATGAAAAAAATGGGATGTTATGTAATGTAATGTAATGTAATGTAATGTAATGTAATGTAATGTTATGTAATGTAACGTAATGTAATGTTATGTAATGGAATGTAATGTAATGTAATGCAATGTAATGTAATGCAATGTAACATAATGTAATGTAATGGAATGGAATGCAGTGTAATGCAATGTAATGTAATGCAATGTAATGTAATGCAGTGTAATGTAATTTAATGTAATGTTATGCAATGTTATGCAATGCAATGTAATGTAATGTAATGCAATGTAACATAATGTAATTTAATGTAATGTAATATAATATACTGTAATGTGATGCATTGTGATGTTTTGTAATTTATTTTACTGCAATGCAATTTAATGTACATGTAAGTGTAGTATTCATAATAGATTGTAATGAATAATGATGCAATGCAATGCAAAGTTAGAAAAGCTAATGATTTTAATGAATTGTGATGTGATGCAATGAGATGTGATGTTATGTTCATGATGGGATGGGATGTTCATGATGTGATGTGATGCGATTTGAATGTCATGTAATGTGATGCAATGTGATGTAATGAAACATACTATGATGTAATATATTATAATATTGGGCATGAAACTATTAGCTGAATGATTTATACTCACAGGACCATAGATCATAGCTTGCCATCGAAACACTGCAACAGAAATTGCACTCTACATTAAACATGCTAGTATGAACTACATGAAGAATCTGATTTTTCGAATTATTCTAGTAACACTACTTGTTGGCAGAAACTAAATTAAACAAATATAATTCCTACAGCCACATGTTATATTTTTGATTTTTGCATTTCTGGAGCCTAGTATGAAATAAAATGCACACAGCCTTGACCATTTGCGCACAAAATCAATTTTAAATGGGAAAGACTAGGCTAACCCAGAACGTAAAACCCTAAGATGTTTTGTAAAAATGTCTGTATAAGTGGCAAGGTTTCTAGTTTGATGACCAGTTTGCATTCTTTACTTTTCACCTGCTACAGGTTCTATTCATACATTCATTCTAAAAAAACAGCTTGCCACTAGGATAACACAATTGCCTGATCTTACTTTCTGATGCAAAATAGCTCACTAAAACTCCCTAAAAAACATTTGACAAGTTGCTTCCCATAGTTCTCAGGCTAAACAGACCTAGAAGGCAAACTGGTCTGGCGCCAGTTTGCAGAGTATGGCTGCTACCATTACCAAGAGATTGGATGCGCCAATTGGCCCGCACCTCAGGTACAAGTGCACTAAGACTGTATAAAAATCGTAAAATGCGCCCCTACACTATGGGTACAACTGCATAAACATAAAAACTTCAAAATCTGAAGGGGTGCCTAGGAGTGAGAGTTAATTATACAACTTACAATCAGTCTCATTGACAGGTCCTGCAGAACATTGAGCTGGTGGGTCTCGTCCAAGTTCCTGAAGCTCCTATGCAAGTATAGCAGAGTAGTTGATTAAATCATGAAATATTTCGCTGATAAATTTGATCTAAGTAAATCAAAAACTTAAGTAAAGAACGAAAATAGGTAGATTGGAAAATATAAAGAAATTAACAATGCACTGTGAACTAAGGTGAGAGGACAGGCAGAATTTAAAAAACATGTCATGCATTTGAAAATTTTGCTAGCTGCAAAACATCTAGAAGAATTAAGCATTAGGTGCCCATAAATCCTTTTTTGCTTCATTTATTTTGACGTTCAGACATTTCTTACATCCAATTACGGTGTTATGCTGAAGCAAGCTGCTATTTAGGCCAGGGTAATTGTTTCCACGAATCCACAAAATTCGAAGCCAGGAAGGTACACTATAATGTATGGTTATAAATATAGATAATTCCAATATCAACATAATTCATTATACCTTGTGAATTCGTTTAAGAGCCATTTATCAGCACATATCCTGATTTCGATTTCAAATTTTTGTCAGCTCTGTTCCTCTGCATCACCACAACAAAAATTGCTAGATTCCTCCGCAGAGGCTAATTTCCTCAAGGGTTAAGAAGCACTGATTAACTTTCATAATATTGTATTATATTACATTATATTATTTTATTCAAAATTATCAAAACTTATTGACAGAATTCGACGGTTTGAGTTGTTACTTCAAGTTTCATGCATGAAATGATCTTGAGACAACTCTGAAGGTACACAATATAACATTATGTGATACATTATATTTCACATATCACATATCATATAACATAAATTTTTCACTAAATTATATTCAATAATTTCATTTTATATCATAGCATATTGTATTTCATCATTTTTTTATTACTTATTTTATCAATAAGGGCTGCATCACCTTCTATTGAAACTTTCACTAAACAACCAATAAATAGCAGTTTTAAAATATTACTACATTTTATGAATTAAAAATTTCTTCATCACAAGACAGTTATCTCCTGCCTTGCAAAAAGTAAGATGTATAACTTTATCATAAATTATTTCATTAATAAATTAATTTGAAGAATTATCCGTTTGCAAGACATGAAACAAAAGTTGTGCATCACTGCATGATAACATATTTTCCAAGAGAATTAATCCCACACTAGGCTAGTTTTAGTCCCACCTTCCATGTATGGAAAAAACTCTACAATAAATTTGAGCATAATTTTCCTGTGACCCCAAAAGCCAAATCTAGCTTTTTTGCCTTTTGAAGAGAAATACAACATAAGGAAAACACTGAGAGATAAACATGCAAATCAATTTGAAAGATATTTTAGTATATAGGCAGGACGGAACATACCCAGAACTAGTAAAAAATTCTCTTCTTAAGAGGAAATGAAATAACAAATAAGAGACAGCTTTTACCTCGAGTAGACAAATTACAGCTATTCAATTGACAACAAATTCAAGAGTGATTACTACATGGATCACATGGTTACCTTCATGGTATTTTAAGACAAATTAATCATATTTCCCTTGGAGGAGACATCTCTCTGTAGCTTGCATTGGAAAAATGCCTGTATAACTTAACTGATAAAAGGTTTTATTAAGGTCCTTGATAAATGATTGCTAATTTTAAAATGCTTCTTCTGTTATGCATCACCCCTTTTTTGAAAATTTGCAACAGACAATTGCAATTGCAATTCAAAAAATCTCATACATGCAGATCTCAATAACTTTCAAAATCAACGATATGATATCAACATAAGCTCTTGATGTCTTGTTAGTTTGTCTTCCTAACGTAACATTTTTCTGTTACCTAATGCTAACCTACCAACCAATATAATACAATACCAATTAAGTTGATTCCATATTTATATTTAGATTAGATTGCCTAGATAATTTCATTAGTTAATGCATAGCATGCATCAGACAAGAAAAGCCCTACTTTTGATCTCCAAGATTTCCCAATTACATCTTTACATTTTACTTGATATGCAAATACCACTGCTGTTAACTTAAAGACATTGGTAGTGACTTTGAAATCACAGAGTTTTGAGAGAACTGCCTCCCATGTCGATACAGATACTAAACCAACAAAGTTACATGAAAAAGAAAACAGAAACAGGCACCATTGAATAGAATTACTAATGGTATTTACAATCAACATACAGTTGCTGTTTTGACACTGATGTACGAAGAAGTTATTTGAATCCGCCTAAAATAGATAGCCAAATGCATCATCAATCTGTCTCTCTTCAGATGGCATTGCATATAATGATTTTAGCATACTTATAACTGCACCTTGTCATGTGTCACATGGCATATTTCTTGGTCCACTCCTTCGCCTGATCGGTGTACCTGACCCTATCTTGTTTAAAAATCCTCGCTATTTCTGGTACTAGTGGATCATCTGGGTTAGGATCGCACAGAAGTGAGCATATGGAAAGGAGAACTAGAAAGAAAGACAAAGAATTTAGGAATGAGGTCATGAATTCAATATACACTTATAGATCATATGCCATAAATTAGGTACTACCAGTGGAACGAGACTTGATAGTGATCATCAGAGTTTCACACTGTATACAATCATAAGAAAACTGGTAACACACCTCTATTGTGGTCCTATATGAACAGGCGGAATATGGCTCCTTGGTCATTCTGGTAATTTATGTTAATTAGTTTCATAAAGCTAATAGGTTAGTTAAAACAGTATTTGTTTTATGTAGGCATTTGGAAATAAGTTAAGCTACAAAGAAATCTTTAAATATTAAATAGATGTTCAGAAAAAAACTTCAACTTTCTAACATTTCCACTTACATCATGGATTATTGATGAAAGGGAGCAGGGGGTAAAAGATTAATTGTTTTCTGAAGTAGTGCTAAAAAACCAAAAACCAAACTAAGAGTAGTGCTCACAACTTACCTTTTGAAATAGTTAAAGCAGGACTCCATTGGGATCTCAGAATATCCAAGCAAATGCTACCATTACTGTTTATATTAGGGTGATAGATTTTGGTAGTAAATGCAACCTGTGTGAGGAACAAGGACAATTTGATGAAACATTCATATTCAAGAAGTTATTGCAAGAGTTGGTCAAGGACATCAACAGGTGCCAGATGCCCTTCTTGGGGCATGCGCTTAGGAAAAAGGGTTCCAATCTAGTACTGGTTGGGCCAACAGAGGGGAAGAGAATCTAGTACCATTTTTTTCAACTTGATATCATGGAATAATAAAGTTCAATAAAAAATTTTAACTTAACTATTTCCTCATAAATTAGCAAAAAATGTTGAGGAAAAGTGGTGAAAATTACCTTTGGTGGTTTAAAAGGATAGTCTGTTGGAAAATGTATTGTTAAAAAGAAGACACCACCTTGATATGGACTTTCAGGCTAAAAAAGACAAAGAGAACCTTCACTGTATCAACTACAAATTAATAGGAATTATAGACTTAGTAAATAAGAACAAACTATTTATACATATCATATCTTTTTTTTCTTTTTCTTATATGCAATTTATTAATCTATCAATTTACTCACTGTATCAACTACAAATCAATAGTAATTATAGACTTAGTGAATAAGAACAAATTATTTATATATATTATATCTTTTTTTCTTTTTCTTATATTCAATTTATTAATCTATTAATTTATTCACTGCATCAACTGAAAATTTATAGGAATTATAGGCTTTGTAAATTGGAACAAATTATTTGTATTTTTTCCTTTTTTTCTTCTTTTTTATTCGATTTTCAATTCAATATTAAATAAATTGAACTAATGATTTGCAAATTTGCAAACAATTTTTAGCTTTATAAATGAGATGATTCTTTGAGAACCAGATTTTGAATACAAAAAACAGAGATATTGGCCTAGATAAGGATTTCTCAGTGCAGGTAGAAGATTAGTTTATAATTGAATAATGCTATTTGGTTCCTTTTTAAAAAACATGAACAACATGCTGGGAAAACATATTCTAAATAGCATGCACGATAGAACTTGAAACTGAAAAATTCTACACTCTGTAACAGATCTTACCGGCCCCATTATCGTTGCTTGCCAATGAAACACTAGAATTAAAAGCATTGTATTTACTCCCAAAGCATAAAAATGTTATTGTGCTTATAATGAAAGCGTGCAGTCACAACAAAGTGAGGAAGATGTACCAAAATATGATGAGTCATGATGTGTTTTTCTATTCAATATTGAAGTTACAATCACCAAACCTTCATTTTGATGATAAAAAACAACTATAGGAAACTATAGAAACAACTATTAAAGGCTTGGTAGATTTTCAAGAGAAATTTATTGGACTTGAAAATTTTAGTGAGTTATTTTTACTTGAATACCTCAACTAAACAAAACAAAAACTACTATACCACATTTCAAAGAAAACAACGAAAAACAATATATATATCATGAAATCGACTAAAAATGTCATACAAAGAGGCAAGGGGGAACTAGTTCACTTCCTATTCCCAGAAGTTGTTTGTAGGAACCTCCAATATAGAATTGCGAAATTTTTGCGTGGGAGGAGGGTTGTGATCTCATGCATTAAATATTTCATTGTTTTGTCTCAAATATTGAGCCTAGCCAGTCAATCCTTGGTTACAAAAGACAATAAAACAAAAAAGTACATTTATTAAAATTTCAATTCCTTTAAAAATCACTTGGAAAATATAGATAAAAACACATAAATTTTACATACTGTCATCTCCAACTGGCCCCGCTGAGCATTGCGCTGGGGGGTCTCTTTCAATATCTTTGTATTCCTGAAAAATGAAAACTGTTAAGTACTTAAAATGGGACCATCTATCATAGCAAAGCAACATAGTCCCAGTAAGGCCTGCAATAAAAATTTAGATATATTTGCTGGGCCACCCATAATAATCAACCCCCTAGGTGATTTTTTTTAATTAGACCTAACCACCCTCACAAGATTAAAATTATCAAATAAATGGTAGTCATTTGGTCCCAAATAACAAATTTTTTTAAAACCATTAATTGAGGTGAATTGGTAGATCCTGTATGACTGCTGGAAAAATCATTGATAAAAGGCATAGATGGACACAACAAAAAAACTGATCTTTAAATCTACAATCTCATTCAATGCTAATATATAGTTGGGTGCCAAACTGGAATCATTGCCAAACTGCACATGCTTGTGATGATCTTTTGTAACTTTGTGTGGCTGCGATAATACAATGTCTGCATCAACACAGCAAAGAAACAGAGTAAAATAAAACTGGGCTTTTTACCTCAAGTAAAAAAACAAAAAATGGTTTGAATGCACTTTATTTGCACAGGCACCATAGAGGAATCGGTGTACACCAGCCGCCACATTACTGTTAGAATTGACTCAATGCGCCACAAATCTGTGGTGCAACATGGACAGATTCCACTGTGGCACAGCCATACTACTTCTGATTATTTTTCCATGCCCAATTTGGCCCACAGCAAATATTCCAGTCTGGGTTGAGAAAGATTTGCAGGTGCTGGATTGCAGTCTTTTGGCATACGGAATGCTACATTTTCACATGCGTTGAAACATTTGGTTTTTTTAACTTGATATAGTTACAAATTTAAACAATTGTTTTAGAAACTGGTAATGAAAAGGGTATTGGTTTCACAAAATTGACTTTCATTTTTACCCTAACTTATGATGCACAGAACACACAATTTTTTGGTATGGAATTTCTACATGGCAAGTGAAATTAAGTTAATGAACAATTTAAAATTTTTTAGGGTAGTTTATTGAGTACTCATGCGAGGGTGTATGCAATGGTAATTTAAAATTTAACTGAAATGAACTGGAGACTATCCACACTATGACTAAAATTTTCAAAATGTCAAGCCATCTTTTACAAAAAACGCTATTTTGCTAAAACCTTGGAGTTTTTCTTAGTCTGTCAAAATAACAATATTTGCTCCACAGCTGGCCACTTTTGCAAAACAGGACTTTCCGGTTTCCAGAAACTTCCTTTCAAAGCATATTGCGTTTCCAACCCATTGGGCCTAAATTTCGCAATACCAGCGCTCCCTCCTGGTGATAAGCGCAAAAAACGAGCAGCAAAGAAGCTTGAAAAGTTTAAAACGCTTCAGATGATAATCATAATGATGTTAGAAAAGCAGCCTTCCTTTCTGGCGAAGCGCATTGCTTCCCTATTGAAATGTTACTGTCCCAATTCCGTTGTGGCAGCTACATAGGCCGAGGGACATATCTTGCAAAATCTTAGAAGAATTCAGTAAATATCCATTGAATAAGCACAACAAATATATCAACTAAAAACAGGAGATAAACCTGCATCGATAAGCCAAACTACAAGGAAGGGCGGATAATTTTACCACAAAAATCACTTCATGGCGGATTGGCATGCATTGTTGCTTGCCCCCTTCAGCCATGATGATGTTCAGTCTAGTTGCGGCAAAAAGTCGCAAACCACAGCAAAATCCGTCACTAAAAGCGGAGCAAAACCAAGCTAAAATGTTTACCTTGTTAATTCTCTTTAATGCCATGTTACTTTTAGGTGTATCTGAATGAGTATTTACGAGCAGGCGACTCTAGAAATCAAGCCAAATTCTCGCACACTTCTTCATTCGTATCAAAATTACTGCTTCGCAAAGTCGTGGCCAGGCCCCACCATATGCGCATGCGCCCAATTCATAAATGAACAAAATAATTCGTCATCGTGACGTCATTTCCTTGAAATTTGGAGCCGTTTCCTTGTACAGGAAAACGTATTTTATTGTCTGACCCAAGTAGACCCCCTAAATTGAGCCAGCAAGTACGTGTTGTTGCTCTGAGACTTTTCCAATACCTTTTTAGCGAGAAATTATAGCAATAAGATGCTTTTTCCAAGAAAAAAATCAGAGTAGCTATAAAAATACCACACCCTTACCAAGGGGAGCAGAAACAATCTTCATAGAAATGCCCTCTGATTGAAAAATGAGGATAAAAAAAATTTTCAGGGCAAAGTATGTCTGTTTATAGGCAAAAAATATGCCACCACGTTCTCCTAACAAATAGCATAAAAAAGTATGAGCCTAACTACACAAATGCCATGTCATTTCCACTAAAAATGCAAAACAAATCTATTCATCTGGCTATCTTAATCAACACATAAATGAAGGAAGAAAGTCACGGTTTAGAAATGCAAACCCCTTGGGAAAGTTATCATAACAGTGTCATCAACCTCTAGGAGAGTGAACGAGCTGCGCACCTGAGTTGTTTTTTCATGTTCAGTAAAAAGACTGTGATGGAGACGAAGTTTCCTGGCATATGAAACTAAATTGACGTCATTCTAATTCCTATTTAGCGTAACTAAAGAACACATGGAATACATCCTGACTAGCATATGTGAACTGATAACCAGACATTGTAGGGTATGGCAATGCGTCACTTATGGTGTGATTCAAAATACATTTTCGCCGTCTGTGACGCAGGCCAGCTGCAGATTGCTATCAAGCTATTTAAAAATTAATGTTCATAGAGTGTTGAATATTCAAGGCATTCAAGGCTCAATTTGTCGATGAATCCATTCTTCAAAGAACGAAACAGGTCCGTAGTGCTTTGAGATGCTCGAGGAAAGTAGGGCAACCACAATTAGCTAATTCAGACCATTCTGACATTGTCTCATGCAGTCATTCAATTTTTTCTTGGAGCCCCCCTCAAAGAAAAACAAAAGGAGGCCCCAAAATTTTTAAATTCAATGCCAGTATGTTGCATCTATAATATTTATTGTTAGTTTAAAAAATCATCATTCCGTCAAACTTTTGTCGCAGTAGATTGGTTTAGAGGCTCATTGTAAAAACAAAAAAGAAATTTGAGACCTTTACGAAAATTCAATCCAAAGTCAAGGCCCCAAAATTCTTTGACAAATATGAGAGGCACCCAAACGATCACCCAGCCCCCTCTCTGCCATAGATAATGAACGCTCTCAAAGTTTAAGCAATGGGCTTAGTGCGAACTTTCTTATAAAAAAAGGCGTTTATGTATTTCAAACAATTTTAAACTTTTTCTTTTACGTGATATAACAATTATTAATTTAGTGTTCAGTTGTAGAAGGTTCATTAGCTCTTTTGAGATGGCAGTCATTTAATCTACGTTGTGGAGTTGAATGAAGTCGAATTAAAAAATGAGACGAAGAAGAACATCTGGGTGTTGAAAGTAATTAATTGGTTGGATGAAAAGAATTTAAACAAGCCAAAGGTAAGAGGCTCAGGGGTAGCGCCCGACAGGAGAGCTAGGTTCCCCAACAGGGAGGGGGGCTTTTTAGCAGAACAGATGGTATCTGTCTGAGCAAAAGAACACAATTTTGCATTAAAAATTCCCCATACAGAAAGGCCACACCCCCCTTCCCCTCTTGCTCATACCTGGAGAATATCCTCTCTCTGCTTCCTCATGATTCGACCAAAAATAACTCAATATTTAATATGAAGGAAGTTATCACACGTGGGAGCAAGTTAGAAATAAAAACAAACGAGATGTGACAAAAATACCATTTATTCTTATTATCGCCAAATTTACAATTGAATCAACATGGAAATTACTAAGATCTTGGATATAACATATATTTATTTATATTTATATGTATAAAAGAATTTTTAAATATATAAGATACAATAACGTGTTTATTACAAACAAGAAAAATTGGTTTAACCTAGTATTTATGAAAATTGCAATTTAAGCATTAAGAGGCGAAGGAGTGCTTAACTAAATGGGAACCTGAAGCGCAGACAAAGAGAAGACAACTAAGACTGGGGAATGAATGTGTGGCAGGGTCGTTGCTATGTCAAATGTGTAACCATGGCTGTCTAGGTCTTTTAGCCAAGGCTGATGTCATCGATCAGAGAACATCCCCTTTTTAATTTTGCAGCGAGAAAAATCTCACTAGCTACTCTATTGCTTTGAAACCTAAGGAATGTCATCGTTTATTCCTGTTTTGCTATAGTTATTTCTTGTTCCATATTTGCTACTGATATCTTTTTATGAACTGACCCTTTTTAAAAACAATCTAAGAGATATTTTACCCTTTTCTCGATTTCTTCAGTGTGGAAAAAAAGTGGTCCCGGCAGGAACAGACTACTTAGTTTCATTACAATAGAAACTGACGGTAACAAAGTAAGAAAGCAGTAATTTGCTCCTCAAAAAGTTATAAACGCTTTTTACTGAGTTTTTCAAGCATAAGAAAGTATACCTTCCATCGCATATAATATCAAATGAAGTTAGATAAATCATTGCGTGGTTGGTGAAAGAAAACCCACATTAGGCGAAAATGATTTCCTGCAATGATTTGCAGAACAATTTCAAGTCCCAAAAGAAGGAAAGGCAAGAAAAGTCAGGGGTTTTAAAGAAGACAAATAAACTAAGAAATCAGGGAAAGTGGAAATATTTGACGATCCGCCAACCAAAAATCAGATGACCTTTCAATTATTGATCAGTTTCAGTAGATGGTACTTAACAACAAGCAGCTGAAGCAAGTTGCTTGACAGAAGATGCACGCAATCATTTCAATTAGAGTAAGGCTGCCATTTTGAATAAAAGCTGCCATCTTGAAAGAGGCTACCATATTGAATTAGGCTGCCATCTTGAATCAGATAACCGTTTGGTTACAATAACGTCTAAGCTTAACCCACAATCAGGAATGCCTAAGCATTGCAGTTCTTATGACCGCCAGCGGGTTGTAGGCACGTGAAAAATACCAACAAAAAGTCTAATTTTTATACAACAAATTGGTCGATGGCTTATTTCAAAAGTTAAAAGTTAACAAGTCCAAATATCTATTTACACAGGAAGCTAAAAATGAACTAAACACCTAAGTTATAAATTAGCAAATTAGACAGCTTGATAAATCAAGAGCAAAAGAAATTCATTGAATTATTATCAACATTACCATAGCACAGAAGAACAACCCCGACGGGGGTAGTAATCTGCTACAAGAATGGCAGTGGGTGTGAGTATTTTGGGAATCATGGCCATAGTCTGGTGCCTAAAATCAAATTGGCAAAATAATGGCAATCATTGAAAAGAAGGTGCGCTTTTAACTCGGTCTTAAACACTCCATCCTCTTGCCTTCTATTACACCCAAAGAGCGGACTTTCAATTATTGCTCCCGTTAAGCTTGCCTTTGTCACTCTCAGGGTCATGGCGACCTGTTTCCTTCATGAGGGCGAACTGGGCAACACTTCAGCCTGCTCCCAAAACGGAAATGTCATCTTTAAACGGCTGAATCTGCGCACAATTGTCGACGAAATATTCCTGCATGCTTAAAAATTCTTCGTTTTCAAAATGACCGTTTTCAAATGAGTTCACACAGTCACGCCAAAAATGATTACAGCCCTGGCCAACACACGAAACATAAGCATAACAAAACATACAGACGGCAAAGTTTTGTGTAGTAGAACTCCGCTGCTATTCCTAAATTTGTTAACTTTTTTGGTACTAGGCCACACCTTAAATTCCAAGCATATTAAAATCACACTAATTTTTTGTCATTTTTACGAACAGTACAAGCCCTTTGCCAATATATAATACAATACTTGAAGAAACCAGAACCAAATTCATACATCACTGTCTATTTATCGAATGAAATATGCAGTGATCTGCACACGCCTTTTGTTGTAGGAGAAAGTGGTTTTATCTCTTTAAGAAACGGCCTTGAATAAGCTAAGGTATCTCAATTTTGGTTTTTTTCTTGCCAAAAACAGTTTGAAGCTAGATTTTATTTCGAAAGTTACTTTCCTGTCATGAGATAAACAGATGCAGTGAAATGTTCCACCGCACAGTATCACTGTAGATCTGTAAAATGCCAATGGTAGGGCAAGCGAAAATGTTTAAGCTAGCTGTCTTTGTAAAGGATATTCTAATGAAGTTCTGGTCCTGGACAACGAGGATTGCTGTGAAAGTTTAAATAGCAGCGTCATTCCAAAGTATCTTATAGAAAACCGTGTAAATGCATTGTAGATTATTACCGGGATGCTACGTACATCATCTATCCTAGTCTTCCAAATTTCGAAGGCCGTTTCTATGCGTAAACCTCCCTTTATACATTGCAGGCGTTGCTGTACTGGCGTTACTTGTGCTACAAACCGAGCTTTGAGTGAGCCCGCACAGAGGATGTCAATTAAATAACATTTTCATGCATAATTTATTTAGGAAAACGTTCTCTTACTGCAAGTTTTACAGCAAAGTTTCATGTAGGCGGAGTATTGGCAGTAGTCGATTGGCACAACACCACAAAGTGGAGATTTTTCGACGCAAGAAGCTGTAGATAAAAAGAAAAAATTGAAAACAATTATCTTCAGATCTCATGCGCTTGCATCTAGACAGAAGCAAGGGAAACCCCTAAGAGAATATCCAAGGAAAGTGAAACAGCCACAAGGAAGACCAAAAACGATCTGAATGCAGATAATAAGGCATAATTTTGACAGCATCGAAATTTATCTGGATCTCTCTGAAACATTGAAAAGATTGTCTGAACTGACACAAAATAGAAAGAACTGGCGTGGCATTGTGAGACGCAACGTGCTGTATTAAATGGGTTTGACCTCTGTGTAGTGTATCTTAAAATCTCCGGAATATTCAAATTGATGGTTTGACTTTAAAGAAGAATAACTTAGATAAAAATCTCTGAGAAAGTGGTGCAAATTAGAAATAAAACATAGAATATTAAAGACATTTAGTCATGTTAAATGGTCTTGGGTATACCCATCTTGCTAAAAATTCGGGTCATAATGATAGCTTTAGCCAATCAGATTTATTTTATGCAAACTGCACACATGATTTTTATTTTTAACCTCGCAATGGGAGCCTCAGTTTTGATTGGCTGTTGTCTGATCACGTGAAACCAGACCGATCGCATGAAAGTAGACATGCCCTAGCAGAAAATGGCTTAAAATCTCCACCCCTTGCAGAGACATTGACAACAGCTACAGCATCGCAACAATGACAACAATGACAACAACAACAACAACAACAACAACAACAACAACAACAACAACAACAACAACAAAATAATCATCACAACCTACCTGGACAATCGCCTTTAGAATAACTGAAATCATCCAGTCCAACATCGCTGAGAAATGAGTTGCCTTTTTCACCAGTTATATAAAACTAAAATGAGAAACATCGGCGCATCAAGACACGACTTCAAATTGTTTTATAGCTATCTCGTTTATTTTAATTCATTTTATACTGATGTTTGCACGGTCACCTGAAAAACAAGTCCCCTCGCTTGACTATTTGGGTCACCGTGCTTTAAAGTTCCCATTATTGAAGCTCCAAGGGTAATGGGAAACACGAGACCTTGTCGTTTTAATTAATGGGGACATGAAACATTAGCAAATATTTCTAAGGAACTAGGGATCTTTTGAGGAGCTGGGTAACAGTTCGACATTTGAAAGTAATGAATCTTGGGATTGATGCGAAACGCTCTTAATTGTGGTCTCGTCTTTAGTATAAGTTGAAAATTTAAATGCCCATTATTTCTAAAATTTTCCTCCGGCTTTGTCACATCTGGACTTGTCTTCCGTATAAATATATTTAAGACTGCGTTATTGGAAAATCAAGAAATTCAAGAAAAAGAACAGAAACGATGATCTTTTTGTGGTCATCCTTGCCCTCAGATTCATCGCCAGGCTTTGCTTTCCAACTAATGTATCCTGTTCGACATTTCGTTTTAGGGAAGATTCATATAACATTACGGAGAATTATGAAGACTTTGGAAATTTTTTAAGAAAAGCAGGGGATCACAGCCCCCCCCCCCTGGGAGCCTAATTAATATCAAAATTGGATATTTTGCGTATTACCTTAAATCCTTTAGGTGAATCTCTCGTTATGGGTATGTTCGCTCTGTACCACTTGTCTCCTTGGTACCTCTCCTTTCTGAAGACCTCTTTCACGAAGCGATTGGCACCAATCATGTGCACAATAAGCCGTCCCATTCCTCCTCCTTTCATGTGGTACCAAAATGAAAAACAGCCATGCTTCACATTCAGCATTGGACTACTTAGAATTGCACGATCACGTGACAATCTAGGCAGTGAAGTCTCGATGTAAGCGAATTTCCCTGTTGAAATTAAAAAAGATTAACCAGCGGTCCTTGGTCTAGTGGGGAGGGGGGAATGATGGGAGGGGTTGCCTCTGTGCTGAAAATTGCCACATTCATCAGTTAACACGTTGATTTATGATTAGAAAAAACAAGTATTTGTAGAGAATTCTCCCGCTTTCGTTTCATTACATTGCATTTAACAATATCACAAGCATACAAGAGTTTTCCTATTGAATATTCTTTGGATTAGTATCATTCATTTGAAACCCTGTCTCATAAAATATCGTCATGCTGGTAGCCTACTGCTTATTTCAATAAATCTTTTACCTTTTTTCGTGGTATGATCTTCTGATGGTCCAGTAGTCAAAGTCGGAGTACTACTTCCAATCAGCCAATCAAAATCATCCCCGGGAATGTTGTTCCAATTACAAAAGGTCCCTTTGTCAAAGTTGCATGCCAAGGTATCTATAACAAGAACAAAACCCACAATTTTAGTTTTTCATTATTATCGTATATTGCACATAAGTTGCAGTCGGCAAGTCTGTTTTACAGTGCTTAATGCAGACAGAGCAAAATACGTTACTAGGGAAACAAGACTGTAAACCCTTTCACCCATGGACGGGCCATATGGCCCAATGAAAAACACCGGAAAAGATGATTTGTTAGGGGTTAAGTACAAAATATTGTAAATGTTCTGATGACAGATTTCTAATAGTTTACGCTTTCACCTAACTTATTTGACTATGCTACCCCCTGACAAGCGTAGAATTACATGGGTTTTAACAGTTAACTGAAAATTAATCCCGGGTGCGAAACGGTTAAGTTTGAACTCAGGGTTTTACGTTTAATACGAAGTGACCTTGCAGCTCATTATTAAGCTAATGCCAACAAAAATAAGCTTTTAAAAATCTACAGCATACCTGGATGTGCGCATGAAGGGGCACGACATTGCATTTCAGTAGCTGGCTTCTTCAAATTTATGCACCTCCACAGTGGAGCATCTTTCTTTGTGCCCTCCATGCGGCATTTGACTGTGCGATTCCGCATTCCGACCCCGCAAATAGCATCACAGCTTGACCACCTACCAACTTCATAAAAGTACCTGAAATCACAAAATCATAGTTTAATCAAGGCTTGCTGCTCTGATTGATTGATTGATCGAATGATTGATTGATTGATTGATTGATTGATTGATCGAATGATTGATTGATTGATTGATTGATTGATTGATTGATTGATTGATTGATTGATTGATTGATTGACTGATTTAATTGATGTAACATGTTAAAGGAGGTTTAACCTTCAGCGCTGCTGAGTTTCAAAAGAACTTCCGCTTCTAATTTCCAAATTAAGCTTTTGAGATAGGAAAATGGTAAAGAACTCGAGTCTAAATTTATCATCTTCCTTTCACTTTCATTTCATTTTATTTAGATTGATTCAACTTACCTACTGCAAGGAGGATTCTCACATGGCTCACTATCGTACGGTTTACGGCCAGTGCAAAGCGATGAACGAACTCGCTTTTTCGAGACTTTCTCGATACAGTGCACATCTCTCTTTCGCGTTCCACCATCACATGATTGCGAGCAGGCCCCGAAGTTGCCAGTCGTCCATTGGTATACAGGACACGGATCTGCGTTGCATTTTTCGATTCTAGGCGGCGAGGGCCCAATACAGAACCGTTTGTCAACACGGATACCAGTTCTTTTATTGACGCAGTTGACGATTCGAACGCGTAAACCTCCTCCGCATGTCTTACTACACTTCGAAACTGCCGTCGTTCGATACTCGAAAGCGTCGCATCTATGCACATTGCATTCTCGAACTTTCTGAGGCTCCTTTTCTTTGCAATAATCTGTGCTAACACGAGAGTTGTCCGTGTTTCTCACGCAACTTGTTACGCGCACCTGCAGTCCTCCTCCGCATGGCCTTGAGCATGCACCCCAATCGCCTAGGGTCCAGCGATATGTGACACACGGTTGGCTGTTGCAGCTGCGCCAGTTCTTTGGATAAGGCGGTGGGCATGTTCTATTTGGCACAACTTTGTTCGTCTTTCGAATAACACACGCCACGATTCTGCTTTGGCTGCCTGTGCCACATGGTGCAGTACATTTCTTCCATGGCAAAATGACCCACTTGTACCTAAAAAGTGATATACCATGAATAAACATAACACCAATACTTGGTTAACTATTCGACTTTGAAACAAATAGCGTTTGCATTTGGAATCACCTTTGTGTTCAGAAATGAGGCTTCCCTACCGATCGACCGTGACAACAGGGACATTCCCAACAAATCGGAAACCCCTGACAAAACTTTCTATCAAAATGCAGTAAATATAGCTGTTTTCGATTCTTATAATTATCTAATGTTGTTTTGCTGGTCTCCAAAATCAGCTACAACGAAGAGGTACATTGACCTTTATACATTTAATGCTTTGCTTGCATATTATGCTTTAGAGACTCGGCAATAAAAGCAGCAGCAGCAACAACAACAACAACAACAACATTAATAACAACAATATCAACAACAACAACAACAAAATCATATTAACTACGTCATCGTGGTGTCTGCTTAAGTTGGTGACGATAGATCAAAATACATCGAAAACGTGGAGAGATTTCAACAATAAAGCTAACAAGCGTGACCAACATACACTGACTTGCATGGAATCGCATTGCAGACCCGAGTAACTTGATTCTTGTTCAAATGTGAGCAGTATCTCTCTGGAACGTCTTTCACTTTATTCTTGACGCACTTCAGGGTTGCTGTTTGAGTGCCTAAACAGAAGAGAAATTTCATTTTTACAACTAATACAACACAAACCTAAAAATTTAAATAGTTTGTACTGGCATGCCTTGTTACAGGTAATAAAAATAATTGATAAGAAAAGCGAAGCTCAAGCAAATTAATATAAGAGGAGGTCGGAATCAGTCTATTCCTTATTTTGCAACAAAGTTGAGAGTAAGTTGTGCGTACGAATGTGGAGGAGAGTTTTTGAGCAAGAAATGGTGATGTTTCTTTTCGAAATCTAGTTCATTGCACATTTCTGTAAAAGGCTGAGATAAAGGACCAAAGATGTTGAATGAAACTATACAAAGATTTACGATTGCAACAGAGTTTAGAATGATAATAACAATAATAAATCGAAATAAAATGAGCAGGAGTTGACTAAACATCATATTATCAGGGAGAAGGGCTGAGCATTAATCTAAATTCAGTGCACTTCAGTGGCTTTTCGTTTAATCTAGATATTTGGCAATTTTCCTGAACTCTTGCAAAAAGTTTTCTAAGTCAGATAATAAACGCACCTCCGTCACATCGTTTTGAGCATTTTCCCCATTCTTTGACGGCATATTTAAAAAGATCATTTTCATTCTTTTTCAGGAAATATTTGTATCTTAACTCAGCCTTTTCACGGTGATTACCAACTTCGTTGTTGCCAGCAAACAGCTGGAATTCAAGCAAATACAAAGTGCTCAAAAACAAGCAGATATTATTATCACTTATATATAATAAAAAAATTGAGAAATTGAAGATTTAGAAATTATGAATAATGAAGAGCAATGCTTTCTTCAAAAAATATAGTGCTAAAATCAGGCGTCAAAGTTTATTTTAGAAGGCTGTCTGCTAAGCCTAAAGAAAAGGGCTGTGCTGCATTTCACTGTAATCAACAGTTTTCACCCTTCCAAGCTTCAAAAAAACTGATAGCAGAGGTTTTAAAGTATTGTGGAACCTCAAGTTTGAGCAAACTTTAACAACCAAGGCCATAAAATTTTGTTCTTGTTGGTTGATTGAGAGATAATGCTACTCTAAAAGTTTAAGAGCTCTAGTTATAACAATATCAACAAATCTCTTTAGTGATCGACATACCACGGCTTCTATTGTCTCTTTAAAAGGCCCAGATGACGCAATCATCTGCCTACCATCTTCGAGATTTGAGTAAAATAAAGTGCTGCCTCCAACTTCGAAATAACCACGGCCAGTAGAAGCAGCAAGGTAAATATCTTGTACAGATCCGGGCACTCGCAATCCTAGAATCGAAACATAACATAGATCATTAGACCCTGCCATTCGCGATTTTAAGATTGAATTGGAAAATACAATATAAAACAATGACATTCGCAATGGAAGGATTGAATTAGAAAGCAGATTGTTAAAACATTGCATTCATAATCTTGGAATTGAATAAAAAAACAGATTATAAAATCCTAGCACTCGCAATCTTAGGATTGAATCAGAAGATAGATTATTAAACCATGGCAATCGCTATCTTGGGATTCTATCAGATCGATTAGGGAGATGGCAAGTAAAAAACAGATTAATCTATAAACTCTACATACCAATTCTATAAGGTGATGATACGCTATCTTCCAGCACAAAATTCGTCGTATCTTTGTCTAGATCGAGGATTGTCTCATAATCTAAAATAAAAAGAAAGAATGCAAGATATTACAAATTAGATAATAAATTATAAATTCTAAATTAATGAAAATAACTGTTGGTCCGTCTCGTTTACAGTGTGCAATTTCATGTAGACAAAGTAGCCTAAATACTACATAAGGAACAAGACTTGAAGCTGTTAGTCAGTTTTCACGCTAAACAGCTTCGAGTTGCCTCATGGTCACATTTAGCATGAAACCCAGGGTAACAACTTTCAAGTCTTGCTTCACTGGCAATATTTAAATGATAGATGATACATGATAAATGATGAATGATTAGTGTGAAAATATAACTGATAAATGATAAATAATAAATAATAAATTATGAAAAGAATCATAAATTAAACTTAATGACATAACACGATGGTTTCAATTGTAACTTTTAGTTTCGTGCTTGATGCGATCTTCAGTTAACTCTTCAGACAAATAGAAATTATAAACTATGAATTGTGAAATTAAATCATTAATTTACCTTTCACAGGAATAATATTTTTGGTTCCTTCCATGGCATTACATGACGACCCATCGCCACCACAAACATTACAATCGTCCAAGATTTTATCTGAATTGAACTTTTTGTCACATCCAAATTTCTATGATAAAATCAATTGTAAATTTTCTGTCGTTCTCAGCAATAAATCTAAGGAAGTCTAAGGCATAATCACAACTGGAGATTATCTAAATTCTTGGTCATGAATGGAATCATTGGATACCATGGTTGGTTTGTTGAATTTTATTTGCTTGTTAAAGATGTTGTTATAAAATGGAATAAGTATTAAGAGAAATGGGATGAAATGAAATGAAATCACACAAAACATAACGAGATGGCATGAAATTGTATAATCTCAAATGATGAATGCTTTATGAAATAAAGCGATAGGATATGAAAAATAATGAAACTTAATTAAATGAAATGAAATGATACAAACTGACATGATATTAAATGAAATTACATAAATGAAATCACACTAAACGAAATGAAATTGCATGAAATAATAATATCAAATAATAAAAGTTATATGAAATGAAACTAAATAAAATAAAATAAAATTGTAAGAACTGACAATTAAGAACTGAAATGACATGAGATGAAATAAAACGAAATGGAAAAAACGAAATGACATGAAAACAAATGGAAACAAAATTAAATGAAGTTGAATGAAATGACACGAATTGAAATCAAATCAAATCAAATCAAATAAAATGAGACAAAATATTACGAAATGACATGAGGCAAAATGAAACAGAGTGAAATGAGCACCTTACCTCACATATTCCAGAAAGACAAATGTCATGTGATCTGTTGTTGTAACACCTTGTTCCATCAAAAACAGTTTTATCAAGTACAAACTTCCTCTTGTCCTTCCTCATACATGACACGGCACACGGATTCTTCGCTTGCAAAAATAAAATCAAAATAATCAAACTAAAATAGAAAACATCATTTTGCATGGTAGATAAAAGTTAAAAGATCTATTCTCTCTTGCAGAACCCTTCTTGAAAAGCATAAGAATAATGATGGGTAGACCATGTCTTTATATTGGTTCATGACACTCCAAAATTCGACCAAATACTCGCGCTTACTGCCAAATACGTGCGACTATTACCAACAAGTAGCGATTAATCTGGGGCTAATTCTCCCGACTTCTCTAAAATACACACGACTACTGACGACTTCCCCCGATTACATCCGCATACTCGCGACTACTCCCGACAAGTGCCGACTGCTATCGACTAATTCTAAGTGGTTGATGATCCATGTCATAGCTTAGAATAAGGTCGGGAACAGTTGATTGATCATACAAATGTTAATGATCGATTGATCGACAATCAACAGCCTCAGTCCTCATCCGCCATAAGTGAGGTGCTTGAAGGTTTGTGATCAAAACAATCGTATCACAAAAGTGATATGAAGGGATCAGTGATTTCTAGAACAACCTTAATTTGAGGTATGGCATAGATTGTCAACCCTTCCAAGTACTAGAAAGCCAAACAGCATGCAGTTAGGAAAAATTTCATGAATTTATCTAGTTACCTTCCGCGTCCTTCTGACAAAGACCAGGCTCTACACGAATATTATCAATGGCTACGTCACTTGTGTAATGAGCGCCTCGTATCGCTTCTATGATAATCTAAGTAAACAAAAAAACATCCAGCATTACAACAGAATGACATATTTGATAATCATAATAATATAATAATCAATTTATTAAAGGGTGGCGCTATATAACTAAGTACAGTAAATATTAAAAACACTATTATACAAGCTAATCCAAGCCGATTGCTAAAATGAATACATATAACATATATAACATATTTATGTGATTAAATAAATAAGATATAAAATACAAGGTATAACATTTCAAAGCAGAATCAAAAACGTAGTATTATAGAAATCTGTAGTAAAAATCTGTAGTAAAAATCATATTTGAGGCTAAAAAAAATACAGGATTATGGACTGGTATCTTGATTTAAGCTGCTGTTTTAGCGTTAAAGAAGGCATGAGTGCCCCTCTCATAGTAAAGGGAGTGTATTCATATCATAGCTGATAGGGAACTCGTGTACAAAGATTTTAAAACGAATTCTAAAATGAAATAGCGAAAAATCACTTCATCATTGGCCTGCTAAAGTCAAATTGACTTACATTGTATTCTGTAATGCTTTCAATAGACACTTCCAATTTCTTCCATTCATTTCCTTGATTTCCACTTTTTTGCCATAGAACGTTGTCCTTTTTACCCCACTTAATAATAATCTTCAATGACCCCATGTCTCTCCCGTACATATGATAATCGAGGGTCAAACATGCTCTTGGCAGCAATATAATTGGACTTGCCAACCTCGCATTATCACCTCGATGTCGTCGTGCATGGAAATTGTCAGATGATTCAATGAATGCATATTTGCCTGGAATTTTAAAAGTATAAACGTGTTATGATGAGCAATAACTAATAAAATGTCGTCAAACTTTCAAGCAGTGTATCATTTCAAGAACAAATAAAAGCAGGCTAATAATCATTAATCTTAATCAGTCGCTATTGGTGTCATTATTGTTGATATAAAAGAGGATATGCGTATAACAAAACCATGAAATTAGATACAATACAATATAATACAATACAATACAATACCATACAATACAAAACAATGCAATGCAATGCAATGCAATACAATACAATGCAATACAATAAAATACAATGCAACACAAAACAATACAAAACAATACAAAAATAACAAAACAATGCAATGCAATACAAAATAATTCATAATGCAATACCATATGGCACAATACAACACGATGCAATAGGATAGAATAGAATAGAATAGAATAGAATAGAATAGAATAGAATAGAATAGAATAGAATAGAATAGAAAAGAATAGAATCGAATAGAATAGAATAGAAAAGAATAGAATCGAATAGAATAGAATAAAACAGTAAAGTATAGAATAGAATAGAATAGAATAGAATAGAATAGAATAGAATAGAATAGAATAGAATAGAATAGAATAGAATAGAATACATATAATACAGTACAATGCAATATGATACAATACAATGGGATACATAACAACACAACGATAATAATGAAAATAATGAATATAAAAAAAACTATATGAATAATAAATTACCATATTGGTATCCACCCGGTTCATTTTTTGGACCAGTGTCCGCACTTGGAGTGTTTCCATTAGTAATGGTCCAATCAAATTTGTCATTCTTTTCTTGTCTCCAGTTGCCTAGGCCATTTTGAAAATCACAGCGAAGCGAATTGTGTCGATTTTGGACTGGAATTGAAAAATGTTAAAATGAAAATAACCGTTGCCTGTGTAGTGAAATGGGCAAGGTTTGAGACTAACCACCTGAACACTGCCGGTTCGAATCCTTGCTTTTACTCTCTATTGGGTAGCACCCAGCTGTATCAAAATTGTGCTTCTCAAAATTGTGCTTCGCTCTACCCAGCTGCATCAATGGGTACCTGGTCCGTAGTAATATGCGTGCCGTGTATGAGTGCACCCTGCAATATGCGATTACGCACAGCGATAGGGGGAAATTGTAGAGTCGTTAGAGTAGCTTCTGGCGAATAACAGACTAAACAACCACTTAAAAATATGCAAATAATGTTGAGACGGCAGCCAATAACTTACAGTGGCTAACAAATTCTGAATCTTTGTACATTGTCCAGTCCTGCCCGTAAAGCGTTTTACATTGATCAGTGCGGATATCTTCAAATATCTTTGTAATTCTGCAGTTCTAAAAGCGAAGGAATAGAACGATAAAAACCTAGCTACACCTATTAGACTATTCACGCCACAAAGAAAAAGACTTTTAAATAATGAGATACAGTTAAGGATTGAGAAAGCTCTATTTACCCACAACTTCTTTGGCTACAAAAATCGAATAAAAATAAGGTAACTGTACATATATATTTGAAATTGTTTGGGTGACCTTTTAAAACTAATACAAAATTATGATATGAACCTGAGTATTGCAAATGTCATGTTCAGTTGATAAGCCAGCACAATCTTTACCTCCGCGAGCTGCTCTAAAAATAAAACACAACCCTCAATACTACAATCCAGAAATCACTCTTCCGCGAGAATTGGTTACTTCTCAAGAGGAGGAACTAATGCTTCCATAGCTGGATTCATTCATTGATCAATATTTGTACTGCTTTGCTTCAATATCATCAATTATAGTACCCCCTTGCAATCTGACGAAACGCATTAGTTGGTACTGTACAACTGTGTTATCACCGGGAGTGAGTTCCTATGCCACACGTTATGAAAATATCAAAACAAAGTCTGTGCACAACACATTTTACAAATTTCTTGTACTGGTAACAATTCTGACATGAGTAAATAGTCGCCTTACTTTGGGCTGTCACATTTTCTGTTTCGGTACCGCACTCCTGTTCCACATGAAAGGGAGCATTTGGACCACTCTTGCCAAGAACCCCAATTGCCATCAACTGGAGCTGGTTCAGATCTCTGGATAGAGCTTGGCACACATCGTCCTCTTCTGCACCACTGAAAATGAAAAAATTCTTAAATCAAACATGTTAAGGCCAAAAAAGTTCTAAAATTTCATACGAAAAGGAATTAGGGAATGACAAATGTGTAATGCTATTTTAATCGGGAGGATAATACAGCAAATGGTTTGGCAGTTTCGTGCAAGTTTTGAAGTAGGAGAAAGGCTATTCAGGTACCTTATTTTTCCCGCAGGAAGTCCCGTCCAACGGCGGTCTTCTTTTTGTTGTACATGATTGGTATCGCCTTCTCGATTCAGTGCACCAAAGGCGTTGGCACCCATCGGTATAGTACTAAAATCACAAATAGAAGTTACAAACGATGCTTAATATAGACAATTATAGACCCGGTGATATGTAAAGAAACCAAAGGGTAGGTAAAAGCTGACATGGACAAAAAAGACTGAAAAGAGCTTAACCCATTCGCACCCGGATTTATTTTACTTAACTGTCAAAACCCAAAACAATCTACGCTTTTCAGGGGGTCACATAGTCAAATAAATTAGGTGAAAGCGTAAACTATGATAGAAAACTTTCATCAAAACATTTATAATATTTTATACTTTACCCCCTGGAAAATTGATTTCTACGGTCTTTGTCATTGGGCCATATGGCCCTTCCAGGGGTGAAAGGGTTAAGACAGCAAGAGTGATGATGGCAAGAGAAGATGGAATGATATTTGTAGCGACTGATGAATAATTAGCACTATAGCACATAAGCGGAATCAAATAGGCCGTTGTGGAAATCCGTAGTTAACTGCGCTATTTTCAAGTAAAAGGAATTGCATACAAGTAAGAGAGGAAAGCTGGAGATAAAATTTATCATCAGTTTAGCCAACACTAAGAAATACTGGCATTGATAGAAAAGCATCAAATAGATGTCTTTCATTTATGCTATTAAAAAAAATTTTCTTGCCAATGTCAATTATTATTATACTTAATAAGTTAACCATGATGAGTAAGATGGACCCATTCGCTCATATTTCCGATCAGGGGCCGACCATTTTGGCCGCTCATTCCTGGTTTCAACCAGTATAAGAGTACCTCCTTCCAACCACGGGTAAAGAATACAATTATACATAATGAAATACTATTGTAAAGTTTATCGAACGGCTTACTTCGCATTTCTCATGGCCTATTCCAAATGCATGTCTACATTGTTCATCCATGGTTGTGTAAACACCTGGCAATGCGTCTAAATACTTGAAATTCTTCACTTCTGGCCGATCTTTCAAACATCTGAAGTAACTAAAAAGCAAAAGTGGTCGCGAGTGACAAGGATGAAAATGTAATTTGAAGCAGAAAAATCACAAAGCTATAAGGAAGCAAGCAGGCAGGCAGGCAGGTAGGCAGGCAGGCAGGCAGGCAGGCAGGCAGGCAGGCAGGCAGGCAGGCAGCAAGCAAGCAAGCAAGCAAGCAGGCAGATAAGCAAGCATGCAAGCAAATTCATTTGTTAACCCAGGCTTGGGTTCTGGCAGCTATCAAGCCGGTGTGGGCAGAGACGCTAGAGCCGGTGCCCTCAGTATCTCTCCTAAATAACAGACAAACAAACAAATTAAAACAATCACATCAACAATAGATTTCCTAGAAGGAAAATATGGTTACAGATGACTAGTTCATACACGTGCATGGCAAAATAAGTCATAGACATCTCGGTTGTTCTTTGCTCAGAAGTCATGCTGCCTGAGTTGATTTCAATTCTTCGATAATTCGTATTGTAACGTATTTATTGAAGCTTCAGAGCCATGACTCAAAGAGCTTGTAGGACGAGCTGGATAGCAAAACTTCTTGTAAAAGGTGTCCAGGGACAGTGCATTCGTCTTGCAAATTTAGCGTTAATATTTCAAGGCTTCCGAACTAAAAATGCAAAAGGCCTAGGCCTAATGCAAAAGTCCAGTTTGATATAAAACGAACCAAGTAGAAGGAAAAGAAGGAATTGGACGTAAACATCTTACGCAATGTTCTCCTGCATAGTTTTCCTGCTGCAAGGCGACCAATGGAAACGGCTAACTTTTGAAACGACTAAAGGAGCCATGACACTTCCTTTCTTGGAATCGGTTTTGCATTCGTTTTCATCTCCATCATGGCCTAGTCCGAGGCTGTAGACCAGAAAGGCAAATGATTAATATCGAGAAAGAAGACGAGATAAAGTTTATTTACTATAAATTGATTTTCAGCTTTAGAAATCGATTGTCGTTTCTTTATTTTATTGAGTTGAAAAATACAAAACATCATGTTGAAATACATTACAAGACGAAAGTGCAGGGAGCATGAAAACACACTCCAGCCCTGCATTTACCAGAGTGAGTGTACTTAACAACTTCAAAAGAAAAATTGAAAGCTACGATTGTGATTGTTATTGTGCTAGTTATACTAGAATGGCGTTCCATGGTTCTTATAGCTATATTCTTTAATAGTACACTCTCTTCTGCAATGTAAATTTTATCCAATTTAAATCTTAAATCAGCCGTTTCAAATGTAAGTTGGACTTAAGTTTCGGTTGGCTTAAGTAAGCAATTTGGCTAGCAGAAGAGCCAAGCTAAAATAAAGTAATTATTATCGTTAGTTTATTATTAACCGTTTCGCATCCGGATTTATTTTCAGTTAACTGTTAAAACCCATATAATTCTACGCTTTTCAGAGAATAGCATAATCAAATAAGTTAGGTAAAAGCGTAAACTATTATAGAAAATTGCCTCCAGAACAATTACAATATTTTGTACTTAACCCCCTGAAAAATTATCTATTCCGGTGTCTATCATTGGGCCATGTTGCCCGTCCAGGGGTGAAAGGGTTAAAGACTTTAGTACGAAAACATTACACAAAATTACAGACAAGAAAAGTATATAATAATAATAATAATAATAATAATAATAATAATAATAATAATAATAATAATAATAATAATAATAATAATAATAATAATAATAATAATAATAATAATAATAATATAAATTATTTATTTAAGGCTGGCGCAGTTTGTAGCTATATGCTTATAAATGCCAATCATAATTAATAATGAATATAACGCAAGTCTTCAGTATATAACCATTACATATAACCAGTACAGTGACCACTCTACAAGACGATCCTTGAGAAAAAGCTCGAGAGTGTCGAGAATTCATAAGTGCATCAGCAAAAACAATAGAGACTTACACGTGCCCTGCTTCATGGGCTGCTATGAAGGCAGAAGGGAATCCATTATCATCGACCAAGGCACAGCTCCTTGTACGAGTGCACATGGTGTAAACAGGAGCATAACCTAGAAGCACAGCAAAATGATTTTAGGCCCATTGTGAGAAATCAACACTGAAATAAGAATGCAATTGGCAGCTGTGGGGAGTAATTTTCGCAATTTATTGCAGCTTTCGACAAATTTTAATTCAATAATTGATTTAAAAATAGTAATTGTAGAGAAAATTTTCACAAGCACATAAATATCCGTCACTTTATAATCTGCTTTGTTACTTTTGGTGAAAGACATTGCAGACTTCATTCACAAAACAGGCCGGCTTGAATAACCTTAAAAAATCGCTTTACTCCAAGCAGCCACAAAGAAGTAGCATCATTCTTCTTTATTTTAGTTGCAGCAGAATGTCTTGAAGGGACAGACTAGTCTCTCCAAGAGTGCCAGAAAGTCTGATCACAGTGTGGTCAATGTCTCGTGCTTTCTGTTGTCCCGTTCCTGTGTACTCAGCATTTCTCTAAGTAGTTTGAACAAATAGAAGCTTGCAACATCTATTTATCTTAATTTTTTATATGGATATAAATAAAAACGTTGTAGACTTTTTGATTGAAGTCAATGGACTAGCTGTTTGGTGATCGAATTGTGCATTCAGATCTCAGTAGAAATGAACGTCTTCTCAAACAAGTAGGATTCTTAAATGCTATCTCTCCATGACACAGAGTAAATTGAAAACATACGAAGACATAGTAATTTTCGGAAATAGCACATTTTTATCGTTGGCATTCAAAGATTAATAATTTATAGTAATAAGATGAAATGATGAAATAATAAAATAAAGTAACAAGATTAAACAGAGCTACAAACCTGCTGGGCCAAAATTGTACCTAAAAATAAAAGTGTTGATAATTGTAATTTTTCAAAACTGGATTATTTTGAAAAAAACAGCAGAGGGAATCTTACCATTTCCCATGAGATAATATGTTTTTAAACGTATGTAGATTAAATGAAGATTAAATGCGGTCTTAAATAGAGAAAGAGTGACAAGGCCACAGAGTTAAAAGGATACAGATTAACAACTTCAGACGATTAATGGCTGGCAAAGACTCTTAAAGACTTGACAAATCAAACATAGATTGTCAAATAAACAATCAACTGTTAAGACTTGCAAAGACTGGAAACCTTAAACGACTGTCAACAGCATTCAATGGCTTCTGTTGATTGTTAGGTAAAACACTATTTGAGAACCTTATGAGCAAGCTTGTCTAGTCCCATGCCTCAAGACCTAGAGCCGAGCACTGGTGTCTCTTCCATCTGTGATGTATTTGAGCACTGAAAAAGTATTGCATAAAGAATCTAGTTACCTAGTAAGCACCAAAGCGAAGTCATGATGGTCGCTGTGACTATCATCATTGGACCTTTGTATCAACGCCGCATAGTCACAGGCCGATTGGACGCTTTTTGATGGATTTTTCCGGTAAATCGTTAATGAAGGCTGGAAAAAGTAGAAAAACAGATATTATAAGGATCAATAAGATGATGATTGATGATGACTGATGATGATTGATGATGATGATTGACGATGATGATGATGATTGATGATGATTAATGATGAGAATTGATGATGATTGATGCTGATGATGATGATGATTGATGATGATTGATGATGATTGATGATGATTGATGATGATGATTGACGATGATGATGATGATTGATGATGATTGATGATGATGATGAGAATTGATGATTTTAATGATGATGATGATGATTGATGATGATTGATGATGATTGATGATGATTGATGATGATTGGTGATGATTGATGATGATGATGATGATGATGATGATGATGATGATGATGATGATGATGATAATGATGATGATGATGATGATAATGATGATGATGATGATGATGATGATGATGATGATGATGATGATGATGATGACGATGATTGATGATTGCAGTAAGCACACAGAACGTTGCTCAGGAATCGAATATGCAAATATTCAAATTTTCGAATCAGTTCGATACAAATCAAGAAAGGTAACCAAAAATTCATCAAACAGCCAATCGATTATCGATAATAGGTGAATTAGTCAATAAATCACAAAATAATCAATCAACCAATCAATCAATTAATTAGTCAATCACTCGATCAATCAAATTATCAATCAACCATCCTTTTCCAAGATCAATGGCCTAATTTGTTCATAAACAGTCAAATGATACAAAAGTTAATCAATCAATTAACTAAATCAAACAATCAATCATTCAATCAAGCTGCTAATAAATAATATCGCAAAATCATGAAATCAAGCCTTTATTAAACTAAAATTTACATGGCAAGCAGTTATCCGATTGATCAATCACTCAATCAATAGACAAATCGTGGCATTTTATCAGGCTACAAATCCTAATCACTTTAGATTTATCTCATGCTGAAGATCATAAATTCTCATTATTTTCAAGCAACTAATAAAGGATAGATGATATGGCGGCCTCGCAGTCAGGTGCAAAAAGGAAGTTTTCGCTATTCGACATTTAAAGGAGGCTTATATAATATGGCAGACATACCTCTGGTCTTTGCAAAATTACTAAACGCGTCAGGACGAAATTAAGTCTGACACCAATTGATTTATCTTTCATGATAAGATTTATCTGTTAAAAAAGAAATCCACCATAAATACATGAATCTAATTCAAATAAGGAACTGCTCAACTGAAGTAATAAGATCATTTACAGATGGGCAAAATACTAAAGCCACGCCTTGGGGTCATTTCATTAATTCTGACATTTTGACACAATTTGATTTGACATGTAACCCACATCTATGTCTAAAAGAGGTCTCAAGTACTAAGATCCAGGGTGCTATCTTAATCGCTACAGGCAAGGCTGAAGAGTTCTAGAAATGAAGTTAGACGAGAAAAACGCAGACACTACATAAAGGGAAAGATGAAGGGAAAGATATCAATCCATCATCTTTTATTCTACTCTGTTTCTCGATCCTTTGGAATGTTCCTTATGTCAGAAACCCAAACCTAGATAACATAATTGTAACTTTTTAATGTATTTCGCTAAGAGACCAATCATTATTAATCTACCACTGACGGTGGATAATATTTGGGCAAAGGCCGCCCAACATTCTACAAACTGGTAAACTAAGCCACAGAAATCAGTTCAAAATTGGTCTCTCAAAGAAACTCAAAGACAAAGTTCAACTTATAAAAAGTTTCGATTTGTGTTGTTTCAACATAATAACAATACTGTGGAAGAAGGCGAAACATTGGAAAAGTTAAAATTTCTCTTTGAGAGTAATAGATAAAGTGATAGAGTAATTAACAAAGCTTCATTTATATTCCTTAATAAAATGTGGAAAAACTGAATTCATGTCTTTACTCAATATGATATATCAGTAGAGATACTCTGAGGGTACCAATGATAGCAAAGGATCACAATGATGATTATTCGATAGAAGGCACGAGAAAAGAATTAAAAAGGCAGTTATTTAAACACAAATTTACCAAGTTTGATAGAATCAGGAGATATTTTTCAACTTTAGATTTGCCGTGAAACTTGACCACACTCTCGTCAGCAACAATTAATGCTTCGATCCATTTGTCATCGCCGATGACGTCATTGGAGGTGACCGGATGTAATTCAAGGCCTTCTGCAAAAAGAGAAATGTGTGCTCAAAATGAAGAAGGAGAAAGACATGAATCGCTTGTCATAAATCATGTACATAACTTCTAAGGAGACTGGTATTTGAATTGCATGAGCAATGCAAGACTGTTGTTTTCTACTTAAGAAATAAAATTGTGTCGCACATTCGCAGTTTATCAGTGATTTACTAATGGAGATAACTACTGTTCGAAATAATTCGAAATAAACATTGAATAATCAGAGAAACATTGCTTTTTAATCCCTCCCCCGGTGATCATACATCTGTACAGTAAAATCAAAGGCATCTGCTCAGATTGCAAGGGGGTATAAGGGCTGATGATGTTGGTGCGAGGCATCTTTACAAATATTTGAAAGCAGAGGTGTCCAGGCATTGGAGAGATTAGTCTCTCCTTTCTAAGAAATAACGAATCCCCGCCGGAGGTTATTGGCCCAAATGGTCCCTTCGTGGATGATGGGTCAAAAAACCGATCGAAAATTGCAAGTTAGTTACAGTCGAATAACATATCAAAGTTTTGGTCTCTACCTAGACATTTAGTTCATGATCAAAGTGTTCATTTACATTGGATTGAAAAGGTAAAATCAATTTTAAGGAACTTTCGTCTCTGGGAGGCGTTAATCAAAATAGTTTAATCCTTGAAATAGAAGGAACTCTTCACAATTTTTCATGCAATTGCATTATGCATTTTATCAAAGACTTGTCAAAAACATGAGCGACAGAGTCTTGACAATATAACCCTTGACTTTTGCCACTGAATTATTACATCCACTAACCTGGCACTTTAACAACGACTTCCACCCTGTTGGATTCATCATTACGCAGTGTCAGGTATTCTTTCTTCCCATTCATGAGAAAGCTTTTTTGTGAAGATTCGTCTATCGCTACCCATTTCGTTTTGGCGTATGTGTTGATGGCACGGCGCTGATTCGGACCAAGAGTTACAAAGTATCTTCGTTTTCCAAAGAGATCAAGCCAATGCAACTGGAAGAAAAGGACCCTCCTCGTAAAACAACAGTCAATTTAGGTGTGGTTACACGGAGGTTTTCAAGGGATAAAATCCTCAAAAAACACCTAAGATTGCCATGAAAACTAACTTTAAAACTTACATCATATAAGTGAAATAAAGGAGTGTATGTCGTTATAAACCGTTCGCCAGATTAAAAGATTCTCGCAGCGGGAGTCAATCAATAAACAGAAGCAAAAAAAAGGTGAAAATCAAGACGATGTGATTTTAAAAACATCAAATAGGTATTAAAGAAAAGCAGTGAATACGGGGCCCCCATAGAGTCATGACAAATGAAAGATAGCTTCGATAACTTTGTAAAGTTAAGAACAAATATCATGGACTAACCTGCACAGATCTTTGAGCCTTGTTGACGACTGTTATGAAACTGTCCCATACATCTCTGCGGACACGAGAACGTCTGTTTATTTTTCCAGCAAAACTTGGAGCCCTTGCAGCTACGACAACAAAATGCAGATTAGATCATCCTCATTGACAAAATAAGAAATGAAACAAGATAGAGAGAATACTTTAAAGGAAGGTATATGAAAAGCTTTCATTTAACGCCCCTTCTCCTGCATTGATTACAGTACAATAAAACTACCACGCCCTAATTTGAATTGCCTATCTATTAAACACCCCAGGGGGAGGCTCAAATTCGAGATGCGTTATAAAGTATCATCATAATTGAGTGTCTCTATGCAACATAGAAAAAAGGCCTGTTCTAATGCATCGAATAGCTGTATCCAAGATTTTTGTTAAGCTAAGAAATTGGAGATTTGAGACGAGGACCTTTCATTCTACAGCGTAGAACAACACTTTAAACCATTGCATTCACTGAGGAACCGTGTGACCAAATAACCTTCACCGAGAATTGGTTATTTCTTAAAAGGGGGGGGGCTAATGCCTCAAAATTTTGACACGCCTGCTTCTAAATATTCATAAAGATTCTTAGTCCAAACATTATCAATTCTAATGACCCCCTTGTAATTTAAGCGGATTTCTTTAATGTTACTGTACAGCTGTATTTTTACCGGGGGTGGAATGGTTAAACTAGGGAGCTATGGCTGTCTTCAAGAGTGAAAACTTAAAATCGAGCGACATAGGACAGGTTGTCATTTTAAAAAGTCATCTTCATAACTTGGACTCTCTTTGCAACATTTCAGCTTTCAAATAAATATTTGGGCATTAGGATATTTGCAAGACCTAAGCTGAATCGCGTTGAAATGTGGTTGCTCGCGATGTCTCGACAGAAAGGATTGACTTTTTGAAATTAGTGTGTCTAGTTTATTTTATCAAGCTCATCTGTATAATTCCTCGACCAACTATCCACGCAAACATGACAGCGAGTAAGATTAGTCTCAGGTCTGGTCAGTTACTTTTTTGTTTGCTGATTCTTATAAAAGAATTTTCATAGAGATTGGTTTGCTAATTAAGACATCAAAATGTTAGCTATTTTTATTCCAAAGTCAAGATCTTCGCCCACAAAATGACGGCAGAGTCGCCTAAAGAGAAAAACTTTTCGAAATTAATGGCTCGTGTTAGCCCATTAAACTGTCGTTCGCTTCCAAAACAGGCCCTAAGGGTACGGCGATAGTTGGTCTCCCCATTTCTCTCTAAATTAGCTTTATTACGCACTTGTTCTTCTGCAAGGAAATTTAGAAAGACCACAGCACTTTAACGAGCATTTTAAGTAATCGCAGGATTTCAGTACCGGAAATTTAGCAGTTTCTTTAAGTAATTTACAACATACTATTTTCACCTTAGCCCCCCTAAAGCATTTCAAACTCCTATGTAGTATTTCGAAAAATTACGTTAAGGACAAAATTGAAAACTAACTACCTTGCCTCGTTAAGCTTAATGTCCCAATAAAGCTGTTTCTTAGATAGAAAATAATTTTTACACATCATAGCTTGAAACAACTCAGCGCTGAACTTTCTTGACTTCACGAGGAGCAGAGTTCTTTTCCCTTACAAGCCAGTTTTTTTAAAAAAACACCATTCAGTCATTCTCCGTCCATATAATCAAAGGCTAAAGTATATACCTTGTAAAGGCTGTGAAAGGCTTTCTCTAGCTGCATTATCACTCGTGAAAAGTTTCTTTGGCAAGTCCTTGGTTTGGTAAATCAAATGAGGTCTAGAAGATTCATCACTATTGTTAGTTTTCATGGGCTCGATGAAGAACAATCCATCAGAAGTTTGCACTAAACCAGCCTAAGAAATAAAGACAACTAAATAAGTCAAAGGGAAAGAATAATTAAATAAAAAGGAGAAATTATAAACCAAAATCATCGCCGATAATTTGAAGATTGACAGTTTTTACTCTGCTATTTATGAAGATTTTTAGGAAAGTCTTCATAAATAGTTCATAATTTTTATCTGTAACTCTCTTCTTAACAGCAAAATCTATTTACAATAAAATTCATATTCAACAAATTTAAAATAGGCCTAAGGAATAAAAAAGTACATAATTAAGGCATAAGGTCCAACAAACATTTGAAAACATCTTTCTTTATATTACTAAAAGAAATTAAAGTTTATCCTTTGGTAATAAAAACAGTTCCTGATTAAAGAAGAAACTAAACACATTAAAATGGTATCTTCATTTTTCGCCCTTTTACCAGGGGGTACTGAAAACAAATGAAGAACGGGAAATAAATAAAAAACGATTGAAAGAGCAAATGTTTCGGGTTTTCCTGTGTTTGAAAAACATTTTCCACTTCAAGCACCGTCGTTAAAACCCGCCTTAATTAGGGGAAATTAACTATAAAAAACAATTATATGAAATAATAAGTCATTTGACTTCAAGCTAGTAAAAACGAAATCAAATTCTGGTATGTTTTGACGAGGGATTTTAAGCTGGGCTTCAATAATCTAGAACATTTGCTTTTTTTAAAGGGATTTTATCCTCCCATCTGATGAGTCCTTAGGACATCTGCATAATTAATTAAAACAAAAAACAAAAATTATATTACAGAGCCACCAACGGAGGGACAGGGGCAGCAATGCCTCTCCACCCCATTGATAATTGTGCCTCCCCACCCCACCGTTATTCAGCGTTAAATGGAGATACAATCTGCATCTGCTAAAAAATAGTTTCAATTGCGTAATACTGAGCTCATGAACTGTTGCAGTAAAAAAAGATTTTGCATCAGTACTGGAGTTATTTCTGCAACAGTTCATTATCTATTTTCCTATGAAAGAATTGTATCAACCCCCCCTAGTCCGGGGGGGGGCTGTTGTAAAGAAAAGAAACTAAAAATAAAAACAAAGTATGTTTCTAGTCTAAATGGTCCAAGTAAATGTATTTTCATTTAAAGGATTTGAATACATCGATTTTATTCAACCCTGGAGTAGATTTAGTAGCGAGAGACATTAGGAAAAAAAAATCGCAATAGAACGAAAACCTGATGAAACAAATATGGGGTAAACCTCACTTAACTTATCTCATTACTCAAGAAAAGGATTGATTTCTTTTCGTCAATGAGAAATCTGTGACGCTAAAAACCAAAAACCTAACTAGGCTTCTAAAAATAAGCAAATGATTATATAATCTCATTTCTGTTGTTAACTTTAATCTTACTTTTCGCTATTTTTGGTTCTTAAGTCTTAGAAAAACAGGAGCTTTTAGAAGGGGTACTTATCAAAGCAAAAAGTTTCTCCATAGATACATTATCATCGCAACACAATGCATACGATGCAAAGTCTAATCTGCATCATATGGAGAATACAACAGATCAACAATTCTTTGGATTCATTGGTCATCATTGATCAACCTTACAAACAAACATATAACATATAATGCTGGAAATATAAAAAATTTTGTAGGCCCCCTCCCTTAAAGTCACTTCACTAGCAAGCGACAAGCTGATACTTTTAGTGCGCTCCCCTGCCCTACAACCCCCCTCAAGTATTGGATACACTCATATTATGTAACAACAACCTCGATAAGAAACTTGATAAAAAAACAGACTGATATTTGATCAAAGAAAATTAGAACAATATAAGCAAAATTGAAGGCAGAATTTAGAAAATTACAAGGAAGGAAATCCAAGCAAAAACAGAACTACAGGTGCAAGGGCAGCATCCAATGCAGAACGAGCACGGGCTATGAACACTTTCGTGAATAAGAAACTCGAGTTGGATAATAAGAACAAAAACAACTAAAATGGAGCTTCAGCCCCCCGCCCAGTAACTTGCAAGTGTGTGTTCCTTAATTTTTCAAAAAAATGCTGTAAAGATCAACATTAAAGGCATTAGATAGTGTTCCTCTTTAATTAGACATCTAAATATCATCATCTTTTATCATTTAAGTATGCAATTTCTGCAGCAGGGGCGTCTCCCAGTGATCTATAGGGCGTGGTCTTGAAAAATTTCACTTCGCTTCGCTCGCAGCCCCCCCCCCTCCCCAAGTATCTATTTCGTTCTGATGGGCCTGGTGAAATAACACAAGAAGCCTTAAACTGGAACAACATTCCGAGATGGGAATAACATTCCGAGAAAATTGTTTCGGTTCTTGGAAAAAGCAGTCTCGATATTGACGACAAGGACGATGAGAAATGGAGAAATCTTCAAATTTGTCATGTCATGTTCATTGACTATTCACTTAGACTTCAAACTACGACCTGATTATATTCAACATAGACTTAGATTTGAGATTTATTCATGCCAGGCAAGATTTAGTCACTCAGACTTGAACTTAAAGATGTCTTTTCTATCGTCGTTATTGTCGTTAGTAATTCGAAAAGAGTTTCGAGCGCTCAATTATGAGTTTCCGACGAGTTAACATTCGGGTCATGTATTGTATTTTTCCAAATGATTTGATGACATAAGAAGCCATTTGCCATCTTGCTTTTTGAAGATCTAACTAGATGAAAAGGTTCTGATCATCTGTTGGGAGGGTGTAAAGTTTGCTGAGGATAATTTTTGGGAATTCGATCTCATGGGACATATGACATGCTTAGAGTCAGTGGAATTTGAGCTACTGTCCCGTAGACTTCAGCAAAGTTCAAAAACAAACTATTTTAAAGGCTTTTCACAGCATATAAACGATAGATTGTCTATTTGACCAAAAGGTCACTTTTTGCTCCTCATTGCATTAAACCTTATAGGTTTGTACGTGTTAAATGTAGTTACTGACGTCAAAGTTGCTCAATATAAGCTACATGTAACCCCGCCAATCTTCTTGCAAAACCGTCTCATCATTTAACTAGTGACAAGACTTGTAAACCACACAGATTTTTTATAAGAAACTTTTGAGTAACCACAGAACTCAGTATTTCTTAGCAATGGCACAATTTCTGTATTGTGAATTTACTAGAACTTTCATGGCAAACCTTTATCATTTGACCCACAAAACCTTTCGAATTTTCGAAGAACGCAGTTTATTGAAGAATGATTTTGTCTAAAGAACTGAGTCTTGAATACCGTGTTTCACCATAGTTTCTTTTGACTATGTTTTCACCAAATAAGCACAGCAATCTCCAACACTGCTGTTTTCTATGAACGAGAAAGTAGGATCTGAAAGTAGTACTTTCTCGCGTTGGAGAAACTCAGCACTGAACTTTCCTAGCTTGTTAAGGAGTCAAGTGACTTCTATCTTTACCACTTTATTAATTTCTCACTTTCTCATGCATGGTGACAGAGAATTAATGGGGTGGGACTCCAATCCTATCTACCTCTTCGATCCCTCACCCCTTGTTTGCAATACTAAAAACAATGAGAATGATTCTTCTAAGAGTTAAACGATGTGGCTGTCAGTAAATGTCAACCCAAAGAATAATCCATTTTTATCCTTGTCTAGTCTTTCCACTAAAGGCGACTCAATTAGATTTTTCCTTAAGCCAAGTGTGGTTATTTGGAATTTCATATGTAAAACAGATCAGTCTTAGGTAACGTGATTTACCTGCAGAAGGATTGCAACTGGTGCAAATTGATCCATAATTTAAGCGTTTTTAGCTAGCCTTGAAAGATTCAACTCTAGGTTGTAAAAAAGTAGTAAAGATCCTAGCCCTGTCCCAAATGTTGGCTTTCCTTTAAGTACCTGTGGTAGCTTTGTCTCCAAAATAGGTTTTTTCCGCATTTCGTAAATTGTGGTATCTTTGAATGTTGGTCCTGAAAACTGGTACCTGTGCATTTAGCAAAACCAAAGCGTGATGGTTTGTCTCAAAATTTTGGCTTGTTTGCAGATTTCTCTTGTTGGAAAATGTTTAGATCAGGTTTGCCGGCCCCTACCCAGCGCAAAGATAGGTTCGAGAAATATTGTGGAGTTGACCACCACTGGCTGTAGGCAGTAATTTCGTGCATGCTTCCCTGTTGTTTACTGAAGCATTCTAAAGATTCGTCGACCTTGAAACACTGAAAAATGTTTAAGAAATCTTGCTCACGAAATTACGGTGGAATACAATATATTTGGTGATTCCTTCTGTGCCAGATGATAACACGAAAAGTTTTAATCCTGAAATCTTACCAGCACGAAATGTGAGAAAGTTTACAGGTTTTAGATATCTTCCGGCGACTCCTGCTGTCACAATATCACAAGAATCACAGAAATGCTTCCTAGCTCACAAAGAACGATTCTAGGAATGTTGAAATAAAGCTTCAAAACGGTTTCCTAGAGGCTGTAAGTTCTTTGGGACGGTGTTTTGAAGAGTGTTTCACCGTGGTGCCTGTAGGTAAACTGTTTTTCTTCATAACGCTTGCGTCAGGTTATGTTTTCACGCGATGGTGCAGTCGAATAATATATAGTAAACTTCAAATAATATTTGCATTTCTTTCTACGACTCATGAATCTAGCGGGAATGCTTCAACACGCAAGGTAAACCCTGACATGATTCGCAATGCATCGGTTGGTGGGCGAGGCTTATGTTAGCGCCAATGACGTCACAACGCTAGCAAAAAGGTCCTGATGGATACTTTGCTCATATTTTCACGCCAATGCATAACTTGCCTTTGATTTATCAACACAGTTAGAACCTAGCACAACCTCTTCATATTGCTGTTTCTAATGTTGATGCTGTTTCTAATGTTGTTGCTGTTGCTTATATTGTTGCTGTTGTTGTCGATGTTGTTGTTGAAATATTCTCATTGCGGACTAGGCCATCATTACCTTCCCATCTTCATAAGCTATTTCCTCTATACATCCGTACTTTCACAAGTCCATAGACCTTATCCTGGGTAAGGGGTTTAATAAACATGGTTTTCAAAGGCCATCATTATTAGTTTTTATTATAATCTCAGAAGGGGGGTCAGCAGGCAAACTGTTATTTAAGAAATTTGAAAATGAGGGATGGCCCAGACAATTTTCAAATAAAAGGAATAACGTTAATGCAACGTTTCACCCCCGGATGGGCCATATGGCCCAATGACAAACACCGTAAAAGATAAATTTTCAGGGGTAAAGTACAATATATAGTAGATGTTCTGACAGCAGTTTTCTATAATAGCTTGCGCTTTCACCTAACTTATTTGACTATGCTAACCCCTGAAAATCGTAGATTTATTTGGGCTTTTACAGTTAAATGAAAATAAATCCGAGTGCGAAAGGGTTAATGTCACATTAAAAGTATATTAAAAAGTCGAAACTCACCAAACCATCGCAGTCATTCAATGCCACTGATGATGATGCGTTAACATTGGTAACTTTGCCTAATCGAAAGCAAGTGTTCTTGGATAGCAGCTTCGTTTGTATGCCACTTCTGGTGTGGTACTCGACCTTTGCACCAGGCAATACACTTTTGCTGTTATGCAGCTCTAGGTCGTACCTCCTTCCAAATGCATTTATCTAGACGAGAAGGGTTACATGAAGTCAAACACAGCATCAAATATGCACTGTATTTACTATAAAATAACATAATTACTATGTTTGTTTGATATTTATGCTGTTATCTGTTGACAGTAAATAGCCAAGTTGTTTCTGTATGTCTTCTGCCTATAAGTTATATTTTTACAAGTTATTTTGTTCGTTTAGCATTTCGACAAAGATATCTGCACCAACCTTTCCGTTGTAATTCTACACGCAGCATTCGCAAACCCATTTTTCATTAATTTGTAAACATTGCAAAACATTTAGCTTTAAAGCAAAGATAAGTTAAAAAGCTTTATCATATAAGGCCCTTGCACAATTCCTTGACAATGACACGTAGCCTAGGCCAGCATTTCAGCTTTTACTGGTTGCATAATGTTATTTTAATTTGCCAGCCATCAACCAATCAAGTGTTTCTCAGTCTGATAAGCTCTCTGTTCTCACTCATCGCGACAAAATCCCCACAAATCAGCAACTGAAGAAATACGCCGAAGCCCCTCCTATTGCAGACTGATGGTATAGATAACGAAACCCTATATCCGACGTCAAGGCCACACTGCTTGCATAATTAGTCTTAACTTGATACCCCATATTAGGCTGCTTACGGCGATGAAGATTATGAAGCACGCGCGAGCTTAACCGCGTAAAACCAAGTTCATTAACTACGTTTTACGCCACCCCAGCGCATTTCTTCTGAGGCCATTTGCTATTCACGAGACAATAATTTACTAGACTGTGTTTTACGAGAATATAAGTTACGAGGTTATAACGTACGAAACTATAATTTACGAGACTATAACTTACGAGGCTATAATTTACGGAACTATTATTTACGAACCTATAATTTAATAGACTATAATTTGCGAGACCAGGTCAGATTTCACAAGACCATTTGGTAAAATGCAGACAGTGCCATAGACTCAATTTGGCCTTAACTTTCACTTTTCAAAAAAAAGCATAGTGAGTAAAAATGCTGAAATAATCAAGGGCAAAAAAGATTAATCTTTGTTTAGAAAGTCTTATGTTTTCGTACTGAAATCCTGCAATTGTTGAGACAAGTTTAATACTTTGGTTATTTCAAACATTGTTGTTTAAAATAAACACGTAGATCTCCTCCCCTTTGCTGAACCTAGGATTCTACCACAGACCACACTTAGAAGCAACACTACTTATAGACAACGATCCACTTGAAATGGTCATCATTTTGGTATAATTTCTCATTAACAACAGTCAAACCCATTAGTTAGTTTTGCTCGGGATAAGGGTCTTAATCACAGAAATCGAGAAAATCGTAGATAACGTCTTAGGGTGGTCTTGCATGCTGCTATTAATACGGAAATTCCTCTTAAGTTCTTCAAAATAAAAAAATAAATAAGGATTTAATCTTGACCAATTCCTGATTTAGGATCCCGCAATTACATTTTTCCATTTAAAAACTGACTGACTTCATTGAGGAATTTTACATTTTTAAGAGAACTAAACAACGGTTTATCCAACCTACTTGATTGAGCAGATTCCAATTCCTTGCCTTTCTCTGCTAAGAAGAATAAATGGGTACCTGGCCGTAGTTTAATACACCGTCTATGGTTCCGTCCTACTATATGCGATTACGCATAGAGCCCGGGGAAAGTGTACAGTCGATAGAGTCTCTAGAAACTTTTGGGACGCCGAATATCCTTTTTCGAACGCTTTCTACAGGGTAATTTAAACTTTGCGTCTATATGAGAATTAAAATAGCAATTGTCAGCTGCCGGGATCCCAGCTTGGAAAGGCGGGGTCCCGCAACGCAATCTGAAAATTGTCCTGGCAAGGCGGGGCTAAATTTTGCATATACACAATAGAATTCGAAACAATACTACGTGCAGCCATGTTGAATTGTGGCGCCTTGAATTAACCTCGGCTAGCCGGGACTATTCTCTCCACATAAACAGCCCCTAAGAAAGTTTGAGCGCAATGAGGTTCATAAAGATTTAGGTTCAGTCTAGCTGTTCATACATTTCCAAAATTTTGAGGCTAATTTGTTTATAATTTTTCTTATAGGTCGTATGCAATTTAGGCATTGAAAGTATACTACATTGGATGCTGAAACCACATATATATAGCCAAGACATTAACATTAGCATAAGATAAATGATATTTGCAGTGTAGTGACCAACCCCTGGTTTTGGGTTACTAGAGCAAAGCCCCTTTCGGCCGGAGACTCGAACACGAGTAGCGAAGATGGCGACCTCATTTAAAGCAAACACAAGTTCCAAAGCCTAGTTAGAAGAGTATAATATTAATGTCCTTAATAGCAATAATCTTACAGATGCAGAGCTAAAAAGTACCAGTTCTGAATCAGTTCCACTTCAACATTGTCAACACCTTCAATAAAAATGCAGTGAGTTACTTTAGGCAGAAATTAATCGAGACCTTTTACGACAGTGCTTTAGCATCTTGTTCAAATTTTTTTCTTAATTTCCGAACAATTTGAGGCTTGTGTTCATATAACGAAGAAGAGTAGTTCCGAAATTGCTTCAGGAAACGATAAGCTAGCCCAATTTTGAATGAAAACTTCTCGAAGACGCAGTTATTGCAGCAGACATAGGCGCCGACTTTTGATTTTAGCAGGGGGGGCTGAAACTAGAAATGAAAAACAATTACATACCAATTTCTCTAATTTATCAGTTATAAAGGCGCAGTTTGGTTCTTTGATTAACGATGTATTGTATCCTATTCATTAAAAATAGATGAGGATACTATGCCTATTCAGGAAATTAAGCTAAAAAGCGATAAAGAGCAAATTTTTGAACATTTCTCAGAGGGGGCTCAGCCCCCCGTAGCATTTTCCAGGGGTGGCTCGAGCCCCCAAGCCCCCACGTAGTCGGCGCCTATGGCAGCAGATCAAGTAGTGAAAAAAAAACTGCTCAGATAAGCTCCATTGAATAAAGGGCGTGTGGGGCTTTGAGAAGGCCGAAATTGGTTTAAAAGCAGGGCTAAACATTTGCAACATTTTCGGAAGTTTCTGAAGTCAAGTAGGAAAGAGAAATTAGCAATAATCGCCATTTTTCCGTTGCTAATGTTTTGGGAAACATGAGGATTTTTCAGGCGAATAACATATTTTTCAAGATTTCAATTATGACTCATCAAATGTCCCGCTGCTCTCCACTCCCTCCATAGAAATCTGTGTTTTCCCGATCAGAAAGCAACAAAGTAAATTAATCTCCTCTTGAGCAGGAAATTTTCCCTCCTTCTTTGGAGATGTTAAACGAAATATCTTACTGATGTACTAATCAATCAGGAAGGTAAAGAAATGTCATAAAGGACGTACAGAACACTACCCAACAATGGTATTTTTGACTATACCGAGCCTTGTTTATGCCACAAAAATTCTCAATCTAGCAGATTCTGTACACGACGAAAACAATTCCTAAAAAATAATTAACTACCTATTTTGGCCTCTGTGGTGAAGTAGTCAAGGTCTATGGCTAGCAATCTGTGATGTGGTTCGAATCCTCGCCCTTACCGTTTAAGAGAAGGACACCCTTTGGCAAAGTGTTAACCCAGAGTAGTGCCTTTCTCTGCTCCGGGAGAACAAATGGGTACCTGGTTCGTAGTTAGATGCGCCATCTGTGGCTGCACGCTGCCATATGCCATTACGCATAGTAACAGGTGGAAATTCAAAGTCGGTTGAGTCTAATAACAGGCGATATACCACAATTTTTTTTATTTTCCAAGGTTTCCAAAACCCGGTGTGAAATTTTTAACCACATTTGAGACACCAAGTATCTTCTTTTCAAATATTTACTTCATAAAACATTCGAGAGACGTGTAAAGAAAAACATTACCTGGTAGTGTGAAACTCTATCATCGGAAACATCCCTTCGTAATCGGCGATGATCTTCAGATAATTTGTAATGGACTTCTAGGGCCTTCGGATAAGTGATTTCATAGTTTTCTAGATTCTTCACGAACGCATCTGCAATAAACGAAAAATGATCAGTTCATAGTTTATGGGACATTCTGTAGACTATAAAACGTCGATTTAAAGGATTTTGATGTGATATTAAAACATCTTTGTCACAGAATTCCATCTTTTTTGGCAGAGTTTGGGTAGTTGGGGGCTACCAAGAGATGCCCATTGAAGGAGCTTGTAGTGCTACGCTATCCAAACCCTTAAAATGGTCGTCGTTTCCCAGGGTAAAACTGGCTGCTATGTGGAATGTTTCCATAACAAATCGGTATTTTTTCGAGTTTTCGTGCCGGCAACGAAAGAAAGGTATTTGCAAAGAGTTTTTGTGATTTGACAGCAATTTTGGCAACCAAAAATCGTCTTTTCATCTGTTTAAAGTGCCGATTTATCATGGAATAGCATAACAGTTTTCCCTTCCAAGACGCCGATCAAAGTTGGGACGTTGAGTCACACCCCACAGGTTCAAGTGATTTTTGCAGTGATTACCATCCCCAAAAAAAACACGAATCATGAAGTGGCGCTGCTGAGCCTGCATGCCATTGCGTTGGCGCTACTATACGATTAACAAGGTTATTCTGTTCTCGTCTTCTGCTTTTACACATAAAATACCAACGCGAATTGGTTGTTTTAAGGATTGCCACAAAGTAGATCTTGCTGTAATTGTAATCACCTCGAAATCGCCTAACGTAGAAAAGAATTCCTAAGCGCGATCATTTCTTAATTAACCACTGGGTTATGACCGCGATATAGAGTTTCATTGTCTGTACGAACAGTAGCAGATATTCACAATTCAGAGTATTGTGCAAATTGATATATCTGCTTAACATCGCTAGTGTGTGTAACAACAAACAGCTGTTCTTCTGCCTTCTGGCAAAACTGCAAGGAGAGACGGCCTGTCTCAGGATTAACAAACCCTCATGTCTATTTCCCATACCACGATGCGGAAGAGCAATTTATGGATCCGCACAAGGTAGAAAATGATTTACAAGGATGGGGGCAGGGTCCGTTGAAAATCGCAGAAATTATTCACTAACCCTTGTTTAAAAATTGAAACCAGAGAGTAAAGCCCCTTTAGAAATGACATTGCATGAAAGATGTACACCCCCTGGAAAGCATCCAAGGCAAGATTAGACCCTTGGGAAATTATAGGAATAATGAATTAACCCTTTCAAAATCCGAGGGGAACAGGGGGAAGGTCCCCTTGCGAATGACCCTCTAAACCCTTGGATGGCAAAAAAAAGGAACGGCGCTTTCTAATCTGTATTTCTTCGGGCTTCAAACTATTGGTAGGAATTGCACAGTTCCGATGTTCTGTAATTTCACGAAAGATAATTGCTCTTCAAAATTGCGTCATCGAGGACCTTCCCGTTATCATTGTGATCTACTGGGGCAATTATAAATACTCTAATTACGGGGGCTAAATTAATGCAGCTTTGAACCCTTAACCCTTGCACTCCCCGTCTTAATGCAACTATACAGTAACATTTAATGCATTTCACTGAATTTTAAGGGGTTCTATAATTGATTTACATGGTGCAAAAGAGCCTTTTCAATATGTATGTGCAGGAAAGTGAAGCATTAGCCCCTATAGGAAATCGATAAGAAATAATTAATCTAGCTCAGGTTTATTGGACCATAGCCCATCCAGAGATGAAAGGGTGAAGTGAAGCGTCGAGACTCAGCTAAAGGAGGCTACAAAAGACACCCACATGATTAATACTAAATCACTTAATACTTCCAATAATTATCTGTTAGTTGAAAATAGTCTTAACCGAGTCACCATGACGTGGGAAACTAACTTCATTCATTAGCTTCAATCTACTATGGAATTTTTGGTCCATGAGATTAATAGCTTAGAATGTTCAATATAAAATGTACAGTGGAGATTCGCGAGCAAAGGCAGACGACAACGTACGTGCAGTTAAGCCATTGACGAAGGTAGATTTGCACAAAGCATGGTTTGAGCAAAACCTTGGTTATATCGTGGGAAATTGCTGATGGTAGCATCTTTACAAGGGTGTTACTTGATAGGGGGGTTTTAATGGCTCAGCCTATCTACTAAGAAAATGTCGTCTTTAATCAGGGAGAAAATTGCTTCTGCAGGACGAGCTGTAACTAAACATGGGCAATTTTCACAGTTTAGTAGAGCGATAGTGACATTAACAGGGAATTTCTGCTACAACACTTTAGCACATAGCATGAAGTTTTCGCCCCTGCACACACTACTAAAGAATTCAAAAATTCCAACCATTCTGTTGAACCATAGGAGACTCTACTTAGAACTCGCTGAAACGAAGTATGCTGTAAAGCATCTGCTGAAAAAGACCTAGGGGCGACTACGTCATTCTGGATTACAGCTATTTGTTGTTGAGTTTCTAATTGTAAAGGTTTGATTTAAGATCAATCTTGTTATCAGCCACGTCCTGTTTGTGGCAAAAGATAAATAAATCTCAGATCTGATGTAGCTGCACAATAAATAATGCTATTTATCGTATTGGCTTGAAACATTGCCAAAGGTTTATAAGAAAGTTGTTAGGCAACAATGTCGTTCTTAGAACTTTTTGCAAGAAGTCTTGTAGAGCATCGAATGACTCGCAATCTGGGCATTTCCTAATCATAAACATGATTGGGTGTGGTCAGAGGAACATTCGAGGTGCTTGTGCATTACAGATTGCCTCAAAAAGCAATGGTCTCCAATAAGTCCCCCAAAATCAAACCGAAAGTACGATAACAGGTTAGGAAGCTGATTTGTCGATTCTGGAGATGGTATATTGCAACCAACAACCGCTTTCTCAAACCGCCCTCTTCTTTAGTGTAGGATAATAAAGTCGTCATAAAAAGAAGTTCGTCTAAGGGATGCTTTTTGCAGAACTTATTAGACTTCGAAGTTTACTTGGACTGGAGAAATTTGTCCTATTTTACAATTTCCTTTTTCAAGCCCTGGCGAGGCAAAAAAGCCACAAATTGATTAAAGCAATGCAAAACTGCGCTCGTCAACTGAACGCACAGCCTTAAGGAAGGCCCCAAAAGTCGAAGGAAGCAGGAGTCATTCTGTTGCTAAATTTTGCGCGATGCGGTGCGCAAAATTTATGCGATTTCACTATGCGATTTCTTCTTTGTATGCTACAGGGCACCGTTCGGGGAGAAGCATATGCCTGTAACGTTCCCCTAACTCGGCAGAATGCATGCGATGAAGCAGACGTGACCCTACGCTCTCCACCAGCTGACACAACTCCGTGGATAAAATTGACAATGAACAGTAGTGTGTCTTTATCTTAAGACTTAAAATTATGTGTCGCCGAATTGTAACGGTACTCGATTGCACCATAATGGGAAGATGATAGAATAAACTATCGTAAAATTAACTCTCAATTAATGAACAAGGGTTTATTGTTGAGGCAGTTATCTTATGATCTTATCTCAATCTGTGGTGTAGGTTATAGATGGCGAAAATTTCTGTACATCTCTTCACAGCACAATCACACAAATGAAAACGGATATTGTAATATATCTATAAATAAGAATAATTTTGACATTGGGACGCTTTTATTAAAAGATAGATCTTTTCCAATGCACTAAATGTCTCTTATCAAACACCTTATCTCTATGGTGATAAAATATTAGACAATTTATTTGCCACAGACATTTTTCAGGCAAACCTCGGATTTGTTCTCGTCGGCCTTGTTGCGATGTAATAAAATAGCATTCATGTCAGGTCAGCCTAGGCGAGATGTGATGTAAAACATAGCTGCCTTTATAAAAAGAGAGGATACGAATGTTTTGTCGCGAATGCAGGCCACACCCTAGCCTACACCCAAGGCAGCTGCATACATATATGTTGATGATTCTAACTAATCTTATTCAAATAAATACGAGGGCTATACGGAAGCTAGACATCAATAAGCCACAGAAAATTGCTGCTGAACATGTGAATGTTATGTATGTGGGTGGGTGCCGGTCTCTCAAGATTCTCTTAGACATCCCCTGCCCGACAGCTAACGAGAGTTACCGATAGCTACCGGCAGCTTACGAAAGCTACCGACGGCTCTGCTTCGCATGTTCAATTTTGAGAATTTTATTTAGCCCGGAAAAGGACTCGGAATCAAAACAGATACTCGATTTTATTTGAAACATCAAGCCATCTTGTTTTCTAACGGTCACTTGAAAATATGAATTCCAAAGATATTGAAAATAATTTGCGTCTTTTCAAATAAAAGTTTGAATTTAAACAAAGAACACCTCTTTCTAACGTTCAAGCTTTGATAACATCTCTTTATTATTTTTGGCAACTGAAACTGTTTTAACTCGTTAAAGTATAAATATTTACTATAATGACATATATATTTACTATAAGTATTAGGTTAAAGCTTCTGAGTTTGAAAAAGAAGTTTTGGGTCATGATCGGGAAGAATTTTCTGTTTCACCATCTGCTTTGCAAATATTATTTTAGTAGTGGAGATAAAAGTAACACAATTTATAACGCCTCGTTAAAAAAACCAATGTAAGCTGGTTTATTTGTAAACTGATGCCAAATAGCTAGGATAGGTAACTTCGATGACTCCACCACGGAGACGCAGGGCAGCCGCTGGCTGTCTTGCACAAGAAGAATGTCAAAAAGAGGCTTGTTTGAAATTCAGAAATTTGATCATTCGCGCCTCTGTGGAGGAGGCTTTCGGGAAATGTCCGTTTAAATTGCACAGAAAAGAACAATAGAAGGTACTGGATCTGACCGGTTAATTTGCATGGAGGAAAACCAATCAAAAAGTTATTGTCGTTATTTCCATGGCGACAACGAACTAGACCAATCAAATTCAGCATTGGTTTCGTAACACGAATTCTGACCAAGTCTTTCAGAACATCTATTGTCACTGGCTAGTGCCCTGGCTAGAGCCCAAACTAGTGCCAAGGCGAGTGCTGAGGCTAATGCTCAGACGAGTGCCCAGACTAGTGTCCCGGCTAGAACTTAGGGTAGCGCCCATGCCAGAGCTCCGCCAAGAGCCCAGGCTATTGCCCTGGTTAATTTCCCGGCTAGTGCCCGGGCTAGAGCTATTGCCAGTGCCCTGGTTATTGCCCCGGCTAGTGCCCAAGGGAAGGATTGTCACTTCCCTTAAAATCTTAGCTTAAACGATCAGTCATATGACCGCTATATTCAACAGTCATTACCTATATCTTGCTCTTATTCTATAACACTAAGTTCCCTTTTAACTTTCAATAATCCATCTTTCCTGAATCCTTCTTCTAAGCTGATCTGTTAGCCTCTTTGCAAATCTATCCCTTGTAAGCCTTCTGCTAGCGTCTCAACATCACCCTGCCGCAAACCATTCCATTATGGCCCCTTTTGTAACATCGCAATGCATTTCAACAATCAAAGGTATTTGTTGTTCGAATCCCCCTCAAGGCATGTTCACATAACGGTCCCAAATCGCCTTAAAGGCCGACAATTACAATGATCTCATTTTACAACATGATCAAATTAGGAGGCTCGCGCGGTGCATTGTGGTAAAACAGCCTTTGGCGCTCTACGTCCATCAACAATACACCATTCATGTTTATAGAGTTAAACACCCTATCATCAACGTATGTTTTTCTTTCTCATTATTCGCCGAAGAAAACTTCATTCTCATAACTTTATGACGCTCTGACCACAAAGTCTGAGAAAGCCTAATGAAATTGGGATGAAACCAGCTATAAACTTCAAGAAAATCTGCTGCACGTTTTTAAGATAGTTTGGAATTATACCACAGTTCTCAGCCTATCCATGCAAGCCTAGGATTTCAGCACTTAAACCTTCTTGTAAATTTCTCGACAAAAAAAGTTAACATTTTTGACACGCGGAATCTTTCGAAGTGAGTTTTGCAGACAGCGTCGGAGATTATGATAAAGGTCCTGTAAACCTCTTTGGATTTTAAGAAACGCCCTTTCGAGCACAATGATACTGTTTTAGAAAAGTTTAGAAAGGTCAAATCTTTTTGCTAACAATTTGCCAGACAGCATGTGACAAAGAAGCGAAACTTATTAAGGGTCTACCCCAACCTTGAACTGTTGATGAATCTACATGACCATATGTTCGTAAAAGGTGGGGGTAATCCTACCCCTAATACATCCACGTGGCTCCTTCACTGATTGCAGAGCTAGGGTGAATAGGGATGAGCAATTTATTCCTGGTTTCATCTACCCCAAGTTTTGGAGAAGAACGCATAAAATGGCGCTGCTCTCCACGAAGATAACGTACAGCATACATACCTAAGGAATATCCGCTCGGCTTGAGGATAAAATCTACTGTTAACAGCGATAATCTATTCGAATTTGAAGTGATCTTTCGATCCCTTAATAGCCAACACGTAACACACCCTACCGAGCTGTAACCAAAAGCTGACCAAACGAGGCATACGCCAATGCCGAAACGTTTACCACAAATGCTTTTCAGGTACTTTTCGCAAAGGCAATCATCCTTCACACATTAGAAAGACCTATGGGGTAGGATTGTTTACTGTTGGGTTGCGCTCAATGATTATCAACAGTAGCTAATCTAAATGCATTAAACAGTGCCATAAAACCTCAAACAGTCCATGGTAATCATAGCACGTTAGGCTGCAGCATGCTGTCAAAATGCCGACGATGCCAACAGTCAAGATACCTGTTGTACTCAGGACCGTCGAGAGGGGGGGGGGGGATAGGCGGGATCGGCAAAAGTTTTATTTAATGAAGAAAATTAATTGCTTTATTTGTGTTTACTCATGGTGTTCACACCAAGAAGCCTTGTCTTGTTAAGGGAAAGAACAAGAACAATCATTATGACATGATTCTGTAACATGATATTCCATTTCTTGGGCGTTTCGCAACCAACTTGAAGTAAAGGAATGAAAACCGTTCAAACCAAGACATGAGCAAAACAAAAGGACTCAGTCTTCCTTTGACGATATAAGTGACCATTTCTTCTGCTACCTTAAAGCAAAGATCTTTTCACAATAACAAGTTGCCTATGGTCCTACCTCGAAATCCAAACGATTATTAATTTTAAACGAGGCTTGCTCCTACATAGAATAGGCTGACCTTGCACTAATGCCCCTAAAAAACGCACTCAGCCAGTTATAATGGGTATTTAAACTAAATGATTGCAAAACTTGCATGGTTGTGCCGACTTCCTGAACCGGCGCCCGGCCTAGAAAATTTCATTAAAAGTGGAAGAATAATAATGAAGCTTTTCCTCAACCAAAAAGAACTCGCAAGACACGGGATGGATCGTAAATGAACAAGGTCCGGTGTTAGAAGAAAAACCAATCAAAGCCACAGAAATACAATCTGATATTGGATATAGAAGACTTTCAATTGTTCGCGTTTCATGTTCCGTCCGTTGATAAAATTCATACGAGCAAGTGCAATTAGGAACCGTAAACTCTTGGCAATGAGAAGTGCAAAGATTTATTGCTGCAAGATTGATTGTCTTATAAAAATCAGAGACCCCTGCTGCACACAGGGCCGCCGTGAGGTTTTCGAGGCCCAGGGGCAAAACTACAAAATGAGGCCCCTTGTGTCTGTGATCAAAGCGAGTAGAAGGAGCAGAAAGCAAGGAAATTTGGGGACCTGAATCTGGAGGCACTCATAGAACCTTATAGGCTGCTCCTATTGCGATGTTCCTTGAATACATCTAAAGAGGATATGACAAAAATTTTGATATTAGTTGATGAGGCCCCTTGGAGCCTGAGGCCCTGGGGCAAACTGCCCCCTCTGCCCCTCCCTCTCGGCGGCCCTGGCTGCACACTAAAGCCAGAGTTAGGAAAACATTACGGTCACACGGTCACTTGCTGGTGGAAGGTCCACAAAACAATATAAACTCGTATGACATGGGGGAGCCTATGGAAATGTTCTTACTGGCCTCAAAAAAACGCTGTCTTCCATTTTGGTGCAATGCTGCCTTGATTCTTACGGTGTTACCCCATTGCTCTGGAATGCATCGGGCTTCTATTTCAGAACATCGATTGCCACTGGCAAGTGCCCTGGCTAGAGCCCAAACTAGTGACAAGACGAGTGCTGAGACTAATGCTCAGACGATGCATTCCCGATGCATTCCAGAGGGAATCTAGGAAATGATCTAGATAACGGTTGAATGAGATTTAGGAAGATGGGCAATATGTCAAAATAATCGTTTTACCGGCGAAAGACTTTACTGTACACGATTTTATGAAACGGAGATTTGTCATTAGTCTTCAAAGGCAGCTTATCGTGTTGTAACGTGGTAAATTTTATGCATCAAAGTTCCCCCCCCCCCCCCCCCTCTTCTCTCTTTTTAATTCTTCTCGGGGGCTTGCTGAGCGTGGTCTTTAGTAAGCGAGACTTTATCTTTAGGACTAAGCAAAGGAAAAGGATTTCTCTGAGCCCTGAACAGAAGATTAGAAAATTCTCTTTTGCTAACAGGCGTTCAGCCATATGGTTTAGACGTTGTTCTAATGGCCTGTTTCAGCAGGAACAGATTAAGAAAAGCCACAAGAAAATGAAACCGCTAGCAAAATCCCATGCACATATGCCACCATGAGAGAGTTAAAGAGCCTGGTTGTATGGGAAAATGTTTAATGAGTCTTACTCAATTCACAGTCACTTTTCTGGAAAAGAAATCCTGCAAGATGATACGGTAAGGAGGAATTTTTACCAGAGTAACTGCTAGGGAAAGTTCCACAGTGAACTTCATGCCTCTTCTGTAGCGAGCAGTAAAATCACGTTGGAGTAAAAAGAGGCCTTCAAGGTTGCAAAAAAAATCTGAGATTTACGAGCTAAAAGTTGCTTACAATATCTTAGATTATGACCCTGAAAATTGCTTAGCATATATCACATTTGAGCCCTTAAACTTGCTTAAATCGTCTAAGATAACAGCCTTCGATTTGCATAAAATGTGCGAGATTTCAGCGCTCGTGGATGCTTAAAATTCATTAGATTTTACCCCAGCAAGTTTGCTTAAAATTTTCGTCAATTGAGCCTACTACGTTCCTTTGAGCATCTTTTTACATCCCTGTTGTTGCTTCTTAAGGAAGCTGCTATCAGAGTCCTCACAAAGCTCATTTGTTACTTATGTAGCTCTACACCAATACTCGTTTTAATATGGCGTGATTCTCATAAATAATAAATCTATCGTCTATAGGATATGATCCATGGATTAGAAGCTTTGCTGATAGTCCCCACTAGCAACCCTATAATTAACATTGATCCTCAAAAGCTCCATAGTGATTTAAAGGATTAAAAATTCCGTACAATTCTAAGGAAACTATTTACCAGCCAGGTCTTCTTAGTTTGCAATAACAAGAAACAAGTTCGACTATCGATTATGGTTGGATTTAAAACTAGGCCCGTTGCTAAAGGGGATGCAGAATTGTGACATCCCCCCCCATCGTTCCAGGCAATATGCTTCTCGAAAAGGTTGTTCTTCGTCTGCAAATTTCCAGTTTTCAAGGTTAGAGTTTGCATCTGGCTGTGGTTGATTTTCAGAGCAGGGGTCCGTGATCCTTTGCCCCCCCCCCACTCCACCCCCTGGAAATTGAACAAGGTAATCAGGCGAAATAATTTCTTCTTAGAGGTTTCTTATAAAGATCGGATGATCGTTGATACATTTGAGCGTGACCTCATGCATCGCAACATTAGTTTTCCAGATAGAACTCTAAGAATTTTCCTTCCATGAATGTCTGTTGATAAGGCCTGCGTGAGAAGGTGAAAAGCTGCGTGTTATGCTAAAACTCCTGTTAGGAGCTGTGCCAAAAACAATTCACGTTATGACCTTGGTAAAACAAAGTACACCTTTGCAATTGTAAGCCAAGGACTCAGAAAGTTCGCCGTTGACTGTGTTGTGACAGCGAGGCTTTTAAACTGAGAGGAAAGCCTATACAATCGCAAATCGAGTTTGCAGAATCATAAAAATTGAAGTTATTTAACATTACCAAACAACGTGGATTTGGGGGGATTATAAAATATAAAGGAGACATAATGATTGCAGGTCAATAATTGCATTAAAGGAAAAAAAGCCCGTGGTTATTATTAAAAGCCTAAATGGGGGATAACAGCAGTCTATTTTAGACAGTGTTCAACGCGGTTGAGGAAATTCGCCACTCAGTTTGGGTCGGAGATGGACACGAACACAGAAAATACAGGGACTCGATTAACGAGTCGTTTGCCTTGTGGGGGGCTGCCCTCCAAGATGCAAGACTACTCCACCTCCCCCCGTCACGACACAGTTCGAAATAGCCTCACTACTCGCACTTTTGTAAAGCAAAAGATCGCAACAAAAAGATTGCAAGCTCCCAATACAAAAAAATTTTCAGAACTTCGTTAACAAACTACAATCCACGTTTCGACAAAACTATGCCTTGTTTCGTCAGTCCAGTGATAAAACTCTTTCAACGAAGGACATTTCCGACAAAACAACGCCTCGTTTCGACAGTTTAGTAATGAAATTTATCTAACATAAGACATTTTCGACAAAACTACGCCTCGTTTCGCCAGTTTAGTGCTGAAATTTTTAATAAAGTTATATTTTTGTGAGGAACAGAGAATAATTTTTGATTCAAAATATAGTAACATTCTTTCTTTGGTTGGAAGAATGCAGCACTGAACTTTTAAACTCCTTGAGGGGCCGAGAACTACTTTCTTGCACAGTAATGGGAATTTGTAAATAAAAATACTGGACAGAAGTCTAGGGGACTGGGGTTCTATTCAAAATCTGCAATTATATCTGTTTCGCTTTCTGCTCGGCAAATATGTCAGACGCAAACTTTTGAAGATACATGGGGAATTTCACAAATCAAATTTGCTTTTCAGATTGAAACAGGTTCTGCTTCGATCACCTATGTCAAATTGGGTAACCTTAACTGGTGTAGGGGGGAGGGGCATTGTAAACAATTGGGGTGGCTGCTCTTACAGAAAGCTAGCCATAGTTTCTTATGTGGACTCGTTGTGCTGGGGTTTACGGGGGAGCATACTCCCAATTTCGTTGGGCTGGGGCTTACGATAGGAGATTCATATTCATAATTGTGAAAATATCGCCATTTCAAGCCAAAACTAGTTTCTTCAAAGCAGAATTTTCTATCAAATGCGTGCATTCGCGAGTTTTTCAGGGCAAGGGTTGGTTCTATGTCGCAAAGGGTCATCACCCTTCTATACATAACACATCTCACATGAAACAGAGGACTGTATAGAGAATCGTCTTGCATGGGCCCGCATGTAACCCAAGGGTGAATACTGGTCTGTTGGTTATGCATAATAGACAATGGAAAGCTAAGTTCTTTAAATCTTCCTTTCACCACAGATACTATCGTTCAAATCTATGGGGATAAGTTTCTCAAATCACATCCGATTGAATATCTGAACAATATTCATGTGCGTAAAGGCTTATGAAAAGCCCAAAAAAGATATATCATCCTCGATAAATGGGCCTTTAATCACTGAAAATGCCGTGCATTAAGAAAATCAATTATTCGCCAAACATCTTGGAAAAATATAACTAATGTACCTTTATTCTCCTCGACCTCTAGATCTTCAAATTCCAGCTAAAACAGAATCGAGAATTTGGTAAACGAAGGGGGGCTGATGTGTACAAATCGATATATTTCAGAGATAAAACGGGTAGAACAAAATTATTGCAGTCATCTCAAAATGATCACAATGTTTTGATACAAAACATTTTAAAATTTGACAAAATGATCACGATTTAAGATGAAAACATTACAGAGTTACACCTAATATCTATATAATGCCGATTTTCCAGCAAAATATGGTCAGTATCAGCAATAATCAAAGAGAGAGGAAGAGAATAAAAAAATTGGGGCTTCCCATGTTCTGCTGAGGGCGTTTCACGGACAGGAAATAAAGAAAATGATCGTAAATTGAAGTTGATTCGAAATGGTTTCACGTGAAAAATAAAGCTGATTGTTATTTTCTACAGTCTTACCTTGGAAAAATCGATTTTCTCATTTTTAAATGTTTCCACCATATGATCTTTCCATGAAATAGTGACCAAAATCGCCGTTAAATAGATTATATTAAATCTCATCGTCCAAGAAGATGACATCCAAAATTGAAACAACTCCAGATTTATTAAACGATATTCCAGAACTCGATGCTTATTTCACGATAAATGCAAAGTAGTCTTGTAAGAGAATTACAGCCGGTTGTATCCTCGAACTAGCTTGGCCAAGGAGGATTGCTAAACTAAGTCATTGATGGTAAACACACGAGTTTTATATGCCTTCACGACGCCCTGTTAAAACTAACAAAATTACAGGGCAAATGATGGCCAAAGACATGACGGCCCTTTCAAGCTGTGATTGTTATTAAGGATACCGCAAGATTTTCTCACCTCCTGCGTTTCGGGCATTGCCTTTTGTTATTGACACCATCTGCGGCTGGCGGTCGAGGCGAGGCTTTTGACCGCAATCGATCGTATTCTTACTGTTGTCAAAGATACGAGTTTGATCCAAAATTTTTTCAGTAAGTATTGTCATGGTAATTACGTCATAAAATCACCTTTTTCCTCCTTTTTCCACTCTGATTATGTGTGAAAGAACATTGAAAACGGCGTAATTAGAGGCCTGAAGCCTAAAGAAGGGCCATTGCCTCCGAGAACCCTTCTACGGCCAGTTTGAAAGCGATTGATCGATCGTTTTCTAAACAATAATTTTATTGTTTTCCATTATATATAATTGTTTTCCAAACAACGATACTGTCGCTTCTAAACATTCCATCTATTGTACTACATTTTATTTGATTGTTTCCTAAACAGATCTGTTGCTCTACTTTAGAAATTGATGAAAATTCTTAATGATTTGTCCTCGATTTGTTGCAGACAAAATTGACGTCTAATTATCTGCAAATCAAAAACCTTACAAGAGCTGGTTTCCTCAATTTCCAATCGGAAAAACCATACCATTTGTGTAATAAAGTAAATTAGAATGTAGTTCTCGGCACCTCGAAAGCTGAAAAGTACAATACTGATTTTCTCCAGCCTGAAAGGGTACACACTTGTTTGCTATAAAAAAGGGTTTATAAGGAAGTAGGACTCAGCTTCTCAGAAAATAAGGTAGTTGAGCACTCAGTTTGTCCAAACTAAGCAAGCAAGCAACGATGTCACGTTTAAAAATCGCTCTCTACCCTAGAAAAGGGCTTAAAGTGGCTCAATTTTAAAGAAAAGTTTCAGTACCAGGGTAAATTTCTTATTAAAAAAAATCATGAGAATTTGTTTGATTATTTTGTGAATATACGAAGCCACATAACCCATTGTATGCTGTGCATATTTTTCAATAAAATCAGATTTGATAGCATGAGTGGGATTGAAAAGTGTGGGGGTGCCTTGGTAATAGAGTTTTGATTTTTGTGGCATATTTAAGTGGGTTTATATAACCGATTATTGAAATAATTATTAAGCCCACTTCTCCGTCAAGGCAAAGGTGTAGCTACCTTCCTACTGAAAAGCATGAGTGGTGCATGGGGAGCAAGTCAATGAATTAAGCAATTGTCATGGTATTTATTCTGTCTAAATCACAACATTTCGAGCTCAGTTCCTCGTCATGAAGTTGAATAAAGGCGAAGGGATGATGATTAAGTTTTCAAAAGTCAAAGTACAATTTCAATCATTCATTTCAGTAATTTGCCTCTTTGTGCCACATAACAACTTGCTAAGCCCAAAAGACATTACTTTATCTTTATGAAATGATAGGCAGGCCTTCGAGGGCCAGTTCGGGCCCTATGAACGGCACGGGCCTTTAGGCAGGTGCAGCGGCGCACAGGCAAGCGGGTGTTTTATTCCCACTGAAATATTATAAAGCTCCCCCAACTGAATCGTTTAACGACTAAATTAAATGACGAAATCGATTAAAATTACGTGTTTTGCATCAGTCAAACTTTTTGCAGGCCCTCCTTGAGACCCGAGCCAAGGGAATTTACCCCGGCCACCACCCCCTTTTTTCGATGGTACTGATGACAGGAAAGATAGGCCATAGACACGTAGAATTTCAATGCAATTCTAGTACAAGGCTGGAAAATGATATTTCTAGTCTACAGTAATCCAGAAGACCATGTCAATGAAATGACGCCATGCATTACTTGTCTGATCTGTCTGGTCATTCGAGCCAAGTCCTGATGACAGCATTTAGAGCGTCATCAAAGGGGGCACACGATTAACCCTGATCCATTCCAACCTACACAATGCTTATCTGCACAAACCAAAGGGCTACGACTGATCAATGAATTGTAAGCGAGGGGAACGAATTGCAACCTTTACATTGAGAAGAAAAAATGATCCCCAACCTTTTTTCATCAGATTTAGGCGAATTAGAAAATCAATTCTTAAAAAAGTGGGGTGGAATGTCCACCCCTGTCCAACCCGTGGCGCCGCCCTTGGGTGCAGCTACCCACCCTACCCTTGTGAAACAGTTCAACTATTTGGTAATGTTTTGCCCTTATTTATAACGGTTTTACCCTGGCACCAATCCTCTGTGATGCATCAAGCGTTTTTTTATGACGAAGAAGCCCCCTCTTCTCGTTGCAATCGGCCTATTTATTCCCAATCCAGGATTAGGTATGAAATGTCCTTATGTTGTGAGGAAAGACAAGATGGTGACTTCAATCGAAGGAGTGTCGCCCAAGCGGGAGAATAAGTAACTTAACACCATGTGTATTCTCAAAAATATGCGCAAAATATTTGCACGCTATTTCACTTTCATTTATTTTAAGGCCTAATATCTTGTTACTTATTAAAATGAATCAATTTTTGAGAAGACCCAGGGGACACCAGGAAGTGACTGGCTGTCACACTTGCCATGGATTGATGGGAGTCAATGAATTCACGTGCGTGAACCAAACTATAATCAGGCAAAACCAAAATGTGTTTAATTAAGTGAGTAATAAATACATTAATTTTTCTGAGAGATAAGTGTCAAAGATTTAGTGGCAAAATAGGATAGTGGTTTAATCTATCTTGAGATGTGATACTGACGTAGGCCAGCCCAACGTGTGCTTGTGTCTGCGTAAAATTAATTTCAGATGTTTTTTGGAAAAAAAGGATTACAACTGTTGCCAAAAAGATATAAAAATAAGATTTTCTTGATGTCTTGATGTAGGATTTTGCCAAAGCCTTGTGTATCAGTTTCGAAGGAAGGGTATTCTGAAGCAGTTGGAAGTAGGTTTACGAGCAAGGGTTTAAACAACTAAACGAACAAACAAACAAATAACCACAAAAACAAGCACAAAACAAAATTGAATGATTCGAATTAGTTTTTTAATTCCACACTACCCCCTTGGGAGCTAGAAAGTGGCTATCGGCTCCTCTAAAATGTTAAAAAAATTCATTACAATGTTTTCATCGAGTTCAGACATCATTTTTAGAACTATGTAACTGTTTATACTCAGTAACATTATAAAATGTTTCAGCACTAAAATACATGCGACTGCTAAGGAAGTTTATGTACTGGGGCCTCATCGATGCAACATAGGCCTAAATAAAAATCGAACATCTACAAAGTGTAAATCTCGTTTAATTTTAGAAAGATTCCTCACCTGTATATCATTTCTGTTGCTTTATCTTCCGCTGCTCTACGTTACAGCCAAAATTGCTTATTATTCCCTTTGTTTAGTGTATACTTATACTTATTTGTTGCCAGCATACGGAGATTTGGAATAGACCCTTGAAGCAGGCGGCCAACATTCTGCTCTTGCAACGATGATATAGATATTTTGATGTCCTTAGCGGGTTGAAAACCGTTGGATTTCTATCATTCCAGGCATCACAAACTCACTACAAACCCCAAGGGCTTTGGAACTAAATGAAGAGCCTGGTAAAAAATCTTCATGTGATAAGGGATTGTGCTCTCAAGGGATTTGGCAGGAATTTCACTGCCCTTCGGGAATTATAAATTCAGGTGAAATATCCAGCTTAGAGTAGCAGCAACTGAATCTAAGATGCCTAAAGCTGGGGGCAAAGAAGACAATTGCTAAGCAAACCCCCCTTTAATGTACCATTCATATTACCCTCGAGTTCAAGCAGCTTTATGCCCCTCCTGCCCCAGAAAAAGGATGAAATCTCCCCTTGTGCTATTGCTTTTTGCGCATAGACCTCCCTCCCCTTTGCCCTGGAGCGAAGCAGGAATTCATGTCAGTTATCGTTACTCAAAAACTTCATATTGTTTCTCGTGCATTTATTACCATATCTTTTAAAACTATTTCAATATTCATCTACTAAAGCCACACTTTCTGTTTCGCTGATATGCAGCATAAGTAATGCATCTACCATTAAAAGTTGTTCATCTTATCTTTGGTACGGAGTTGAGGAATTTCAAGCAGTGATAGCAAGATAAATTTTTAGGAGATTGGAGCCACTCCTCTGCTAATCACAACTGCAGACGAAACTGGAAGTAGCATTCGAGAAATGAATCAACTTTTGGTTTGCGTGGGTTAAAAGACTATCTCTAATAGGAAGGATAATAACAAAAAAGCATTCTTTACAGACCTCAAAAGTTAAGAAAACAGCACCTATGTATTTACTGAAATTTCATAAGCTAAAGAACATTCTTTCGATACAAAATATATATATTACTGTTCCCTTTTCTTTCATGAAACCTTTCTTTCAATGACATATCTAGAAGGACCATTGTGGAAACAACGTCCCATTGACCTTTTGGTGCCATCCCTTGCATTCTAACTGGGGGGGGGGGGTGTTGGTTTATACTTGTTTTTAGTTCTTTTATTATACGAGACATCTGTAATTAGCCCTTTTTTTCTGAAACGTATTTATATTACAATTAATGTTTAGTTTATATGGCAAATTATTACATACATATTCCCTCATATATATGTGGTAAAATTCACGAGGGGAATCATGATTTACGAGTCCATAAACTATAATGTAGGATGGCTGTGTGAAAAAATTTGTCTTCAAGAAACTTTGACATTATTTTTAAACTTGGTGAACCAATATAAATTGATTTTACAATTTGAAGCGAGTTTCTCAAACTTTACTGTAGTTAGCCTAATTACTATCGTTAATTAGAAAACGCATTGATTGACAATTTTCCCAAAAACCTCTATGATGAAATAAATTATTATTGTAGTTATAAATTTATCAAAGCTAACTATCCAGCTAATTATTAAATGGGGCTAATTATCAATTCAAGAAGCCCAGGTTTGGTGTGAAAATTTTGCATAGTTCATAGTTGCAGTTGATCTAATTTTCTGCTTAAAATTGCCAAGGGCTACGTTTACACGAGCAAAAGTGTATCGGGTCTCAACTGGATCCGATCTAAACTGGATCTAGTTTGAAAGAGATCCAGATGTAGGTCGGATAACAGACCAGAACTGGATCGGATTTGCGATATCTCGTGTAAATACAAGGCGTATCCGTACCAAAAGTAGATCGGATCCAGTTTAGATCCAATCCACTTTTGCTCGTGTGAACGAAGTCTTTGAAGGGTCTGGCAAAGTTTTTGCCGAGAAATTCATAGTTTCTACGCAACACAATCTAGTCTTGGCTCAAGAGAAAACAAGACTTTTATCATCACAAAGATTTTGTGGGGTGGAGGGGCTAAATTCTAAAATTACTACAAAATGTGCCTTTTTTCTATTACTTCTATTGTTTTATTATTCTGTCTGAGGGGGGCGAAGCCCCCTAGCCCCCTTCTGGCCTCGGGCCTGCTCTGTTTGGACCAGTAAAAACAGAAATAATTCAAGTTCTGATCGGGACCGATAATAATACATTCAAATTTGTGCCACTGGTCTTACGTTAGTGATAAACAAATAATGCTAGCCCCATTGATATTTTTAGGATATCCCCTTGGGCTTGAGAATGCAAATGGAATGGTGCATGAGGGTTGTTTATCGTACAAACAGAAATTATTTTCTTGTCCCAATGAATGGATGCAGACACAGAATAATTCATTATGCAACCAAACAGTCCTTGTTTTGTCGGCCGTCTTCCCAGCATAGACGTTGGTCTGGTGTTCCAATCGAATATACGAAGATGTAACAACGAAACGGAAACCAAATAGTCGCCTATATGTCCGATCGACTCATCTCCATGGAAAAATATAATAAACACGACCCACCAACATGATAAGGTGGTAGTAAAAAAGCTTGCGAGTTAAATACAAGCAGGGTAAGAAGACTAACGAACAGGGATCATGCAAGAAGGACGAGGGTTTGGGCTGGTGGAGGGAAGGACAAGGGGTGATAAGGTGGGAGAGACGACTTGTGTCTTTCAATAAGTTTCTTTAGTTGAAGGAGAAAATTTGCATTGATATGAAAATTAAATTTTTATATCAAGCCTTGATAAAATTCCACTGGAGGTTTGTAAGCCACGTCCATTAGAGACATCATCATTTCATGACCCTATCTAATCCCATCCCACCCCATCACATTCCATCACACCCCAATCAGATTCATATAGTTATGGAAGTAGCCCCTCCTATCCCCCAGAATGTAAAACTATTTTCTATATTTGGCCGACCTACTTTTCCTTCATATTGCTCCCCTTGTTCTGGGGTGATGCCGGCGTCCTTGGTGGCACCCTCTTTAAGCAGAAGCATAAGACCCCCCAAAAGCTAAATGGTCGGAAAATCCACAAGTAAAAATGAACTGGCGAGGATTCTCAGAGGATTTCATTAAAGCTTTATATTAAAGACGTGGTTTAATAGCATTAATCTAACAAGGATTAGCTCCTTAGATGAGTGGCATCAGAAAATTATTAAAATTTAACCAAAGACGACGCTGTAAGTCGCCATTAGTGTGAAAACTTTTGATAATGAAAAACGGATGAACTTATACAAAAGTGTCTTTGTCAGGAGGCCCCAGGCGAGGAGTATACAGACATTTTTTTATAACGAATGTTTTAATGAGAAATGCAATACTGGAATAGAAAAAACGCCAGGAATTTCTAGCACTGAGTTGGCAAATACCAAGAAGTTTCCAAGATAAAAAAACTTTCCTAGCAGGATTTCAATACAGAACTATTTCCGAACTCTCTTGACCTTATTTCAGAGTTAGGAAAACGTTACGGTCACACGGTCTCTAGCTGGAGGAAGGTCCATGAAAAACAATAGGAACTGCTATGCCACATCCAAGCCATGCCTATTTTCTATTGACTTGTGAAGATGGTTTGCCTAACGATATGTTTTGTCCGGAGGAAGATAAACAACATTCCTGGACTTTACCTTATTTCACCCTTGAAATCTCTAGAGTTTTATGGTACAACGCAGATTCTTTATGCAGTAAATGAACTGCTTTATGCAGTCTGAAAAAGTGAATATCCACTATAATAAAAACTAACATTAATCAAACATACAATGCAATTTACGAGAAAAAACCAGCCTTGCATGCATTTTTCACCAGTTTAGTAATAAAATTTTCAACATGGCTGCATTTTAAGGAATTGGAAAGTTAATTCTTAAACAAACATAAGTCTATACGTTCTCACCTGTACAGAACTTTCTTAGCGTTTTAAAGAAGGAAATACGATTTTCTTATAAACCTCCTTTCAATATAAAGAAGTTCTTAATAATGCAATAGACTTTGAGGAAAGTAAAGCAGTGTTCTGGGAACTAATTTTGATGTGAAATTGCTTCGAGAATTTGTGTCAAGTGATTACCTTTTAAGCTTTTAATATTAAATTAAACTATTTTTAAACGAAATGGTGGTTGATTAGAAAGTAGAACTCGGCTCTTCAAATGATTAAGAAAGTTTAACGTCGTTTTGAGTTCAGAAATGTCTTCAATGTTTTATTCAAAAGACTTGTTGGATTAAGGTAATATTGTTGTCTTCTTCACTAGAAAATTTCAAGTCAGTTTGAGAAATGAAGCTCTAGGATAGCTAACAGTATCTGAGTGCTGTTGTTATTCTCAACTTTCTTGTAATAAAATTATAGAAAATATGATTGGACCAGAGTGCACTTTTGGAGGTATTTTATCAGATTGATTGGGAACTTTTTATGTTTCATGAATGCCTTTTCTGTTTCTTGGACATATAAGAAAGTGAAAAGACACTTTATAAGCTGATTTTTTCCTTTGAAATGCATGTGAATAATGCAATGCATCTGGCTGCCATCAATACAAGCCAGCGAATTAATAGTGGTTTTTTGCATGCTCTATGTCATGAAAAAGTATAAATTATCTAAATATATAGCAATCACCGTTTGTTATTTCCATGTTTATCATAATCGGAAACTTCAAAAATGCTTGTCGAAGCCTGTTAACGTGACTCATAAATCTTGTGGCCTACAATGTTACGATTATCATCTACTGCAAACCTCAACTCATTTTACAGCATTTGCTCGTCGGTACAAATGACTTTTTCTTTGACAATCAAGACCCTTGACGTAAAATTCAAGACCATGTCTGCGGGCGAATCGGCGTAATCCCATATGAGACAAAATTAATGACCTCCATTTCCATTGGGAATACCTACAGGAACAAGAAATGGTCAATTGTGTAGGAAAAAAATATGTTTTTAACCTATGGCAGTAAATTATGATACAAACATTATATTTTTTGTACATCAGTAATCGTGAAGCCTCAAGTTAATCTTACGGGGAAAGAGATCTTCATGAACGAAAATAAGATTTCAATATCTTTTAAAAAGTCATAATGCTTTAATCCAAAGATATTTACTGGTAAAATATACTAAAAATTACACAAAAAGAAAACTAGCTTACAATAAATTCTATAATATTTTGCAAAGAAATGGTTTTGAAAAGGTGAATAACTAGATTGCTGGAGGATGTCCTTCGTAAGGTTGCTGGAGGATGTCCTTCGTAAGGTTGCTGGAGGATGTCCTTTATTACTTGTAGCTCAGGTTTGTTTCTAGTGATTATGCAATAGTGTTGAAAGAAATTGAATTCCAAGGCTAGTTATCGTGTTATACGTATTTTATTGCATTGTATAGCAGTGGTATAGTATGGTTTAGTATAGCATTGCGTTGCATTATGTTACATTAAATTGTATTGTATTGTATTGTATTGTATTGTATTGTATTGTATTGTATTGTATTGTATTGTATTGTATTGTATTGTATTGTATTGTATTGTATTGTATTGTATTGTATTGTATTGTATTGTATTGTATTGTATTGTATTGTATTGTATTGTATTGTATTGTATTGTATTGTATTATATTGTATTATATTGTATTATATTGTATTGTTTTATATTGTCTTGTCTTGTCTTGTATTGCCATTTATTGTATTGTATTGTATTGTATTGTATTGTATCGTATCGTATCCTATTGCTTTGTTTTGTATTGTATTGTACTGTATTGTATTGTAAATTGCTATTTCGTCTATTACATTTGATTCCATTTCTTTTTGCTAAAGATGGAGGAAATGGGATTTAAATATTCCCTTACTATTTTCATTCCCTTCCTTATCATTACTTTATATACTTCTTTCATGATTACATAATTCCCCTTAACAAAAGCCATTCCAAATGGGAAGTGTCACACCCCTTATTAAATTCCCATGGAAAGGCGTTGGTAGGATATTTCATATTAATTGCCCCAGTGACAACATCATAATGGCTGAGTAACTACTCATTGATGATTAATTTTGCATTTTTTGTAACCATTGCTTAAAATAGATCGATAAAATTCCTCTCACCTATGAATAGACATCGACGAATATTTGCAATTCTAAGGCAAGGCCATAAAAGCAAAATTACTCAGGCTAAATTAGGCCTAGGGGCTAACATATGATCAGTTCCTCAATAAACAAATATAAATAAAATGAGAATGGAACTTTAGCAGGGCCTCCGACGGCGGGGGGGGGGGGCCGTGGCCCCTCCACTTTTTCGTTGATGTTAATCAAAGGTACTCTTTGCATATGGTAAAATAAACGTTTTAATTGCTTAAGACTTAGATAGTAAACATTTTTGTGTAGCAGAGATCTTTGCATTAGCTGTTAAAGGCAGTTCATCATGCTATGATACGGTAAATTTCTTGCATCGAGGTTTGGCTGTTTAGTTGTTTTCAAAAACCTTCCTCGCGGTTGCCAGCCATGTACAAATAACAAGTGTTAGCTTATATAGATTTAGAATATTATTCTCAACCCGTAGACCAAGCCCTATAAAGGCATGCGATTATATATTTTTCTCCACCACAGATGTTTCTGTCCTATCGAATCGTGAAGAGTGGTTCCGGCTTTGTGCAAAATGCCAGCTTCCCACCTCAGAAGTTGCAATTGCATTGTCCTAAAACAAGTTTTTTGTATTCTGTTAATGTTTGACCCTTATGCATGTCCTTCAAACTGACTCTCTGCTATCCATTTTACGTGGACTTGGTGTTACCCTACCTGATCGCCAGGGCCGCCGACAGGGAGGGGCAGAGGAGGCAGTTTGCCCCTTGGTCTACCAGGGCCTCAGGGTCCAGTGGGCCTCATCAACTAATATCAAAATTTGTATTCATAGCCTCTTTAGATGCATTCAAGGAACCTCCCATTAGGAGCAGCCTGCAAGATCCTAAAAGTCTCTTCAGATTTTCAGATTCTTCAGATTCTAAAAGTTTGCCCAGATTCCCTTGCTTTTTGCACCTTTCTGATCGCTTTGATCACAGACACAAGGAGTCTCATTTTGCAGTTTTCCCCCTGGGTCTCAAAAACCTCTCAGGGGCCCCTTCTGATCGAGCCCTTACTGTTTTATTTAAACAAGAAATAGTTTATAAGCAAGAAGTCTCCTTAAAAAGTTGAGAAATTTTGTATTGAGTTGGTCCAACCTATAAAAGTATGCAAATGAGTGTGGTTTCAAAACGTACTCAATATTTTTAGAATGTAACTGTATTTGCAAATTTCATAGTTTAATAAGGGGTACATGACCAGAAGGGGGCTAGAGGGCTTAGTCCCCCCCCCAAACAGAATGACAAAGCAAATGAAATGAAAGAAAAAGCACATTTTGTATTAATTTTGAAATTAAGCCCCCCCTCCGAAAATTTTATCTTGCTCTGGGGTTGTTTAATTTGCGAAATAAGGTATTCAAGGCTAAATTTTGCAAAAATTTCGTTATGATTTTGCAAATGTTAAAGAAACTTTGAGTACTGGGTCAATACAAACTATCTCATAAAAAAAGTAACTAAAGCTTCATAGATGACGGCATTTCATGCTCCTCTAATAAAAACTTATGTATTTGCATCGTTATAATTCAACCGCACTAATTCATCGTGTTTGTTAGTCATTAGTTCAGAAATGCTGTGTATGAAATGATTTATATCGAATTTAAAAACACACCAGTCTTATACAAGTGACGGGGCCTAGAAAACAATACAATACTAATATTGTCTTCAAAGCGACATTTCCCAGTCAAATTCACGCACCCAGACAAACACTGAGCTACTATCAAATTAGAAGTTATACTATTCTCCGATGCCGCATGAGATAAGAATTCGGTTGGGTTAGGCCGCGAAGCAGCTGATATCACATAACTATCTGTAGCATTTTGGACAGCAATATCATAGCTACCATCTTAAAAATGGCGGCAAATTATGTGAAAACAAGAAAATAGTATATGCTCCTAAATTTAGTTTATGGTATTTGCGGTGTTATGGAATATACTTCCCGATAAAGCAACTATTTACGTTAGATAAATGCGAAGACTAGCCCACGCAAATTTTGCCGCGAAATTTGTCGCGAAAGTTATTCTCCTCAAGGCAGGTATATTGCTCAAATATCCAATACCGAAGTTCAGAGTCAGAGGACGTGAAATATACGCTAATTCAATTGTACCTTTCGGAAATGTCGGCGAGACATTGAATCACAAGGTAGGCATTCAAACTGCGATATTTTGAAGAATCTAGAATGAATAACAGAATAAGAGTAACTAAAAATACCGAGCGTGTTTGCAAAGGTGGAATTTAAGAGGATATTTAGCAGAGGGCAGATAAAGGGATAATGACGTCATATCATACAGACCTTGCAATTTTGGGAAATTGAAGAGATAATAAATGTATTATGTATATTAAATTTTGATAATTACATACATAGTTGGCGGTAGATTTTAGCCCTCCCAGTCCGCTTTCATGGCATTCTCACGGTGCTTACAAAATTTTACAAAGAGTTATTACAAATAAAGTAGAGAACACGATAACAGGCTGCTTCATTTGCAATGCCAGCCTCGGCAATGTTGAAGGGTAAGATGATGATGGGGTCCGGCAACGCCCTTCAGATTTTGGGTAACTCCCTTTTAAGCACTTAAATACAATGAACTGTTTTAGAAATGGTTAGAAATGTGAAATCTTTTTACGATCAATATTTAGCAAATATTTAGCATTTCAGACGGTAAAAGCAGTGTAACTGTAGTTGACTTTTATGTAAAGAAATTTTGAGAACTGAGATCCTAGGATTGCTAAAAAAGTTCGAAAACCTTTTTCTTGAAAACCGTAGCAATTATAATTTAAGAGGTGATTATCAGCTGCAGTTGCCAAAATATATGACAATCAAGTATCATACCGAAAATTCGAGAGGTTACAGAGGTTACGTTTTTGCGGTGATATATCTTTTTCATAAAAATAAATAGATTTAAATAGAAGTTGGGATTAATTAGCACTAATGTCTTCGCTTTCTGAAGCAAATCAAATGAACTAAACTAAACTAAACTAAACTAAACTAAACTAAACTAAACTAAACTAAACTAAACTAAACTAAACTAAACTAAACTAAACTAAACTAAACTAAACTAAACTAAACTAAACTAAACTAAACTAAACTAAACTAAACTAAACTAAACTAAACTAACCTAACCTAAACTAAACTAAACTAAACTAATACTGTACTATACTATACTATACTATACTATACTATACTATACTATACTATACTATACTATACTATACTATACTATACTATACTATACTATACTATACTATACTATACTATACTATACTATACTATACTATACTATACTATACTATACTATACTATACTATACTATACCGGGGTCCTAATTTTCTAAAATAAAAAAGAATGACTTAAATTGCTAAGTTATTGCCATATAAACCATTAAAAAAATTATTGAGAATATCGGCGGAGGCAGCCCCTCATGGTTCTTATTGGCCTGAATGCAAAGCCGAGTTGAATTATCAGAGGCGAATGATGACAGTCTGTCAACAGAAATATTTTCAAAAATGACGAAGCATTTTCACGGAAGTTAGTCGTCAGTTATCGAAGCGGCAAAAGAGAGACAGAGGGAGTTGTTCGGGTTGAAAAAGAACATATCATCATGTTTGGAATAGAAACAAGAGCCAGCAAGCTACAACAAATGCAAGACATTGTGAAACAGCTAAGAAAAGAAATCAACATTGACAGACAGAAAGTATCGAAGTCGGCAGCTGAGTAAGTATTCATTATAGGCCTGCTTCAAGATGGCTGAACATACCTAGCTTATTAAATATTGTAAATAAGGTTGTAATAGCTTTTGATAGCTTTTATTTAGCATTATTATAGTTCATGTTTTTAACGGAGTGCCTCTTAAAACCAACTTCTGTTGAAGGTAAAAAAATTCCTTGAAAGATTTGATTTTGAATTTGTTTATATTTACCTTTAGGCCTTGGACACAAATAAAATTCTGATCAACCAATATTATTTCTTAACCGTAATAATTATCATAAAAAAGATTGCACTTATCCTCATTTAAGTTGAACCTCCTAAGTGCTTATGTAGGAAAGCACCAGTTTGTCCAGGACTTTGAAATGAACAAAAAACATATGGAGCTCAGTGCCCCTGATGTGCATAGAATGATAAGCAGTTTTTTATTTGTTTAACAAGGCTGGGGTTCTGGTGGACGTAGGCCTGGAGTGCTAGGGCTTGCATCCTCAGGATTTCGGGGGGATGGACAGCTGGAATGGATTAACTGTTTCCGGGGGGGAGGGGGCTCATACTGCAGACTCGAGCTTTAGAACTTCGGGCTTAAAGACCTGTGCCTTAATTGCTCGTCCGCAGCACACGTCCCGGCCACTGCAGGGAACAACAACGACATATGTCGTCAGTGAAAAAGGTCAATAGAATACGCTAATATTTTCTTGCAAAGGTTTTAAGCAAAGTATTTAGGAGGGGCTTTGGGTCTGAATGTGCTGACTATTGCTTGCAGAGACACGAAACTGCCTTCTTCGTATTAATTGACTTTCTATTTCATTGTCTTTTATGTGCATGAGTTACCAACTGTAAGGCTTGTTGGGACATGGGGCGCTTTCAGAGGGTCACTCAAAAGAGACATTCAAGGAGTCAAGCAGGGCCATAGCTAGTTGTGGGTGAGGGGGCTTTAATACCCAACCCCTCCCGGAAAATCTTTGTTTCAAAAAACGAGGCGTTTTTGCCCATGAAGGGGTATTTTGTCGAAAAACTTTGCTAACTTGTCGCGTAATAATAAGATTACTCCATTTTGACAGCAAATTCGTCCAAGAAGCAACCCCCCCGCCACTCTCAGAGCAAGACATCTAGCTATGGTCATGGAGCCAAGGACTACTTAAAACCCACTTTTTCATATAAACCTATATTGACGTAAGTATCCAATTAGGTTGCAGTGTAAAGGGATGCAGATGTGACGTAGAGATAATTAATTCATCAAACACATTTGACTGTAAACAACTAACAAACCATAAAACCGATTTTGCAAGAAACAGGATCTGAGTAAAAGTTAATTGAGGTTAGCCAATAACTTAATATCTCACTTCCAGTTATTTTACCACATTTTTAAGGTTTTCCCTAACAACCGATTTTATCGATGGCAGCTGCTTCACAAACCAAATTGAATAAACATTACAGTTGTCTGAGACAGCCCCAGAAGTTAATTCATTTTGAAATGAAGTCCAATAGATCACAAGCGTCTCTTAAGGGAGTTTTAGGGGGGGGGGGCACATCCTACCAACTATGAAAAATAATCTTCTTTCAGGGCAAAATAAGGTGCCACAGGACGGGTTTTAGCTGGAAAATGGATATCGTTACAGTTTTGGAAGGGTAGAAGAGAAATGTTTGCAAGCCATAACCCACCACTCACCAAAGCATGAAGTTATGCCCCTACAACTCATAGGGGTACCCAGGCTAGAACAAACAAGGGACAGTGTAAATAAGAATTAAAGTGTGATTGAGACCTGCACTGAGTCAGTTGTTGTCTGTTAAATTTATTATCAAAAACGTATTGAAAAGTGCTTTGCTATAAACGCGTTTTTTCTAAGAAAATTTAGCTCCCGTTTCAGCCTGGCGTTTCATATTTTTTCCATATAATTTCAGATTCAGTTTTCAGGTTTGTTTCTTATTTCTGCTTTGCAAGATAACTTTGGAAAAAGTTGCAAAGAGCCATTTATTTTTTCCCTATAGTTTTGTGCCATTTTGCAACTGTATTATTTGTAAATATTAGTGCATTGTAATCATAACTGGCATTTTATGGGATTGCATTTTAGCTTATGTTCATTTTGAAAGGAGGGTCCCTGTGCGAACCAGCTATGCTGAATAGTAACTCTCCTAAAACATGACAAAATGAAATGAAATGAAATGAAATGTGTTTCATGGCTTTTTCTCAGTTCCAAATCAAAAGAAATACTGATTCATTATCCTTTTTATAAAATTTGTCAATTATTCTTCAAGGATAATTTCATTTTGTGAAAAAGAGCGAGACGAAGACCCCATGTTATTCAGGGGCACAAATCGAAGGACATTCGGGGTTGACCCAAACACGGAGACAAGATGTTGTGGGCCGCTGTTTATCAAATGAAGACGAAAGTGCAGGTGCATTTGGATGAAGTATTATGGAAGACAATGAGCTACTATATGCATAAACATTTTGTATTCAGTTCACTTAATTTGAATATTAAACATTGTAAATTTAAATATAATTTTTATCTAAATGAAGGTTGGCTTAATAATGAGGCTTTCTGTTTCTTGTTGTAATCCCCCCCCCCTCCATACTTAGTAAAATGAACCTTGGTCCAACGGTGGTTTTGACAACTCAACACGGTATAAATTCTGCAGGGACGCAAGAGCATATTTTCGAGTAAGGGGTCTTTGAAGATTGGGCGTGGTCACTCAAGTTTATGCTGGTGCTCCTTAGAAGTCGATAAAAAAGGCCAAGACATGCCCTTGCTTTGCGCTGGGGATAATGGCAAGAAGAACACGAGTGCAATGGGCATAGGTCACATTGCCCTTTGTGTAGTGCGATTAGAAGCATATGCCTTCAACATAACATAGCGGCAAAAAAGTGCGAGGGCTACGACCCATGCTTTGTGAGCCAATGCCAGCTCCCCGGCTCCGGCGTGCCTGTTCTGGTGCAAAGCAACGAGGCCATCTCAGCTATGCTATGGCGGTGTCGTCGATCGACAGGGCCCGTCACCAACGGACGCTGCCCTTGGCGTCGTCAGCATAGACCTAGCCTTGGTTTTTTGACAGAATTTACCCTTTTTCATACGCAAATTTTTCTCATTTTAAGCAATCAAATACATCTAGCAAGGCTGAAAGGTCCATAAATTTCACATTTGGTCTGAACAGCCTATCTACGGTATGATTACGTCATCTATGGCCTAACAAATGATGTCATGATAACGGCTTTTTTGACACAAATAACCAAATTCCTGCCACCTTAAGTGGTCTTAACTACATAACCCCGCCCATTGCATAGAATTTTTGTTGTACTAAGTAGCGGTGACACGGAAATGTCAGGGGGAAGGGTGTAACTCCCAATTTTCTGAAAACATGGCAAAGTAAATTTGTCAAAAATTAGGGTAGTGGTAGGCCCTTATGACGTTACGTTTATGAATAACTTACTGTCTTTCAGATTGATCGCAAAAAAGATTGGACCTTCGTAAACTGTTCTAACACCGTATTATTCCTCTCAAAAGGGCGTTCCTAAAAATCTGAAGGCCTTGACCGGACCCCTATCATCATCTGAACCCGCCCATACCTTCAATTTTGCAGCTCGTAATCTATAAGTGCTGTAAAAGGAAACAGTTTCCACGTTTAGCTTGCTAATGGATCTGCAATACAAATCAGCAACAATCATCAGCTGTCTTGATCTGTGACAGTGGAGGATTATTTAGATACTCTTTATCATTGACACACATGACAAGAAAGTCAATCTTTGTATTGACTGTCATTGTAATGACATACATGCAATAACATGTATAGCTAAAGAGGCTCGGCTGTTTTATGTCATCATAGTGGAGCGAAACACACGGAAGTAGGGCTAGGCACATCGATTCTGTCATAAGATCTTCTGGCTTTAGGATAAACTTTTATACGAATAATGATGATAACAGGTGATCCTCATGAAGCTAAACTCAAAAGAGTTCAAGACGAAGTAAGGCAGCTAAAACGAGAAGTCGAATTACAACGAAGTAAAATTTCAATGTGTGCTCAAGAGTAAGTGCATTAGGACTACGCGTTTTATGTGATTTATGTTTAACCATAATATTTGAGTCCGTAGTATAAAAAGATTTCGTTTAAGAAGCCACGGCGTGGAAAATGGAATATTTTAATCATGATATTCAGTTCAGCTACTTATTGAAAGATTTTAGAAAATTAACATATAGTAGCCTTATCGATTCGGCATTAGCTGACATGGAGTATATAAACTATATATAGATATGAGCTCAACAGCTTGCGAACAACAAGGATCTCTCCTTTTACGGTCAAATCAGGAACATTTTTAATTTTATAATTAATCGAAAGAAATAGGTACTCGATGAAAAAAATATTTAATTTTAAAATGCCCGGGTTACAGAAGCTGTTGCATGATATATTTACATACATAGCGTAGCCAGAGGTCAAGGGGGTAACGAAGCCCCCCCCCCCCAAATAATGGTAGAAAGTTTAGAGTCTGAGATACACAAATCTGTGAGGTATTTTTTGGGTATCCGTGAAAAGGTATTTTATTTTTTGGGTGCGATTTTGGTCGGTTTTTTGGGTATCCGTGAAAAGGTCTGGGCCGAGCCATCATGTTATATTAGATATTAGTTATATTAGAGTATACTCCCTGGGTGGTAGCTATTGCTGTTGTTTTGAGAAGTTGCCTGATCTAATTTTACATCAATAAAGAGCCCCCCTGTCATTACTGGTTGGATAGAAAGATCGCAATTGGTGTAAATGGGATCATTAACGTCCAACCCCCTTAAGCAAGCACTTTTGTTAATCAACTTTGCACTCGTGGAAATATTTTCTCTCTGTTCAAGGTTGGTATCGTTTTGTGAGTCTGAGTATAAAGTTGATCCTCTTATGAATCGAACTTTACTGGCAAACAGCAACCCATTCAAAGTCAGAGGTGGAAAGTGCCGTATTTCATGATAAAGATGTCTCAAATAAATCTTGTGTTGCCGATGAATGTAAAGGGAGATGGTGGAAAGAGCAGGGAGACTCGAAGCAATCAAGAATTTACGAAAATTTGGAAGAGCAAGGTCGAATTAAAAACATTTGCCAATAATGATGACTTGCCTGTTTTGGATTAGTCATGACATCAGAATTTCAAATTATTGTCCTTTGAATTGAAATAATCATTAAATAATGTTTATTTGTATAATTGAATGCTAATGTTAATAATATGTTGAGAAAGAACGGTTTTGAATGAAGATAAATGAATTAGTTTGCAGAATGAAACTCTGTATTTCATTGCGGAGAAACCTTATTTCAAAGTAGAAGAAAAATGTACTGCGGTGAAAAAGTCAGAATGCACCGAATCTCAGATTTGAAAGGGTGAATATCCTTTCAAAATTTCTCGAAAAAAGGATTCTATACCTGATGAAGTTTGGGCAAAGAAGCCTCACAAATGTTGAACTGCATGTGAATAATACTCTTGAAAGCATTAGCCCCTCCTGAAAAGAGGTAACCAATTCTCGCTGAAAATCATTGTGCCACATGGTCCCGCTTGGCATGAAAGTGTAGAGCTGAAAACATTCTTAATAATTTGTTACCCTTCTGAAGTCGGCGTTTTCTTTTCTGCTTCTATACACTCTGCGCATGCTCACATAATGCGTAATGTTTCATTGGTCAAAGAGTTCCGTACGTTCCTAATGTTAATAGCAACATTTATCGACCTCTGTACCCTCAATGCAGTGCGTTAGAAAAGATGTGAACCTACCTCCAGACAAAAACATACCGTGAGGCAAACCTTCCTCACAAAACAATAGATAGAAGGCATGCCTTGGGTGTGTCCATAGGAGTTTCTCTTGTTTTCCGTAGACCTTTCTCCAGCTAAAGACCTTGCGGCCGTAATGATTTCCTAAGTCTATACGTCTGATTGGCCAATTGGAATACAGGAAAAGTGCAGCCTCAACAGACGGTTAAAAATGCAATTCCTCATCCCCAGTCCTATGAAGCCTGTGGCTCAAAGAACGACGCTTAAACCATGACACCTCAAATTGTCATACATATTTGAGCACAGTATGTGACAGTTATGATACATATACTAAGAAGTAGTATCAGGCTCCTCAAAAAGATGTAAATGCTCAGCACTCAGTTTTCTCAAGTCTAAGAGAATAAGTGACTATGATTCGTCTTTTTATCGCTTTTTATCACCTAGAAATATATTAACTACTATATCTGTTTTATTGCTTAGCAAATGACACATGAAATTCAAATCTTCAGTCGGAAATGTGTTTCACTCGTTATGTGGTGCTTGAAAATGCTGAAGCAAGTGGCGGCAAAATATCTAATTTTTTGTTTGGAAAGTTTTGGTCCTGCGATTCTAAGATTGGTAACGCAGTTTGAGGGTTGTCATCCAGCCAATGATTTTCATCAAGAAAATTTCAGCGCTAAAATTGATGTGAGAATTTGATAACACAAAATCTAGCTAGCATTACAACGATATAGATATGATATCAGCAAGGCCAATATAAAAAACATACAAGATAACACTAGCACTTCAAAAGAGTTGTTAATGATTTAAGTCACAACTTGTTTGTCCCTGAAACATTTAGGCCAATCATCAGTATGAAGCATCATCAAAATGTCATACATATCAAGCAGCCATTACTCTCTTTATCATATCTCTGTACACAACACATTTTGCTGAATCTTCATGGGGCTGTACTATCAGTTCAATTTGGTCCTCGGCCATCTTATCGCCAATGTTCATCAGCACCATCCTTAGCTCTGCCGAGTTCACGAGTCCGCTCGTGTCCCTGTCCATCGTGCCAAGGCCTTCGACCATATCCTCGTAGCTCCCGGCCGCTGGTTTCTTGCATAGCTGCATGAATATTCCGTAGAAAGTCTCGAAATCGATGCGCGTGTTCTTAAGCTTCGAATCGTCGATGCATTTGTCAACATCCTCAGTCAACGGGTTGAGTCCCAATGAGCGCAGAACGTTTATTATGTTGAAATCTTCGACTTTCATGTCACCTACTCGATCGAAAATCGAATAGCAATCTTTCATTTCTTCGATCTTTTCCTCTTCGCTGAGAGTTTCGTCGAGTGCTGCCATTTTGTGATCTTTGCTTACGGGATAATAGCCGAGATGTTCTGCCTCTTTGGGTGTGACTGCTGAAGTGCAAGAAAGTACAGCTACGGCCTCATGCGTGACCCCAGGGCATTTTTATATGCATGCAAAATCCAGGCAGCGGGAATTAGCATAAGAATAAGGCTAAGCATATTACTGAGATGTATGCGACCACAAAGATCCAATCTAACATACTCCAGACAGACCGAATGATTTTGACCTTAAATCGAGATAAAGACATGAGAAAGATGGATTGGTTTGTTAACAGCAGACATTTGCTCACCCAGTGTGAGGAATGAGCCATTTTATGATGTGGAAAATCGTTAAAACTATGACCAAGAATTGCTGGGAAGAATTTGGCCATGAGTTGAGTGGATTTTCTGTCATATTTGCAACTCATTATGAAGACAATTGTCAAGAGTTACTTGGAAAAGGTCATCAAAGAGTTGAGATTTAATGGCTTTAGTAGCAAAAAGAGACTTATTGTTTACTGAAAGGTTTAGCTCGGCTTAAAGGCAAACTGAAACAGTGGCAGATCGTTGCTGGAACAATTAGGAACGTTTTTTTGGAGGAAATTGTTTAATAGGCTTATGATTAAGATTGTGGCTGAGAATTGGTAAGGATTTAGAGCCTTCCCAGATAATTCAAAGACCAAAGGGAATATTTGAAATCTATAAGGAAAGTCGAAAGAACTGTTTGGTCAATTGGTTGACTGGGAAATGATTGGTCAATTTTGCAGTAAGCCACTTCACGCTTTCCCCTCAGTCGCTTTGCTTTACATCATAAAACAGGGTGCGGCCACAGACTCAGGTCAACCACGAACCCAACTGTGCTATTTTTGCAAAGGTGTGCCTCTTTCTAGCCAGGAGTATAGTGGGTACCCGATATGTACTTATGAGCGCCGTCTGTGGCTGCACCCAGGGCCGTCGAGAACCAGTGCGGGCCCCGGGGTATTTCATGGCACCGGGCCCCAGTAAGCAATCAATTTTTTCATGGAATAAAATTTTTGCGGGCCCCGGACCTCAGACCCCGCCTTCCGCCCCCCCTCGACGGTCCTAGCTGCACCCTGCTATATGCGATTAGGTATAAAGTTTTGGTGTCGGTTTTCTTGCATTTTATCAGCCAGAGACTACTCTTCCAACCTTCCCTGGTCTTTATACTTTGCACTGGTATAAGGACCAGGGACAGTGCAAAGTTGAAGAGTAGCCTCTGGCTGACAACATGCAATAAACCCACACTAACTAACAGGGACGCAAAATTGTGTTGACGTGGCTCAGAGTGACCTAATCGTAGCTAAGTCTCAAGGCAATAACACGAATGGGCGTGGTTAGATTGTGAGCCCCCCACCTCAACCGCTAAACCAAGGGTGCCACATCATTTATATCGACGCCTGTATACTTTCTCAATCATGTCATCAAATCACGGAAAAAGCTGAAACATATAATATTGCAACCAACGATATACGTGAGATACCAAGAAATCAATGTTAAAAACTTTCAGAAAACATCTGGCGAAGTTGGGATGTAACATGATGATGGTGAGGGGGGGGGGATTCACCCACAAACTTCAGAGATTTTGGAATTGCCCTTTGGAACACATTGATACTGTGTTAGAAAAGTTCAGGAAGGTAAAATTGTTTTTGGGTTCAATTTAGAAGATAGGTGTGACTAAGAAATGACGCTTAAGAATTGCCTACTCCTAACTTGAATTTATATCACCATATTACAAATCTACATTACCATATTTTTTCAAAAACGTTTTGGGGGGATAATAACCGTCCTCGCTATATCCCCGCGGCTACGCCAGTGAGTTAAAAAAATTGACGAACACGACCGTCTGGAAGAACAGAGTCACAATCATCAGGCTCATTTTTCTTTATTTTTGATATATCTATTCATATCTATTGTATAAGGCCAACTAATAAATCTGTATGCTGAAGGTTGTTTCGGGTATAAATTTAAGAAAATTGAAATAATATGGATTAGGAACACTGTTTGGAACTTTTCTGCCCATTAAAACCTTAAAACATGACTATTGTAGATGGGAAGATCTCTTTGTTTGGAAATTTCGAATCAGGAAGGAATGCGTGGGTGCCAATTGGTTAAGAACCGTTGCCAAATAGGCGTCATATATTCCCTTTTCGAGTGGTTTCCGAGCCACAATTGGTCATCCATTCACATTGCCTTTAGTCATTACGAACTAGATTTTATCCCGATTTTTATCATGCAATTCTAACGCATTGCCTTTCCAAACTCTGCTTCAAACGTTCTTTCAAAAGCTTATCAATGAACCCTTCCACCCCCGGTGATTATACAGCTGTACAGTAACATTGAAAGCGTATGCTCAAGTTGCAAGGGGGTACAAGAATTCATGATGTTAGAGTGAAAATCTTTGCCAATGTTCAAAAGCAGATGTACCCATATGTCGGATAAGCCCCCTCCCCCTTAAAGAAATTCCCAATTTTCGTTGAGGGTCGTTGGGGTCTGCTGATATGAGGCGAGCCAGGGTTTCTCCCATACACTTCTTTGTTCGCACCCGAGCCTCACATAAACAGGTCCTTGGACTAAACGGTCCCTCCGGGAATGACGGGAATCAGTCACGCAATCCTATTAAATAATTTACCACCGTACATTATATGGAGAAAATTTCACTCATCTTTGTCAAGGACATATTTGAGTCGTGGTTGGATCAATTTCAAACCATGTTTAGATCGTTGCTTAATCGTATTTGTTCCAGGAATAAGCAATATTTGGATCAAGTTGAAAATGCCCACGCCCCCTCAATGAGAATTTAACAATTCTTGAGCACCGTTATGGATCGATCTCGAAACCGAATCCTATTTTCTTTGATGCCAATCAAATCATGTTTTGATATATTCAGGCGATTCAAGATCATCTTGGATTATGCCTGAATCATGAATAAATTTTTGTTTCGATTCCATCGGATTACTTTGTTTGCTTTTGATTTATCAAGCATCCGGATCTTGGATCCAATAAAACGATTTTAAGCCTTTGCTCGATGTCTTAAGCATCAGCATTTTAATTCACTAGGATTAAGCTTAATACTAAAATATATCAAGGATTTGTCATCCTTTGCTTGATTTCCTGAGGCTAGAGGCCAGATGCCCTTAATCATAGCCACAATTCCTGCCAAAAGCAACCAGTAACCATAATTTTTATCTTGTTTCTCCTCTTCTCTCAAAACAATGCTGCTTAAACTAAGTTTCATGGCTACCCTCTGGCCGAATGAATTGCAAACCAATTGAGATTTCGCCCTTTCCAACCAACATTGTTTTATTGATAGGAGGGGGGTGATACCAGTTTAGGCTAAGAACCTCAAAACAATCAATAAAGCATGACTTTTCATAGATACCAACAGGGGCTGAACCCCTTCCTTAAGGGACCTGTTTCGCGAGGGGGAAAGAATGGCAAAGAACGCTTGAGAATTATTGAAGAAGGATCAAATGCAGGGGCGCTGATCTTAGAATGTATCTTTGGTTGCTATAGGTATTCCAGCAGAGTCCACAGATCTGAAAGATTTTGGTGTGCTTCAGCCACCTCCGGCCTCCTCCCTATGCTGCTTTTTCTGTTTGGATAGTGAGAGAAGCTAACTATGGAGAAGGCGTGCACAAAGAAGGCCCATAAGGCTGCTGTAAACCGGTATCACATGTATTGAGACCACTTCTAGTACATTTCCATGACTCTTCAATTGTAGATTCATATCCTCTATATTTTTTTTACAGTAAAGTGCTTCGTATACCAAGATTACAATAAAATACGTCTTTCTTTATTTCCATTGCATGATAAAAGAGAAAATAAAGAAAAGGAGATACTTACAACGACATCCTTGAAGTGGCTTCTTCCAGACATTTATAGGCTAACTTTTCTTCGTGGTAAAGAATTGAACCAGGATCTGCACGAAAGAATTTTCCTTTGCATTAGTATGTTACAATAACCTCCTCAACATTAAAATTTTACACATTAATCACGCTGAAGACACTGTTACCTAACACTTCCCCTATGGAGAAATGACATTTCCAAGTGATCTTCAACGAGAATTATAACCTTTTCAGGGGGAGGGGTGATACTTTAAATGCACTTACAACTGAATCAACAACACTTCAACATATACATCTTCCAAGAACAGTGGCGCGGCCAGGGTAACTGCTTTGTGGGGGGGGGGGGACTAAAGAAGCAAGAGATGGAAGAGGTCTTTTGGGTTGCCACTTGGAAAATTATATGACCTCGCAGATTCGTGCATAGCTCAGACAACAAAGAATTTACAGAATCTACTGGAGGGACGTCTACCCCCCTCTTGCCCCTCTCTGGAAACGCTACTGATCAAGAGACAGAACGATTCTATAATTTCACTTACAGAATATTGTTTTGAGCATATCAACACTAGATTCATCGTCAGGCGCTTTCACTTAACTCCAGAATAACCAGAGCGGACTGACAGATATCGCCTGTCATCTAAATAATGGTAACGACATTTGAATCACGTGATTGACCTTACATGACACCAACCATATAAGGTAAATCTAGAACTAAATTGATGGATTGTGTGACCTCAGTTGGCACTTATGCAAATCTTTACAGCTGCCAAATGTTATAACCAGCAAGTTTTGAATTGCTAACAGTTCTCAGTTGGGCATAGCTTCGCAGTGACTGTTTTCGCCAAAGAGAGATCAATTCAAGATGGACCCAACACTATCAGAGGAAGACCAGATCGAGGAGATGAAAGACTGTTATTCGATTTTTGATCGTGTAGGGGACATGTGTGTCGAGCATCGTTTTATCATTGACGTGCTCCGCTCTCTTGGATTGAACCCGTTGACCGAAGATGTGAACAAATGCTTAGAGGACTCAAAACTGGTGAACACACGAATCGACTTCGAGACATTCTATGGCATCTATAAGCAACTGTCGAAGAACCCATCAAGTGGCAGCTATGATGATATGGTAGAGGGGCTGGGTACAATGGACAGGGAGCAGTGTGGCTTGGTAAGCGGAGCAGAATTGAGGCTGATTCTGATGAACATTGGCGACAAAATGACTGAAGAGCAAGTTGAAGCCGTTGTTCAACCCCACGAGGATGATTCTAGGAATGTTATCTATAGAGACATGATCCGAAGGGTGATGGCTGCTTAAAAGAAATGACATTTTATGAACAGTAAATGATAATCGTAATGTTTATTGGACATTTTATTTCTATATTCGCCAATTTTTTTAATTTTTTGTTTTAGCTTGAAAGACGTCCATGTTGCATCTCTGTTTCCATGTTTTGCTTTGGTCATGTGTAGAATTGTGTTTTAAACCTTATTTATGATTTTTATGCAATCGTGGTAGAGTCAAAAAATGTGTCCATGCTTCAACAGATGCACGCTTTTCTAATTACTCCCCTCCCGTAAATTTTTCCCTTTAAGTTGGCAGGGGCAACGTTGCGTTCAATATTACAATTTGTATCTTAAAAAGCATCATTTACGTTTGCAATCGCAGCTAGAAAATTGTAACAAATCTATTTTCATGGAGTCAGCATTGACCCAAACGGCCTGGAATATCTAGTCACAGACACCGATAAATAAAAGAAGAATTGAGTCACTTCTGAAAACAACTTAGAGTATATAGTTACCTTTTTGCCAGCGTTTGTTTGATACTGAAAGCCTCACAATAGGAACTTAGAGATGGAGAAGCCATTAGATTAATTAAAGGATTTATACTATTCCTATTTTTTAGGCTTTTCATTACGGAGTGTCCCTTGAAGATCACCATTGCTAATCGGGTTACCCTACTTTTGAATGGAATTAAAAAATTATTAAAAGAGTATAGCAGTATGCTGCCCACACTTCTTTTAAAAGAATCCTACTTACTTTTTATGCATTTGCATCAGCTGCACCCTTTGGCCTCTACACCCAATCCATCTCAGAATTGCCAAATTCTCAAAAAAAACCAGTCGCAAAAAATAATGTCATCTAGTCCTTCAAAATAACGACAAAAATCTGTTAGATAAACCAGGAAGATGAACGATCAATTAAGCCTAGACGGTAACCAACCATCTGCAATAAGCTGTCTCGAAATCAATCATATCGCCACACTGTTCCATTATTTAAATCCCTGATTGTCATCCGACTTACATAGTCTCCGATCCGACTTAGATAGTGTACGATTCGACTTAAAATATGGCTTAGAAAAACAAAGAAACGAATCACAATTATCTGCAATTCAAGGAATTCATGAATGTCTGCTACGACCTTGTCAGTTAAAACTACTTACCAAAATTCATCTACTTAATGAATTTCTATTTGAAGGACTCTTTTTCATCCTTCTCAGTGAAATAAATGCCCCCTTCTTCAACGCCTTTAAGGAAAGTGGCAAGTGTCTTTTTACGTATGATATAAATAAGAAATCATTTTTAATTTCAGTTCCTTTGTTCTAATTACAGGGATGTAGCTAGAGGGGGCCATCACTCCCTCTCCCCCCTTGAAAGAGAAAGTAACTATTATTGTTTCCTAACCAACAGTTTTGAGCACTAACAACAGCAAAATAGTTCACCTCCACCGCCATTGCGCCGTTCCCAAAACCACCTTATTCTTTTATTTACAGTCTTCACCACGTATTCGTTCGGTCGGTCGAAACAGAACTATTTTAACTTGAACCTGCCAAAATAACCCCCCCCCCCCCTTAAAACCTCCTGGCTACGTCCCTGTCTAATAAGGACGAAACAGTTGAAGGAACTCTGTTCTAACAGCGGGGCCCTTGAGACAACTTACTGGCAGTTTTATCTCAGTAGTGATATCCAAAAGAGTTTTTATATGGCAAACACAACTGTATTTTTGTTCAAAAAAGGCGCCAGCCTTGTCTTCTTGTTCTACAATAAATCTACATAATCGTTCACCTCCACCGCCATTAATAATTCACCTCCACCGCCCAGAGACCATGGTTCCGCGGTGAAACATGGAACTAATTGAAGGAAATAGTGAATTTAAAGTGATATGAAGGTTATTTGGAAAGCAATTTGTTTACATAGGATAACAAACATTAATAATCTTGTTGTATTTGTTTTGCAATCTTTTCGCTTTGCGTTCTCTTGGCTTTGCATTTTTCCTACATTTATCGCTTGCATACAACGTCGCAAGCATTCCTCGAGAGTCCAATGGGCAGCCTGCTATTTCGATGTTTACTTGACCAGTTTATTTTGCAAACTAGGCCTTGTCCGTGCAGGAACCTGACTACGAGGCTGATTCAACATTGCGTTCTATACATCATGCAAATAAACACGGGCCCTCGCCATGAGATAACCAGACTATACCTAAGAAACGATCTCCCGACAAATCTCCGTATTTGCGAATAATTCAGTTTACACTGTCTTGGTTTATGCAGCTAAAATCATACCAAATTCCTGGAATTATCCGGATTCAAAGCCTGATCATCGATCAATTTGGTCTAAGTCTACTTTGTAGGTCTAAAATGCCAAAAGCAGCCCTCTAGACTGTATTTTCCATGCTTTATTATAGATACAGACTGTTTAGAGCCGGATTTTTGCCAAGAATTATTTGGACAAGACGGACAAATCTACACCGAATGACTAAATCTTGATCGATGAATTAAAATGAGGGTTTTCATGCAGAAAATTTCGCCAAATTCTCACATCAACAACGGCAAAGAACAGGCATGTTTTCAGTGTTGTTAATCACACCAAGGGCTTTCAGCAGAGCCAATCCTATTAATAAATAAGCAGGCTACTTGTTAACTAGTAAGTGGCCAATGTTGTCCTGCTAGTTACGTTCAAAGTAGACTTTCAGCATCGTTGCTTGCTTTCTGAATATCATTGTCAAAATCAAAGAATTTAATGCACATCTCCATCCAATCTAGTTTGAATTAGTGACAAGCACAAAACAATTAGCAAGTATATACGCAAGCAAGCAAACAAACAATCAAGTAAATAAGCAGTTAAACAAACAAGCAAAGGAATAATATAAATAAACAATTATGCAGGGAAATAAGCAATGAAAATAATAAGCAGACAAACAAACAAACAAGCAAATAACAAAGAAACAAGCAAAAATGCAAGTCAGGAGTTCAGAAGCAAGAAAGCAAAAAAACAAACAAGCAAATAAGCAGGTAAACAAACAAGCAAGCAAATGAAAAAATAAAGATTTATGCAGGTAAATAAGCAATGAACGAAACAAGCAGAAAAACAACCAAACAAACAAACAAACAAACAAACACATAACAAACAAACAAGTAAAAATGCAAGCAAATAAATAAGCACGTAAAAAGGCAAACAAGCAAGCAAACAAGCAAACAAGCAAGCAAACAAGCAATCATTTATATTTGCCAATCCAGACTGGGGTTCTTGTTGACCAGCTTGTGGAGGGAAGCGACTGCAGTGGTCTTTCTGTCAAGGTTGACATTCCTGCGCCATTGCCACTCGTCCACACCATATGCTGCTGTGTAGCATCTACAATAACCTTCTTGAGGATTGATAAAGATAGTTGCCTCGTTTCAACTTGCACTGGTCAGGTAGCAAAGTATATTTGACACTTACTTTACGACTACCTCCTCTTGGAGATGCTCTTCTGTCCCGTTACATCATGCCTCCGATGTCGGTCACCACTGAATGGTGTTGAATCTGACAGACCACAGAGGACTGGGGAGCTCAGATGTGAACGAGGCTTGCCTGCAATTTCAACTGAAAATATAGCTTTTCGTGTCTCTAATCCTATTTCTAGAATGACTACCTAAAAAGGACTTCAATTCAAACTTAAATGGCTTTTCACATTTCTTCTGGACATTTTTGACACCTCTTTCAATGTCATGACACTGTCCATTGTTATGCTAAGTTGTCCTGTCAGTATTTCTTGCCTTAAACTCGTGTTTAGTTCACGCAGTCATTTTGTGTCTGGTTTACATAAAGACTGAGACAAACTTTGAGAAAGGTAGCAAGTGCTGGAAGATAGTTGCAACCACTTAGCATGGATCCAACGCTATCAGAGGAAGATCAGATCGAAGAAATGAAAGACTGCTACTCAATCTTTGATACAGTTGGTGACATGAAGGTCGAATCTTACAGGATAATCGACGTCCTCCGCTCGCTTGGGTTGAACCCACTCGCAGCAGACGTTGATAAATGCTTGAAAGACTCCAAGCTGGAGAAAACCAGGATCGACTTCGAGACGTTCTATGGCATTTACCAGCAGCTCTCCAAATTGGCAGCCAGTGTCAGCTATGGCGACATGCTGATGGGGCTGGGGACGTTTGACCGGGATCAATGTGGTTTGGTGAGGTACACAGAACTTATGCTCATATTAATGCACGTTGGTGAAAAGATGACTGAGGACCAGATAGACTTGATTGTCGCGGAACACCAAGATGTAAACAAGAATATCATATACGCAGATATGATTCGAAAGGTGATGGCTGGATGAGAACAATAACTTAAAAAACAAACAGTTAAAGCAGTTCTTTTAACCTCATACTTTGAATGCTTAGTAAAACATTAAGTGAAACGTTGAGAGTGATAATTATGCCACATTGCGATAACATTGTTTTCTATTTTATTAAAACTTTTTTATAACAATATTGCTTTCTTTAATGATTAGAAATCTAACAACATTGTTTTCAATTATCAATCAAAATCTATAAATAACAACATCGTTTATTATTATTATTGAGAATCTCTTCGGGACAATACTTTTGCTATTAGCAATCAAAATCTCCAAAGATTCACTGAGTGTGCCAGGGGCTTTCCAAAAGAGGCACAGGCATAGGAACTGAGAGATGTCTTAAACATTTTAAAAGCATAGCCACATTCCCCATATTAAAACACTGCGTCCCATTATAAAATCTAGTTAATCAGCATCTACTTCTGCTAGCAGTGGGTTAGATTTGTTGCTCTAGTTGCTTGAGCGCCAGTTTTTCTGGTATGTATATTCAAGGTAAAACTATGGATGTATTCTCCCCAGATTTTGTTGCCTTTCCCCTGCAAGTGACTTGAATGAAACTGGTAACATGTCAGATGCAAAATGAACTCCAGGAGCACCACCAACTATTTTTAAAGGCACCAAATTGCGCTGCAATATGATAAGGGCGAGCGCCGGCATTCAAGGCTTAAGTTTGACGAAATTCTCATTCTTCTAAGACCTGAACAGTACACTTAAATGCAAAGGCAATGGGGGCAAATGTAGTTAGGAAGACTCTGAGAAAGTTTTGCAGCTAGGGTGTTCTGAGAAAGTTTCAGTGCTTGAATCCTGCGATGGCTAAAAAACGTTTTGAGTACTGCGGTCACTCAAAACTTTGATTTTAAAAATCGTGCAGCTACGAAATGTACTCAGACTTCCTTAAAAAAGGGTGTAACGCAAATGAGATTGTTTAACAGAATGAGACAATAAGTGGTACTTACACAGCTGAAAATAAAGTATTAGACACTCTTTAGCCTTAAGCAAAGATGAGACTAACCCCGAACAGAGACTGACACAAAAATTGCCACAGCAGGAAGCAAAGCCGAGCTAAGATGAAACAGGAATTTAACTAATGCTGGATAAAACGTATTCTTATCCTGCTTACAGTCAAACATCTTTACTTTGCAATTATCCAGCCGCATAAGTTTGGTTTCAAGAATGAAGAAAGATACTTTAACAAAGGGCATCTTGGCTTTATCCATCATTGTGAGGCTTGGCTTATCTGCATAAAGCATGAGCCGGGCTACAGAAAAAATCTATGCAAGTTTCTTTAGCCATCTGTTTATTTCGTACACAAAAACAAAATACATACGCTGTAATGAGTTTGTTTGTGAATAGACGGCGTTGATATTGACGATTATACGTGATGATGATGATAGGAGTGACAGTGACGGTAAAGAGGAAGATGAAGATGAGATTGATGATGATTGTGATGATGATTGTGATGATTGTGATAATGGTGATGATAAGATTGATGATGAGGATAATAATGATTTATAACGATGATGACGACGACGACGATGATGTTGATGATGATGATTTTAATGATGTTGATGGTGATGATTGATGTTGATGAGGATGATTGATGTTGATGACTAAAATGATGATGTTGATGGTGATTGATGATGGTGAAGATGTCGATGATAATGATGATTGTTGATGATTGATGTTTATTAATATGATGATGATGATGATTGCTGATGATGATGATAACGATTAATGATAATTGTTGATGATTGATGATGATTGTTGATGATTGATGATGATGAAGATGTTGACGATGGTGATTTTGTTGATGATGATGATAGCGATAATGATAAAGATGATGATTAACATAACGGTGATCAAAATGATGATGATGATGTTGGTGATGATGAGGATAATGATGACGATGATGGTGATGTTTATCAAATGTCGATAATGATAATGATCATGATCATGGTGATGATCATGATGACGATGATGTTGATTGAAGATAATGATTGTGATAAAAATGAGGGGCATGGCAAGAACGAGACTAGAAGCGTAGAGACAACTCTCGCAAACGGAATTTGAATAATTATGTATTGTTATTTCTGAGCAAAGGATTAATTGTTGAATTAATATGTTTAAGCTGAGCAGACGCGTCTCAAAAATAAAAACAAGTTTATTCATTGTGCAATTCAAATCCATTATCTTTTATTGTCAATGTCTACAAAATACAAAGTTTCTTAGATCGTGGTAACAAATGAGGCTTAAGCAAAGATTAGGCAAGGACTAGGCAAAGACTAGCTACATTTTTACACTTAAATTTTACATTCATAAACAAGATTTTTCTCCAGCTACGGGCTTCTTAGCTTATCTTTGTCCTTGTTGGCTCAACAGATAATAGGCTTAGACATATAAGGGTTTTCCTCACTTCTTGTATGAAAAACGCGCCGTTATGTTTTCCGAATAAAGTTGCAATGGTACTTGTGAGCAGAAATTCATTGAAGACTTGAAAAGTCTAATCTTAACCGACCGAGCCCAACCCTATCAAAATTTTTAGAAAGGTCTTGGGCTCTTGGCTCTACAAATAGATCGATCTGAAAGAAAACTTACAGCTTTGCAGATTTCCTACGATACTAAAATTAGCTTTCTGTTATGTTAAAGTGCGAGTGGAAATTATGCTTAAATTAATAGCAAACTTAGATAGGACCTAACTAAAAAATAATTTAAATACACGAATGAGCTAAATATGGCAAGAATCTTCACCACGTAAGGGCTACAACCTATTTCCAGCCTTTTTTATCTTTTCATTCCATTTTCTTTTGATTTCCATTCTATTCTATTTTACTTTCTATTTTTCACTATGACCTGCCATTCTTTCATTCGGCTTGCCTCAATTTGCATAGCATTCCTTCCGTACTCCTTCTGTTCCCTTTCTTTCATTTCATAACTATTTTATCTTCTACCTCCTACTTACGTCATCACCCTCTTCTTGTTAGACCCTTTCTGTTTGTTCCCTCAACACCTCAAACTAACAAGCAGTTTGTAAAAACACCCAGCCTTCCCAGGTTATAAACACAATTTTGAATAAAGCTGCGGGGAAACTAGGTGATAATCTAGGCTAACTTTTTCAGCAATCATAAACCTACTTTGCAGCGAGTCATCGTTGGCTCGCAATAAAAAAATTAGTCTAACTTTCAACGGGTCGATCCCTGGCCTAATCTTCTATTATTAACATTGTGATGAAAATTATGAACTATTATCACAATGCATCCCCGTCATAGAAAAACTAGAAACCCCTATATGTGACTTTTGAAACCAAAACACTTCTTTTACTCTAAACCGTTACCAAAAAAAATATAGCTCCACAAAGCGTAGCCCATGGGCTTTTCCAAGCATGCTATGCGCAGCAAAGGCTTCTACGACCACCATAAGCTCAATTTAACACAATATCTTTAATATTCAAGTTGCAATAACAACGTTTGTCAAAATGTTTAGGCCGTGATAACATTGACTAATTTCTTTCCAGCTCTTAGGTAAGATGAAGGCTGCTCCTTCGGCTTCTTCTCCGTATTGCTACCCTTGACTGGTTTCTCGCATGCTTCTTTCAATGGCTTCATCTTTGGTCTTTGATATCCAATTCGTACAAGATCCTGCAACCAAGCTTCTGTCAAATGAATATCAGCCGGTCCCCAGAATCCTAAATGGGCAAACTGGATGGACAAATCGAGGATATTATCGAAGAGGTCTTCAAATCTTGGTTTCCACTTCAGTAAGAAGTCGACCATTCTTCCGGAATCGTAATAAAGGAGCTTCTCGTCTTTGAAATCTTTTAAGTAGTTATGGGCGCTTCGGTACTGATAGGCGCTTGGCGGGAAGAAGCTAAGATGGCCGCCAATCTCCCAAAGCAATCTCTGCATGAAATAGCTGCGCCAGATGTCTGTGATACGCATATTTACAGTCGAGGGGAATTGCAATGACCAGAAGGCATCATAGACGTACAGAGTGTTTTGCGCATTGTATGGGCAAAGACTTCCTTTTGGCAGGACAACAACATCTTGTTCCCTGTCAAACTTCACATCCAACCTCACACCTTTGTCTTTCCTTGTCAAACGATAAATGGCGTCGATATCTGGGTCACCATCCACCACACCTTGTTGTACAAGAGGTTTAGCTCCTTCGCATTTCATGACCTTGTACTCCGGAGGCTCAGCAACCATGTCTAACGGATAGCCTCTTGGCCAAATGGTGCTCTGGCCTAGAAACTCATAAGCATTGACAACCGAGCGCTTGGTGTCATAGACAAAGTATGAATCTTTAAAGGTTTCGTGAAAGTGCAGTTTCCCATCGGACGGGTGATTGTCATCATCTGTTTCGTATATGTATTTAGCACCATGTTGTATAGCATACAAATGTCCTATAGACTTGCGAGCATAGTTGCCATAAGGCATCAAATCTACAAAGTTGTATCCAAGTGCTTCTTGCTCCTTTATGCCCAAATAGACCGCATTTTCAACACTAAAAATCGATCAGATGATTTGCTCTTATGCCTTTTGTTCATTTATTTGTTCATTTATTTATTCATTAAGTATACAAAACCGACTTAAAATACTGCCCTGTTTAAAATCACAAAACTATTCACAAAATATCTACAAAATAACTTATCTACATGTCAAAATTAAATATGTGCCAATGAAATAAAATTTTAATTAAAAAATATAAAAAAAATATTGCGAAAATATGACAAAGAGCTTGAACCCTATAAAACTATCTTTTTCAGCATAATTTTTGAAGGCCAAAAACGTGCTTTCTGCTTTAGTCTCAATTTATATGACATCCCAGAAATGAACCCCTCTATGTGCAATTGTGCATTGAAAAGTGATAAAACTGAATTGAGCAAACAGAAAAGCACTTTTCCCGTCCTGCACTCTTCAAAGAATGACTGAAAACTAATGGAGATAATTAAACAAGAGTTTTGAAATCTGAAAACTCAAAACTCTGATTTTTGTTAACCGAATTAAATCTATTTGCTGTACTTTTTTGCACTCTTCAACCAAGGGTTTAGCCGATTGGTCAAAATAAACAGCCAATCATGTGCCTTATTGCCTTTTCTCACATGATTTACGATCCACAATTGGTTATTTCATTCTGGTTGCTTTCTGATCATCATCAGACATTTTCATTCTCTGGAGAGTGCCAAACAAAAAGTGCATGCAAAATTCTGTTTTCATCCAATGAGTCTTATGAGTACTAGATAATTATGAAGTTAAATCAAAAAATTGTGTATCAAAAGAAGATAGCTCTTCCACCCTTGTTCATCAACTTAAACAGCCTTTCTCTTTTCATATTGAAGTTAGTTTACCACTGGCACTAATTGCATATGCAGTGCTATGAAGTATCTCTATTAACTTTGATTTTTTGCTAAAAATTATGCACAAAAACTAGGCAATGATTATTAAAAGTAGCCAATCAGGAAAAATACTTCAATTTCTCACATGATATTTGATCGACAAATGGTTATTCATTTCCATCCATCAAATCATCATATGTAGCATTTCCAAGTTGGTGCAAAGTACTGTCTTGTTGGGTGATAAATGTACCCTTATTATACATACAAAATTGAATTCGCATAATAGAAAAATTGCATTGATTAGTTGCAGTTTTCAAGATTTTATGTGATAAAAAAAACAAAAAATTGAATTTTGCAGTTTTGTATTAAAAAGAAGGTCTCTGATTGTGACCTCGTGCTCCTAAACCTTTTAATGAGGCAGAAACAAACTTCGCAATTCTCCTCTCCCTTGAAATTAGCTCTATTTTAACTGTTGTGCAATATTCTAGAGTCAGTCATGTTATTCTCCCCCCCCCCCAGGTATCTTCTTTGTAGTGTTGCAAACTAGTCTGTTAGTCTGTATTGTTAATGTCAATGATTGTATGCATAAATAATAAAAAAAAGCTGTGCGGTCAACTCTTTGCTTGCTACAAACATTTCAATTTCAAATGATGTTTATGTTAATGCTGCAACAAACAAATTCTAATTTGCAACAAAAGACACAGGAAACAAACTTTTCCCACATGCCAAACACAAGGTAATACAACACACATAGATAATTTTGTTAATGTAAAATCACAAGTTTTTACTCACTGCCATGGCTCTGGAGTTTTCTTATCACCAACAATAAGAAGTTTCCAACCTTCAATTTGAGCCAGCTTTTTCACATCCTCTGTAGGCTCACTAATAGTTGTAACAACCAACCATTTCTCATGCATGTCCTTTTTATCTGGCTTAGGCATAGAAGTGCTCTTGTATTTATCCCAGTTTATAGGCTTTTTAAGCATCTTTTCAGTTTTTACACTTTGCCAGTCAAGACTACTTTTCTTTACATTCATCTAGAATATAAAACTTAACATTAGTAATAATAAATGAATGAAGGAATGAATAAATAAATAAAGAAATAAATAAATAGAAAATGATAGGGAATGAAAAGGCAGTGAAAGGCAGTTGTAGGGCAGAATATCAGTTCTATCAAATTTACTAAATATTGTTTTAAATATTGTGTGGTTTTAAATAATCAAAATTTAATGATGATGAGTATAAGGTTGCCTCCTTTAAAAGCCACTACCTAATGTAAGGACATTGCCCATTTATCCAGACAAAAATGCAGAGGCCCCGAAAAATGTCATTGAAAACAAATGTCACATAATTGATCAGTACTCTCAACATTTACACACTCTTGCATATATTTAATATATTGCTTGCTTTTTTTTGTAAGAATAATACATTTCTACAGGGCCATGATATTTTCATATACGAAAAATTTTTGCATTGAGCTTGATTTTATTTTAAAATATTCTTTTGACCAGCCGTAAATCTGTAATTCTTAAAATGATATCAGGCAAGATGAAGGCATTGAAAAGGAAGACAAGATTCCTGAAATCTTTTTAAAAATTATTTTTAACGGTATATCTATATATGATGCAACAAAATGTTTGGTCTATGAGTTGCAAAACTACGAAAAATGAGTTTTACAGTCTTCTGCCAATTCATGTTCGGGATTGGTCAATTCAAAATAGTTCAAGTAATGGAATATTGATGAAAAATGCTATGATAAAATGTGAGGAATTAGTATCAAAGGCTTAATTTAGATTTAACAATAAAATATCAAAGGTGGAGTTGGGTGCTCACATTTAGGGCCCTAATATACATGCATTTCCAGATACAAATTGGTATTTTACCACAAATTAGGAGGCTAAAGTAAGTCTATTCAATAACACAGTGATAAAAAGTTCCCTTTTTGCTTTTGGTTAAGTTGTTCTTCAGTGTTTAAAAACAAAGTTGTGAATGACCTAGTGCTCACATATTCTAATTCTTCACAAAGTTTTGATAAGAAACAATTTCTAAGATCCTTAGATTACTAGACGCTCTATCTACAGCATGTTAAAGATCAATACAGCTGTTTTCTACGATGACATTTTCAGCAAAAATGAGCCTTGACTGCCATGTTGTACATGTAACGCAATGATATTTGTCAAAACAGCAGTTTTTCTATGAAATAGAAAGTAACTTCAGAAACAAAACACAGTTGAATACTTTCTCAGGATGGAGAATTTCAGTGCATGGCAGTCTTGATACTGTTTGAGGGGCAGAGTGCTACTTTTTATAAACCATTTCTCAAAAGCTTATAACATTTCAGTACTAGAGAATTGTGGCTGCCAATGCACTTCGAGCACTTGAGCAACCTATGAAATGGCTTTATGTTAGTCAGAATTAGTGAATATCCACTAATCTATAAACTCACTTAAACAAACTTACAATACAATACAATACAATACAATACAATACAATACAATACAATACAATACAATACATTTCAATACATTTCAATACAATACAATATAATACAATACAATACAATACAATACAATACAATACAATACAATACATTTCAATACAATACATTTCAATACATTTCAATACAATACAATACAATACATTTCAATACATTTCAATACAATACAATACAATACATTTCAATACATTTCAATACAATACAATATAATACAATACATTTCAATACAATACAATACATTTCAATACAATACAATACAATACAATACATTTCAATACAATACAATACATTTCAATACAATACAATACATTTCAATACAATACAATACAATACAATACATTTCAATACAATACAATACAATACAATACATTTCAATACATTTCAATACAATACAATACAATACAATACAATACAATATAATACAATACATTTCAATACAATACAATACATTTCAATACGATACAATACAATACAATACAATACATTTCAATACAATACAATACATTTCAATACAATACAATACATTTCAATACAATACAATACAATACAATACATTTCAATACATTTCAATACAATACAATACAATATAATACAATACAATACAATACAATACAATACAATACAATATAATACAATACAATACAATACAATACAATACAATACAATACAATACAATATAATACAATACCTTTGCAGTATATCCTTCAAAGTCATGCAGGAGTTCATCATAACGTGATTCCCAAACTGCTCTTTGATGTATAAGTGATGACAATCCAATGTTGTACTTAAACCAAAGATAAACTAATAGTAAGGCTAGGATTATGACAAACGTCAGCAAGCTAGTCTTTGATGTGATGTATTGCATGATGAAAGATTTCTCCCTAAATCTTGCAGCTTTCAAAATGAACTAAAAGAAAAGAATAGGGAATGATAGAAAAATAATAGTATAAAATATATACCAATAATATTTTTTTTTATTTAATATTAAATCGTACAAATACAAATTACTTAATATACTATGTATGATTCACTTGATGACACTACAGGGACAATACCACGGAGTGCTAGATAACATGTAAACTCTTAAAAATTAAATATACAGTTACAAAAAAGATACACATGAACAATTTTATCACTATATACTAAGGGTCGTTTCATTTTGCATATCGGGCTAACTTTGGGCAATCCTTGTAGTCCTTGTCCATGGGTGGTTTGCTGCCAAAGGATTGGCCTAAGCTCTATAACAAATATTGACTTTTCCACACCTGAAGCCTTATTAGCTGGGTCACTGAGGTTTTCCTGCACTCATAAAATCTGGCCTAAACATGGCTTATCTGTTGACTTGGTAAAGCCTTTACAAGAGAATTGTCGAAAACTTAGGCCTTCTTGAACATTTTAACAAAAAATTAGATCAAATTCTTCTTCTGGCCAAAGGTGGGCTCACAAACATATACACCTTGACCATTCCTTAATTTTCTAGCCATGCTTTGACACCTACTGCAACTTAATAAATTTTCTGGTCAAATTGGCACATTTGATGCGCATAAAAACTGAAGAGAAAATAGCCGTAAAAAGGTACCACGAGTACGCATCTGCAGAGATTTTAGACTGATGAAAAGTAAAATGGTTGTACAAATCCATGCCATTATCTTTGTTAACCAAACAAATGAAACGTGTCAGACCAGAGTAGATAAAACGTTTCGCTCTATTATGAAATTTGAAAGATAAAATAACTTTCTTTACAATAGGCCACCTAGCTCAATTGACACACCGCCAGTCTATACTCAGGCCTAAGTACATTTCTTGGCCACACAAGGCAAGGGCCTAACATTAAGTCATTAAGCATGTCCTAAAAGTATTCTTAAAGAAAATTGATCGATTGCACCCCATTTCGTCACTCAACAGCATCCTTTGCATCGGGAAACAGAATCTTCTAAATTTAAAGACCTTCATCGGCATGAACATCGGAGCATTTCCAAGGCCCTTTCAAATGCAAACCGCACCTACTATAAACTATACTTTGAACGGTGCATTTCACAACTCCATTAGACCACACCCAAAATGGTCATCATCATTCCAGCACGGTCCACGGCAATTGATCTTGAACTGCTGCAAATTCTAGTGGCATTAAAGCAATGTGTAAGATGTTAAATACAAGAAAGAGAGAGCAAAGTAGAACACAACTGAACACTTACCTGTCTGCTTATCATAATACGAAGCTTGCTACGTGACGCATGCCAACCGCGTCTATACAAAAATTCATTGCGTGGCGACATTAGCAACAGCAACAACACAGTTAGGAAAAAGGGAGGGGCCAGAGAAGGAGCTAAGCTAAAGAAAGAGGGTTGAGGGAAAAAAGGATAAAATTATCAAAAAATGATAAATTTAGATGTAATATGGAATTTCGGCGTTTTGCAGGAAAAACAGGCCGTTGAAAAAAACCCACGTTTTTCCTATCTTTTCAATATTTGTCTTATCGAATTTTCTACGTTTTTTTATTACAACCCTGCCATACCCAGGAAGCATTGAGGGGCGTAGGGGGGCATATATTATTTTAAGGGCTTTTTACCAAAAACCATGTCCTGTAAAATATTTTCTCTTTCATTGACAGTTTAATTGTCTGTTCCAGAACGATTTGTGCTTTGTTCTGGTTTTGCCCCACTTAGCCCCCTTGGAAAGAGCAAGTGGAGCAGCTGGGCCTCTTTTGTAGGCAGTATTTTTGCATTATATAATATAACAATTAGAGAATTGTTGGATTTTAGAAATGACCAAATCAGCCTATTTTATCCGATTTTCTAACTTCTTTTAAACTGAAAAGCAGATTGTAAGCTACCTAAAATTAGTGAAGTGTATTGTTTAAACTAAGAAACACGTACCAAATTAAGTCTAGAAAATATTATCCAATTCATATGTTGTTTTGACTCAAAGTCTATTTCATGGACTTTGTACTTCTTAAGACAACAGGCCAGAGCAACTCAAACTTTAAGTAATCTTAGGATTCCAGAAATGAAACTTCTTGAAATATGAGAATGCTTTTTCTCTCAGATTCTCAATCAGATAATCATGTTAGACATAAACAGCCCTATCCTTAACCCCCCCCCCCATGCTGAAATGCACAGACATGCAAGTGGAGAACTGCTGGCACAAACAACAACAATTAAGAACCAGTTATTAAACATTATAGAATACTTAACAACATTTGAAAATTAAAGAAATACAGGATTGAAAAAGACAGAAAAAGTAAAAGCATAAAATACTAGGTGTCCTGCACTGCACTACAGATTTAGAAACTGAGGACTGAAAAATTTGAGAGAAAAGAAAGAATTTGGAAGAGGTCAAAACTGGGAAAAAGTCTATTTTCTCTGTCAAAAGCTTTTTAGGACATCTGTTTTCTGTAAAACCAAAACTGCAAGATTGAAAGAGCCCCAAAAACTTAAACCTCACTAAATACCTGCTAAATCCATTTGAGCTCCAAGTTTAAATGGGCAAAATTGTTTTGAGCAACTTATCAAATGACCTCAAATTCAGAAATGAGATACAGAAAGATAAAGGCAAGTAACACAGAGTACGCAAACTAAAAATAGAAGGTTTGAACTGTCATGATTACAAATTGTCTTCCTACTAAATATGTTATGCCCATGATGAAATTTCTCAAAAAGGATTGTGGGATTGAAAGCCAGAAGATACTAACAAATGAGGCTTATATCTGTTAGGGCTCCATGCCTTTATTTCATGAGCAAAAGTGGATCAGATCTAAACTGGATATTATCTTTTTTGGTATGGGTATGCCTTTCATTTACATGAGATATCTGATCCAGTTCTGGTCTGCTATCTGGCCTTCTTCTGGACCTCTTTCAAGGTAGATCCAGTTTAGATCGGTACCAAAAGTAGTTTGGATCCAGTTTGGATCCAGTCCATGTTTGCTTGTGGAAATGTGGCCTATGTCTTATATCTGACTGAAACAATTTAATAGACATTTTGGTATATATCAGGAACTGGACATAATTATTAGGAAATTGAGCCTAGATCTCTGTGACATTACTTCTAACTAAGGGTCAAATTTTCAGGATGAAATTCATTGCCTGAAAAAGTCTTCATCTGAAAAACCTAACCTAACCTTGATCCAGAATTGATTTTTGGCCAATCTGAGTTTTACATTTATATACACAGGCAAATTATAGTTCTAATCAAAAACCCTCCACACGCCAGTTCTAGATTTAAACATTCAATTCACTTCTTTACATACAATAATTTACAAAAATTCATTTCTCAATAATGGAGCACATTCTGTTGCCTAGAAGCAAGTTTCAACTGTTATACTTTCCTTACTTAAGTCTTACTCTGAAAAACATCAAATTGACAGAAATTTTTCAATTTGCTGTTCAGCATACTATTTTTGCTTCAATTAAAATAAAGCTAACAAAACAAATGCCAGTAGGTTGGAACAAATACCTACAAAACATCTTCAAATGGCAAATGCTCAGGCTGAAATTTCTTATATTTTATTAAAGATGGCACCGAAAAAATACCATTGCATCAACTTAATTTGCCATATATGACAGTGCCTTAAAACAACACCTTTATTGGTTTTACTAAAAGTAAAAGTAAAGGTGATGGAGGGAATTAATGGTAAAAGAAATAAAAAAATATGTAGGATTGTCAGCAGTAGAACAACCAAACTTTTTAGAAATTAATCATGAAACTGCAATTGCTATGTTTTGAATTACTGGGAAGGCAGAATACATAGTATTCCAACACGAAAATATAACCTGTAACCAGCAACTAGGCCTCCACGACAGAACTGAATATAAATGAGAATAACTAGTAGAGGAGACATTGCAATCAAGTTTTTTTCCACCAAAGCTGATAATTTTCACAGCTGTTACTTGATTTTTTTGGATTTTGTGTCTTTTTACATCTTCTTTGAGATATGATCAGATGTCCATATCGAACTGGATATCATCTGAAAAAAATAAATATCGTGAATTTCTGGTATATATTGAATAAAAAATTAAAATTTGCATAATACAAAAGAATTGACAAAGGAAATGGTCTACACATTGTTTTGAGCCAGAGGCTACTCTATCAATTTCACTCTTTGCCTAGATTTAAATAGCATTTAACACAGAAGAGGACACTTGAGGGGGGGGGGGGCAGCAAAACCCCCAACATTTTGGAAGGCAATAGTCTTTTGTTCTAAAACAAGGGAAATGTGTGATGTCATCCTACCAAAACAATGGGCTTGTCTCCCCCTTTTTTTGGGGCCAAGTGTCCACCACTGATTAAACACAGTAGAAACACTGGTCACCTTGTGGTGCTCATAGCAACAGATGTGGCACCAATTTGCATTCATGGAAAGATGCTGATAATTTTCAAGTTAACACCTTGTCCAAGGGTGAAGCCAGTAACATATCAAGGATAAACAAAATGGAGGCATCAACTTTTGAGAATGATAAAAAGACAGATTTTAAGACTTTTAGAGAAGCATGAATTGCCTGGTACAAAACAGCTCAAACTCAACCAAAGATTTGGGGAGGCCAAAGCCATTAAAATTGCACTTCTTTTTATTTAAATTAATTTAGTTGGGTTACATTATTAAATTTGGTTGCAGATGCATGCAGTATATCTATCAAATTGATGTCTTACGTTCGTAAGTGGTATATGAAATATGAACAGAAATACATTTCATCCTCAAAGAAATATGAACAGAACAGTAAAGGTAGCATTTTTCAAAGAAACTTAAACAAAGAAAAACAATCATACCATGGCCTTTCTTGGGGTCATGTCCGTTTTGTTCTTCCATTTTCTTTCCATTCAATTTCTTGATAGACTTTTCACTGGCCTTTTCATCCTCCTCAATGATTTTGCCATCATCATCAAGAGTAATTCCAGGGATTACAGGCAGCTTTGTTGGAGTTTTTGAAAGTGGAGAATTTTTCAAATCCAGCAAGAATTTCCTCTCATAGATGATTCTTGTTCCTAAAAGTGACCACAGTTTTCAAAAGTTTATTTCATAGATGTCCTATTATGCAAAATGTTACAGTTTTGGTTAATCCTTTGTAGTTATTTCCCTCTTTGGCTTGGCAATTGGTAATTATTGTTGTGAGATTATTGTTATTTTTTATTTTATTAGTTCAATTAGTTCAGTTTAGGAATAACGCAGTTTTTATATCTTATATGAGGTAGTGCTTCAGCTCTGATATGTTAAGACTGATTTCATCCCACTGTTTGTAAATCTCGGTACAAAGACAATAAACAACGATGTATAACCACACCCCCTTAGTATCAACAAAATAAAACCAATTACATTGATTGTACAAACTGAATCTCAAGTGCGATGGGAATTAAACCAATATATGAAAATTTTTGCTTTATATCGAAAAGCAAAGCTCTCAATTCTACTTTTCGAAGACCTTTCTTTTCTCCCGTTAATTCCCTTTGCCATTTACGTCATGGACTTTCGCTTTTAATCGAATGCAAATCAAAGACAAACACATCAGCTATGGGGTTTTTTGCATGAACGGAGCTAGTCTGTTTTCTAATTAACAATAGAGAGAGTTTCAAATTATCAAACTCAATTTATACAAAAGCGCCCGTCCGAGTTCCTGATGCTTAAAAATTAAATAAAAAGTTTTCACTTCGGATCATAGCGAGTCCTGCACGATGCATAGTGTGCATCGCTTTTGTTTGTTTAAAGCACAGCTCTAGCGAAGGTTCGACAGTTCTAGGACATTCGAGAATAAACATACCATTTAAAGCTAATCTTTATCAAGTGCAAAGACAGATGAATTAAGCAGGGAAAGATGTATTTGCAACTTTGAACTCGCTCTGAATTCGTGCAAACCCCAACGGCCTGTGTGACTTGGTGGTAATTGAAGCTTTGCGAAAGATGTAAACAAAACAGTCAATAGTAAACGTAGAGATGCAACAACAAATTTTAATAGCCTAAAACAAAAACATCTAACTTTAAACAATAAATTTTTAAAATAGACTCAACTGCGATTCTTTTGTGGCAATTTTATGCAAATAATATCAAATCGCGGCGCCTGCTATACCATCATGCTCAAGGTTTAAAAACTGGGCCTAACTTTCGTCATATCGGAAAAGGAAGCACTCAGCACAAAGAAAAATGGGAATGAAATAGGGTATGATTACTCTATCAATTAAAATATGACATAACAATTAAAGAGAATTTGCATCTCACCGCCTGGGGTTGTTGAAAACAGTGTGCCGCCGGGAGTTTCAGAGTAGTGCGACGGCATGTGCGATGGATCCTGCACAACGACCCTTCTCATCGGTATGCCTCGCGTCTTCTCATCGCTAGACTTCTCTACTCCGTTCATGATAGCAGATGCTGGCGGTGGATAGATAGGTGAAATATACGGAATTTTTTTGGTCGTCGAGAAGTGCTGGTCCGCATAAACGATCGATTTCTCAAGCTCAATTTTGGACACGATGTTTCTCAACTTGAACTCGAACGCCAGCGACGGACAGCGATCAAAACATTGTCACGAGGCCTGCATTCTGCGCATGCACACCATCAACATACGACAGTTCATTTCCGCTTAAGACAATGCGCATGCTCTCAAAAATGCTTTTAACAATAAGACATCCGGTTGAAGAGATGATGCAATATAAAAACAAATATGGCAGGCACAGCTGCGTGAAACAATGTCGTTGTTAAAGTGCGTTCGCAGGATTTCTTGTAGGAGTTTGACGTAAGAACGCTCAGTCCTAACGCATGCAGGGAAAATTACACACAACTCGGCCCTGTCTCACAAAAACATGATAGGCCTAATAGAGGACAAAATTTAAACGGTGCAAACATTTACATAATTTTATAGCCAAACAAAACTTAAATTTAAAAGAAAAAGCAAAGAAGAATAATATCTAGTGAAATAGTTTTCTAAATTTGGCCTACGTGGAACAATCTAGAGCTCATTCATACTGGCAGGACAAAAAACAAACATTAGGCATTGAACCACTTGAAGAAAACAGCGCTAGGAAAAACTTTAATCTTTTACTCATTTAAACTCAGAACGTTAGAAAGTTCTTTTCTTCCTTTGAAGCCTGACACTAGCGGTCTAAAATTCCTGATTTTAATAAGAACTGCTGAAGTACCTGGAAAAATCAGCTTGATTGTTTCTGCAAGATTTTTAATGCCGTATTAAAATTCGATTCTATCTCCACACAATTTTTGTCAAATTAGAAATAACTTTTGTTACTATTTTTGATGCAACTTCATTACAGATAATTGAAGTCTTTTTCTGACAGTCTCACCTCAAGTTTGACGTTGTGCCAGAGTTGTATCATGCAATAGGGAAGAACAGACACAATGACTTTTCTTCACTCAAGAATTTGCAATCACAAAATTTGCTTAATTTCCAATTCAAGGGTGTATTTTGAAGTATTACGTGTTCAGTAAATACTAAAAACATCTAAAATAAGAAAAATTCACCAACTCAAGTAAAAAGCTACTGAAAGATTACACTCCATTTTATAAGAACAATTGAGATTTGAACAAAAGTTTGTGTTTATACTGAAGGTAAGCTTCTTTTAAAATGCATTCAGTATTGGGAGATGGATAGTTTTGATTTTGCATCTTTGGAAGTTCGTGTAAAATATGTGCTGCTCATATTATCGCTTGCAAACAATATAATCATGTGCAAACTTATATCTCAACTTGCAATACCATAAGACAGCCAAAAAATAACCACTTTTAAGTTAATTGCAGTTTCAGTAACCTTGCTACATTTCATATGGAATCGTAAAAAGAAATGACTGTGGAATCTGACGCTAGAAATCCATAACGTGATACCGATTCATGATATTTCCAAGAGCATGGAAACTGGGAATAATTTGATATTAAATTCCATCTTCACGTTCCTATGAAATTTGTTAAAGTGTAAATATAATGGTTTCCGTGTATAAGATGTAAACGTTTAAACTTTACTCAATTTGACACGCGTATATTTACAAATAATTTAAGACGAAGAATGTATTGAAATACCTAAGTGAACATCAAATTAAGAAAATCTTTGCAAACACATTGCAAAATCTAACTACTTAAATTAGCAAATAAATAATAAATATTAACTTAATAGAAAGATAATAAGGCTGAATTGACAAGCTTGCATGGAAAGAATTTCCTACCCTAGCCTTAACTGTTCCGCATAAACATTTTATGTCACTTTACCAGGCTATGGTGACCAGTCTTCCAATTTCCCTTGGAGGTGAAGAGCGAGGACAAGGAACGAAGAAAAAGGAAGGGCGAAGAACAAAGGATCGAAAACGAAAGACGAAGGAAGAAGAAAAAAAGCGAAGGACGGAGAACGAAAGACGCAGGAAGAAGAAAAAAGCGAAGGACGGAGAACGAAGAACGAAGGAAGAAGAAAGAAGAGCGAGGGACGGAGAACGAAGAATGAAGGTCAAAGAACGAAGAACGAAGGATGCACAACGCAGAAAAGTAAGAGAAGAATGAGATAATGATTAAAATGATGATGTTCAAGTAGAAAAAGAACAAAACAAAAACAAATGAAGAAAAAAAGATGAGGTGGAAAGAGAAGATGGTGACGATGAAGTAGAAGAAAAGTAATCATGAAAAGTAGAGGAGCAAAAGCAAGAGGAAGAAGATGTTGATGATGAGAAATAGGGAGCAATAACATCAAGTCTTGTATTTTTGTCTTGGTTGAGGAGCTGGTAAGAACCCAAATATAAAGCTAGAGGGCTCATGCTATAATGAAGACTTCTACTGAACTGCAGCCCGCTGCAGTCGTCGAAATCAAGAACTGCTTTATCCCAAGGGACGTAAAAGGAATTCAACCTATCATCAAACAGCTTGAAGTTATGTTCCTACTCTTCTTCTCTAAGATCCATACACTGAAAATGTTCCTTGTTTGTGCCACTGCAGCAGTTTCAACAACGATGTTTCAACAATGTCGTTGGATCACCTATGAAAAGTCTTGCTTTACAGTTTTGTGGTTTCCGGCCTAACAACACTGGTATCACCCATTTTCCCTCTAAACAAATGTTTGTTGCAAAGGACAACACCTTATGCTTCGTTTACAATTGATTTCAGTCAAATGCTGGCAATGAAAAGGGGTTTAAGGATGTAATATAGTTAGTAATTTGCAATGAACTGGATATGGACTGCCTGTGCAGCCAAGACAATTGCTGTTGTAGTTGTATTAATCTAATGTTATGCTTTGATACGCAAGCAAAGGGATTTGTTTTTCTCTTCCGATTCTAAAAATGTAAAATAAGAGAATATATCAAAGGAGAGGGGGGGGGGGCTGCAGTTAGAGGGCAAAAGCTGTTGTTTGTGTTTCAAGACTTAGGGATACGTTACTCAGTGTTGGACGCATCTAGTTAACAATTACCTAGTCATGATTCTGTTACTCGTTGTCTTTTCTTTTAAGCAACAACGATTCAAGTTTGCGGAGATTTTCCAAGGTAAGCTGGTCTCCTGGATTTAGCTTTATTGCTTCCATGTAACTGATCTTAGCTTCATCAAGTCTTCCAGTTAGATGAAGAAAGGCACCGAGATTCATGTGGTAACCAGACTCCTAGAAGCAGATTGAAAGAATCATGTTGTGTTTACACAATAGTTTCAGGGACAAATGGTGAAATGGAAAGGACTGGAAAACTTTCAGGGTTAAAGGGAAAAAAGAAAAGAGAAGAAGAGGTAGATAAAGAAAGAGATCTACGCCACTGGGAGGTGAAGGGCACCGGAGTAAGCGAGGAAATTCCATATGTTCCGTTATGTATGAGTAATGCAACGCCTTAGGCTTGAGAACCCCATACAACCCCAATTTCCAAACAGGCTTCTATTACAAATATATAAGGATACATATTTCAGTTTCATAACCTGATGAAAGATAACAGTTACTTACATTGGGATTTAAGGAAACTGCTCTTCTGTAATACTTCTCTGCTTTGGGGTGCATCTTTGCCTCCCTAGAAGAAATTAGCCACAAGTGAAAAGACTTTGCTAAATACTTTCTGCCATGACAATGTTCTGCAAAGACCATGCAAGCAAGCAAGAAGTGTTATTTGGACGTACACTCTAATGAAAATAACAATATACCTACTGTCTAGATAATTTAGGGTAGTAAAGGTAGCTTTAAGATATTAAATCAAGCTAAATAGCAGAGATTTCCGGGCCTCCGACGAGACCTGAAAAGTGGAGGGCCAAATTTTGTTGCAAGAAAATTACTACGTCACAGCATGATGAGCTGCATTTAACAACTAATGGAAAGATCTCCATTTCAAGAAAATTGTTACTGTTTAAGTCTCACGCAATTAAAACTAGTATATTAGCATGTGCATATGGTGCTGTCAATTAACTGTAATGAAAAATTGGAGGGGTCCGTCTTAGGAGGCCCTGAATTTGATAAAATAGAAAATATTGTCGACGTCATTGAGGCGATTGTATTTAATCGCCCGTCAGCATCGTGGCTATCTTGAAAGAATTGTGCAATACTTCAAAACTCAGGTAGTTCTCCAACAAAGGTAGTTAAGGCAAAAATAGTAATTTTTCCGTAACGAAAGCTGTAAAAAGAGTTAAGTACTGAAATCCTGGGATTGCTAATAAACTAAAATCTCTTTCTCTCTCTCTTTCACTGCGCATTCGGATTACAACTGTATCATTGTTCACCTTGCGCGATGCTACAAATTAAATTCGTCAAGTTTTTTCAACCGTAGCGATCGTTCTTAAGATGTAAAGGTGTTCTGTTGTTTTAAACTGTTTTTCTTATTGTTAATAGTAATTTGCTACAACCACAATCAGGATAGCTAATAAACAACAATCACTTCTTGAGTTATGATAAACTTAGTTCACCAAACATCACTGCATATCCAAATGCAATTTTATTCCACGTGCAGGGCTACCTATGAAATGAGGTCCAGGCTATGGATGACCTGAGTTAAAAGACTTTCGTTGTTAAGAACGGAAGGGAAAACAATGCAAAATGATTGTGGGCATAGAGACTTAACAGCATTGACGTAAGTCAAATAGCTAGAATAATTAAGTTACAGGCGTTGGGCAATTAGGTGATATCACTATCAATACTGAGAAACAATCGCAGATTTTAACGATCTCTATTAAGCTTTAGCGTAGATGCTTTAATAATTTATCAAAGCTGAACGAAAAACTGAAGATTTTCACGCCTACATGAGCAGGCTTAGACACGAACTTGGAAAGAGGAAAATTTACTAAAACCTGCTAACTTCGGCTGTAATGATTCAATACCTTTATTATAGCTAATTTTAAGTTATTTGCGAGCGAAATATGTCTTGTAGTTTATCGATCATGCCTTTAGCTAGGATGTAATACAGTTGTATAGTGTTGCGGAGCGTTGAAGAGTGTTGCAAAATGTGGCAGAGAGTTGCAATGAATTATGGAATGTTGTAGAGTACGGTAGAGTGCTGAAGAGTGTGACGTGGTGTTGCATAGGAATTGCTGAGTATATTTTTTAGAGTGTTGTGGAGTGTTGCAAAGTGTGGCTTAGTGTTGCAATGTACTGTAAAGTGTTGTGAAGGGTTACAAAATTTTACAATGTATCGTAGGGTGATGCAAGAGTAACGTTAAATGTTGCAATGTATTCTAAATTGCGGCAGAGTATTGTAGGGTGTTGCAAAGTGTTGCAGAGCTATGATTCGTTGCTAAGCAATAATTAAATTATTGTTTACTAACCTAAAACATGAAGCTGCAAATGTGATTAAATTGATATCATTTGGATTCAAATCAATAGCTTTCTCAATCTGAGTTGAGGCTTCGCTAAAGCGGTTGTTGTTGTGCAGGAATTCGGCTGTAATTTAGAAAGAATTTTAGCATTAATGCAACATATAAGACAATGCAATGCAATGTACATTGCCAAAACAGAATATAAGGGAAGAGAAGAGAATAGAAGGAAGAGAAAAGAAAAGGAGAGAAGAGAAGAGAAGAGAAGAGAAGAGAAGAGAAGAGAAGAGAAGAGAAGAGAAGAGAAGAGAAGAGAAGAGAAGAGAAGAGAAGAGAAGAGAAGAGAAGAGAAGAGAAGAGGACAGAACAGAACAGAACAGAACAGAACAGAACAGAACAGAACAGAACAGAACAGAACAGAACAGAACAGAACAGAACAGAACAGAACAGAACAGAACAGAACAGAACTTAACAGAACAGAACAGAACAGAACAGAACAGACCAGAACAGAACAGAACAGAATGGGAAAGGACAGAAACATATTTGATTGAAATACCGTTAGATACAGAACTGTACTGAGCATTATGACAAAATTTTTACAAACTATAATCAAAGAATATTACTCATAAATAACAAATAATGTTATTAATATACCGTATAGATAATATGATTCAGAATTGCTTGGCTGCAGCTTTAGTGCCTTTGAAAACCATAATTCAGCTTTTTTTGAATCTCCCTAAATTGGACAAAAAGCAACATTTCCTTAAAACACTCGTTTTAAAAGACGCTTTAAAGAGAAAATGTTACTTTTAGTGTGTACTTACGATCGAGGCTAGATGACGGGCGTAAGTAAGGTGAGCAGGCACGTGACTATTGTTCGATTTCAATGCCTTCATATACCACAATTCAGCATTGTCTTTATCACCAAGAAATGAATGCGACTGGCCTAAGAAAATAAAAGGGCAAAGGAATGTAATATGTGACCTACAGAAACTAACACAAAGAAGCAAGTTTTAATTTTACGACGGAAGCCCAAGATGCGTAGGGAAATGGTGACTTAGCCAATGGGCAAAAGTTAATGTTTAATTCAGTATAGGTTACTTTTATATACAGTATTCTATCTTTGATAAACTAAACGAAATAGTAGAAAATGAATTATTCATAAATGGAAACAGAAAGCTGTGTGTGTGTCCTGACTTCTCAGAGAATGTGTGCTTCACTGATCCTATTTTTTATTTTATGGATATTCCACATAGAAGATGATTTTTCCAACTGAGTCTTCGGTGCTAATTCGAGTTGCTTAAGAGAAGTCTTAATAGAATAGAGTAGACTTACCAAGCATGTTATACAAACTGTGTGGAGCATAAGAATCAGGCATTTTATCAACAGCTTCAAGGAATGTTGCAATAGATTCCTGAAACCAATGTTAAAAATTTATATATGCTAATTAACGAACACATCATCATCATCATCTTCACCAACTGCATAATCGCACTATACCGTTAGCAGCAAAAGGAAGGCAAGGCGGTTGATACAGTATTTCGTCCGCGCGGTGGGAAGAATTTGCATTTAAACGCACGGATTTTAGGAACTTAAAATCAAAGGTTTGCAAAGAATAGAAATTGTTCCAAAAGAGAGTCAAAATCAATATACCTGAAACTTTCCCATGTCAAAAAATATTTTCCCAATGTTGTATCTGATTGAAGTCACTGAAACAGAAAAGCAACAATTTTAAAAATTCATGTCACATTCATCCATAAGATAAACAAATCAAAAGATTGTTGCCATGTAAAAAATCGGAAATTTATTTCAATTATAACAAACGTCTCAGAAAATGAGAGGCACTGATAAAAGCGGACGTTTTCAGTTGAGCAAGATGATGATATCTGTATGGTACTTAGGATCATGGGGAATTTCTGATTTCTCGTAAACCCGGACCCTCGAGGGGGGGGGGGGACAGCAAATTTGTCCGACTTAGCAAATGTCCGGGATATCCGAAGTCTCGATATTGGTCATCAAATTTAAGGGGAGAAGAAATCTGTACGACTTAGCAAATGTCCGGGATATCCGAAGTCTCGATATTGGTCATCAAATCCAAGGGGACAAGAAATCTGTCCGACTTAGCAAATGTCCGGGATATCCGAAGTCTCGATATTGGTCATCAAATCCAAGGGGACAAGAAATCTGTCCGACTTAGCAAATGTCCGGGATATCCGAAGTCTCGATATTGGTCATCAAATCCAAGGGGACAAGAAATCTGTCCGACTTAGCAAATGTCCGGGATATCCGAAGTCTCGATATTGGTCATCAAATTTAAGGGGACAAGAAATCTGTCCGACTTAGCAAATGTCCGAGTTTCCCAGGGGCCGATTTAACAGAATTCTGCTGTACTATTGAATTTTTATATACTTTTGCTTTGAAAAAACGTTGATCGAGCTACACCCTAACAATGTGAAAACAAATTAAGAGCCATTTAGGTTCTTTTTAAAAGAGTGTATGGGATATCAAATGATTATTGTAACTCACAAGAATGGTGGTGAGCTCTCGGGTCTTTCAAACCTTGATCACTTAAATTTCTGCCACCTTGTAAAATCTATGCAAATGAAAACAATGTAATTTTTATCTTTACAAACCTTAAAACATTACCAGTAAAGTTAGTTGCCGTCAATCAAACGCCATAATATAAAAATTTAAGAAGTAAAGAGGAGAACAAAACAGTAGGCTGTCTAGCGGATTCTTGGGGAACACTTATATATCAGGCTATATAAATGAAGGATGAAAGGAACAACGCATATTGGCAGGAAAACAAAGCAAGCACTCCCAGATGATATTTATTTATATTTTATTTATTATATCATCTTTTATTAAGTATATATTTACATTCTATCTAACTCATATTTCGCTCTAGCATGCAGGGTCTTTGAGAGTATGATATATATATATTGAATTATGCCTCTGGGGAGTAACGAAATATGTGACAAGTGAAAACATTCAAATACGACACAGCTTATACAGATTCAAAAGCATCATTTTGAATAAGACACCTCCTATCACTTTTTCAAAAGTCATTTTTCTTTAAGCGTATTAAATACTGAATGTAAGGGAAGAATTTCAGTAAAATTCAAGAGAAATCTAGATAGCCCAAGTGCAGCAGATTTTTCTTAAATATTTTCTTGCTTTTCATTTCTGTCAAATTTCATTTCTTAAAATCTTGAAAATTTAATGCTACAAAAACAAAAGCTTTGTTGATGAAACGAAAACTTCGGAGAGATAACAACGTTTGAAAAGACTGTAAAAAAATCTCTTCAATTACAAATTGAATTTCTTATTCCCAAGTGCATTCAAATAGGTCAGGCCCCTAGTGTATCAAATTAAACAACATGTAAATAGCAAAGAAAAATAAAATTTTGAAATTAATTGCATGTTGTACCTTAAGTGCTTGGCTTTTTTGGCCTAGTTGTTCATAAACCAATCCCAAGTTAAGATAGGCCGCTGCAGAGACAAATTTAAAGATTTATTTGCAACAAGTTATCAATAAAGCTTTCGTCTCTATGGCAAATAATATATTGGAAGCAATTCCCTATCAATGTTCAAAATAGCCAGACTTTGGTTGTATTTGATTTTGGGTTTTCACGAAAAATTTTGGAAAGGAAGAGCGATGATGAAAGATGGTACTTACATGCGAGTTGTGGCCTGTAATTTATAGCATTTCTATAACATTCGATTGATTCATTAAATCGCTGTGTATTTTGCAATAAGATACCCCTGTAATACAGAAAAATATACGCAAAATAAAGTAAAACCGAACAAAATAGCAAACAGGCTAGTGGATTCTCGAGGAATGATTGTGACGATGTATGTAAATAAATGATAGATATAAGGAACAACGCAAAGCGGCAGGGACACGAAGCAAATACGACAAGATTATAAATTGTGTGCTACTTAAACTTCGCCCCAGCATACTTATTTTCTTCAGAGTATTGGCATCTATTTTACGAAAAATATAATTGTCTAGCTACTTACAAGTTGTAATGTGCATCCGCCATATTGGGCCTAACTTGTATTGCATTTCGAAATGCTTGTTCAGCTTCTTCTGATTTTCCTTGTTTGCTCAAAACGCTGCCGAGATTTCCCCAAGCTGTATGTCAAAGAACAGAAGAAAAGATGATAGGAGAATTAAATATTCTTAATCATAATACTTAAGTCTAAGACCAGAAGAGGCTCATAGTGATCAGGTAAGCTTGAGGGAGGTTCGATACTATTAGGCCTAAAGAATGATACCGTACTAAATTAATGACAAATATAATCTATTCATCTTCTTTTTTAAGTTGGAACTTGTTGAACTAGGAATAGTACGGTCTTACTCAAAGTTTAATGCATCTTGCAATCATCAAACAAGTCAGATAAATTAACTTCAAATGGCGAGAAATGTCAAAAAAGGCTACATACAACATCATATATGGAAGTTGGCAGAGAGGGGTCTGGCTTGAGGCCCTGCTTTCTAAATTCTTAATTCTAGATAACGCTAATTTCTAAACAATTCTAACGTTTAAGTTTTGAACTCTTTCTTCTAAATGTTTCTAAATACTAAGTGATTGTAAATTTAAAATTCCAAATTCTACACTTTAAGTCATAAATTCTAAATCGTTTAAGACTTTGCTCGACGATAAAAATGTGGTTTTTTCGTTGTTTCGTCATAATCTTTGTCAATTCGTTTAAGCATCCTCTAAGCGCGGCAAGGCTGTGGCATAAATCTAGTTAAACAACATATGAAATGATTTGTCACGTAGTCTATCCATTACTTTGCGAATTAACCCGGTTGGTAGGTCGTTAATCATACAGATATTTTTTGTTATAAGCAAACTCTTACCTTTGGCCGGGTTGACGTGAACTCCTGATCTGGAAAAATAGATATCATTTTAGAATTGGCAACTGTGAAGAGAGTTGCTGAAGACAAAAAATTAGGTTTCATCAACTGAGGAATGTTCATCCCATTAAACTCCCATTTAATATATATTATTGAGGTAAATATAATCTAGCAAACAACACCTGTACAGAGATTCTTCATTCCTCCAATCTTCGTTTCTGACAATTGTTCTGATCGCAAAGAGGCCTAATAAAAATACACATGATGCTACTAGAGCTGGGCGCCATCTTTGATTTGTATTCCATATATGGCCGAAACCAATAGCAACGAGGAGACAGAATCCAATGCTTGGTATATAAAGAACTCTTTCGGCAATTACAAAACCAACATAGAAGAACAAATTCGAAGCAGGAAGGAACGAGATCACCATAATCACCAGTGAAAATACAGCAAGTTTAAAACTCTGATTCAAATTAAGGCATTGGTCAAACATTTTCCTAACTTCACTTTTCTCCAAAAAGTGGTTGTGGTGGTTATTTGTATTATCATATTTTTCCAATATTCCATTAATGCTTCTACCGCTACTTTGTTTTCTGCAAGTACCATTTCTCGTTGCATATCGACCCTCTGATAAAATTTGTTTTGCTTTGTTATTGTTCCCGGCTAAATTTTCCATACAAGTACTAGTTTCCATAATCTGTTTAAGGCCATTTCTTTGGGTAGGCCTCGCCGATGCATTTACATCCTGAAAACCATTACATGGCCTATCTAGCCCATTTCTCACAAACCCATTTTTAGGATTGTGTGAACTGGATCCACTGCAATTGGAAATCAGGCAATTAAGCTTAAAACCAAGGTTAGAAACAAACGTGTTTGGCGCTTTGCTATTTTTTTCATGTGAGGTCGTCCTACGTTCTTCGCGAAGCTTTCTCTTTATGGTTTCTGAAGACGTTGAGGAATCAGAGTTTGTACAAGAGTTATTGCAACTTGAATCATCATAATCCTGGCCTGACAGGCATTTTACAAATTTGATACCTACTACAACAATAAAACTATAAAACAGTAAAATTTCCAAATTCCTCGTGTCTGTGAACGATGTTATCAATTGAACCGCATCCATCGACCAATCAAAGCTCAGTTGCCAAGGAAACAACAGCAAGTAAAGATTTTTAACTGGCAGATATGAGAATGTCAGAAAACGAACTTCAAAACGAGGATCGACTGACGCTGGATTGTCGGAAACATTGAAGGCGGGAACGGACAGATCCATGATGACTAGACGCCAGTAGACAGCAAGACCGGCTGCCAGAAGTAGACAGAAAATCCGTGTCCAAGATCCTCTAGTCTTTGCCTGCGGGTAAAAGAATAAAGAAGTTTTAGTCAGAAACCAGACAATATTAGGGTTAAATTATAATACAGGAACTTGGCAAATCGATTAGAGTAACCAAAATAAACAATTATAACAAATTTACTCCCGGTGATAATACAGTTGCACAGTAGCAACCAATGCATTTGGTCAGACTGCAAGGGGGTACTATAACTGATGGTGTTGGAGCAAAGAAATCACGTAAAATGTTGAGCCAGAAATGAATCGAGCTTATGGAATTGAAACGCCCCACCTCCTAAGAGTAACCAATTCTTGCTGAAGATCAAAGGACCATATGGTCCCTGCAATGATAAAAAGATTGAGTCTAAAGAAGCTAGGCCATCTAACTCTTCGACTGTGACTGTTATTAGCTATCAAATAGTGAGTGTAATACACGACAGAAGGGGGGCGGGAAGGGGCCAGCCATGCAAGCAACAACAACATTGGATACTCACCCGCCAAAATGTTTCCTCCAATCTGCCCAGGTGTGGCTCAGTTATGAAAATGACGTCATAAACAATGCAGACAGCTAGGACAGTGATGCCAATTTCCTTGCAGAGCATTGCAGCGACGGAAAAGAGAATGGAAAGAGCGATGTACCGCCAGCGGGTTGAGATGTGCGGTGAGCTGTAAATGGTTGCATCATTTGTTGATTTTGTGTAAGAAATGAAAGATAGAATGAAGAATATGCATGATAGGACATCAGCGCGGCCAACAATGCCAGAAACTGCCTCTGAAATAAACAATAACTTTTGAAGTTACTTCTTATAGCTTCCTTTCACCGTACCTACATGCATACATACAAAGGGAGAAAGATCGAGAGAGTGAATGAATGAATGAGTGAATGAATGAACGAACGAATGAGTGAATTAAAGAATGAATGAATCAATGAACCAACCAACGATGCGTTAATAGATGATTGAAATGAATAAATGAATGATTGGAAGTCATAAAGAACGAATAAACAAAATGAATGAAAGAATGAACAAGTTAATGAATGAACGGATGAAAAAATGAACGACCGAAGGGAAAAAGAGGAAGATTCCTGTTGGTTAAATAGCCTTTGCACCCCCTTCCACAGTGAGAAAGAGTCACGTGTCAATGACCCATCCCTGTCCAAGCATTTGTCAAACAGAATTCAATTAAAATGTATTTCATTATAATCGTGAACATAACATAACCAGGTGATGGGTGGAGATAATTGAATCCAATATAATGAGACAAGAAGGAGTATTTTGTGGTTTTTAAATTCACAGTAATCATTCAAAAACTGAATTACTATTTCAAAACACAGCATTAGACGAGAAAAATGATTCTTATAAAAGATAAGAGGTGATAAAAAACGATCACGTGAAGACTAAAAGTCATCTTTGTTAGGATTTCAATAGAACTGTATGAGCCAGGTGCTGCTTCAAAAGCTGTGAGGAATGTCGCAAAGTTTCAACAAAACCCTCGGGGGCTAGGCCTATTCAAGTTGGTGACAAGCACGATTTGTCTGAAGTTTAATGGTAAAACATTAAAGCTTAGGGAAAAGGGGTCTAATCTTAATTGACCTTTTCTGAGAATTCCATTTACCAACCTCTTGTTCTACCAAAACGATTAATGCAAAGACTGAAAATAGGTAAAGTGAAAGTTTCTTGGACCGATATTTTCATGGTGTTTAAGGGTTAACTTGGAAAATCTCCCCGTTTCCTAATGAACCACGCCATCTCTCCAAATGGAATTCCTGACAATGTGGTCCCTGGCAGCAAAATAGTTCCACTACACATGGGCAGGGATGTAGGAAGTATTTGAAGCTGGTGGGGGGGGGGGGGGGCAAGAAGATTCGAAGGGCACTTTTCATAGTCACCACTATTGGTGCCAAATTGCTGATAGTAGGGACCCTGCAGCTTTTATTGAAGTTTGGAGATGGCAGCGATTGTGGTAATGGCTGTGTAAGGACCATTTCCAGAACCCAGAGAAAATTTTTACAATGGCGTTCTCTTTATATTGCCCCCGATGCCCCCCAGTTCCTATGTCTCTGTACAAGGGATTTATTGACTAAAAATGATTTCTAACCTGTGTGTATTGGATGAACTGCAAAGAGAAGACTGGCAAAAAGGCTTTGGAATATTGAGGCAAATAGTGAATATGCAAGGACAAAAACAAGGCCTGTTGCGAAGCTGTGAAGGACCACATTGATGAAATGATATCCCGATGGGTTTAGCTCCCCAGCGATGTAATTTAGTCTGAAACTCAGCACTGTTAATGGCCTGTAAGACTTGTGACTGCCGCTGTGAGACAAAGGTGTACCCCAGAAATCATTGTGCCAAATATTCCACCATGGGGTTTTTGGCAAGATGTCTATGTTCTCTAAAATTGCACGGCTAAAAATAAGAAAACATTTGTTTAATAAATTATTTTCTTTAGAAAATGCTATCAAAAACGTTATACAAAATGGAAGTCTCCAAAAAGACTCTCTCACCGCACGCCGTAAGAAGGCTGACACCCCTGGTGAAAAGAAGGGGTATTTCGTCGGCAAATAAAAGATTTTACGCCAATTTATTCGGCAAATTCATCCAGGGCACCACCCTCCCCCCTTTAGAACAAGGCATATAGTAACCAGTTACGTCCTTCCAAAATAAATGTTTGGTCTTTTGATATCAGCTAACGAACTCAGATTATATGCGACTCTACCCCACCCAACTGTTGACATAGGAATTACTTGTTGATATTGTCTGCGAGATTAATTTTATGATTAATGATGATGAGGATAGTCGATTCATTTCCCATTGATATTGCATACACTCCGATGTTGGAAATTACCGATCAAATGAAAGTTTCCTTCCTTTGTTTTTAGTATTTCCTGCCTATGACGTATGGGTTTTAACAAATAAATAGTTTATTTGAAGTGTGAGCAAGGCTTCCTCAGCTGCAGTGCCCAGGGGGATATCGTCTTTGCCAAAACTCCTTTGATAGTAAGCGTGGCGTCGATATCTAGATATCGCAAAACTTTACCCACAATTACTTCTAGATAGCCAAAATCTATACAATATCAATGCCGTTTTCACCCCTTCCCCGTACCTACGTCTGAGGTTTCCCCTGCCCCCTTTTCATGCTTTTTACCCCGCTTGATTTGTCGCAGGCCTGCTTGCTTTTTGAAGAGAATTGTTCAGCATTTCAACACAAACTTTGTACTGTTTTACAGAAATAAAAGATAAACGGCCATATTGAAAGTTTAAATCCCCGTAAAAATAACTCAAAATAAATAACAAAAAAAAGAATGTGTTTGTAATTCCTCGCTGATATAATTCCAACAACAAAAATCCTACAAGAGTTTGGAATTTTAAGAACCCATCTTCATGTAACGTAATTTAAGCGAAACTAGCAAATTACATGAACTTTGCAATTGTCTCTTTCTGTCTTACAGTAAACAAAGATAACTTAACATCGTGATCAAATTCAAGATTATAACTTAGATTAGATATTCCAACAAAACGATTAAATGAGGCGGTAATTTGTAATTCGATAGGGCACTTGAATATGACATGAAACGCTCATAGGAAAACGAAGGAAAACATACTTATCGTCATAAGCGAACTGCGCTTTAAATGTGTTAATGTAGCAAAGAAATCCAACAGAACATGCCAGCAATATTCCAAAAAAATACTGTTTGTCCGTTTTCATGTTTCGAGGCCAGGCTTCAGTTTGTTTACTTTGACGCTGGAAATAACTAACAAAAGACTTCCTTATCGATTCTCGTCGATGTAGTGCATCCGTTTGGCCTCATCGAATCGTTTCAAATCGAAGCCATCCAGCTTGAGGCTCGTGTGACAGCCATTAGAAGATAAAATCGACTAAGTAAATTAATTCGGATATAGGACAAAGGGAACTTAGACATATCAACGCTAAGCCGAAAGTCAATCCCAAAGCATTTATTCACCGTCGCGGAGCCATGCTGCTTACCGGTACTATTGTTTTCTTAAAATCAAGTTGTCTTTTTGCATTCTCAAACAATTTTTTAAAACTGCCACCCACCAGACAATACACAACTGCAAGCTGAAAAAACTACTTGTGCTATATTCTCAATTCAATATAGAGTTGAACAAACCCAAGCGGTGGTATTGTGCGCGAGTTTTGGACGAAGGAGAAAGAGGATGAACGCGTTACAAATCTTTTGTCCTGCCAGGCCTTTGTGTACGAAACAAATGATCTGGTGCGATTTACTTGTCAGACTAATAAATATTAAAAATATATTGAATACCTCTGAGTTCTCTCTTTTCACGTCGTTATCATTTCCGTTGTTAAGCGATCTCTAGCCTTTTTTGTTTCCAATGTTTAGGAACCAAAACAAACACAATTGATAAATAATTCCAGGGTCGCCAATCCACGTGTCGAAAGATTTATAACTCCAGCTTCCAAGAAAACAGCAATTGACCCAAATGGACTGGGGGCGTTAAATTGGGGTCAAGGTGGCGCTGTACCCCAAATCTTGCGTCTGTCGGCACAGCAAAGATCACTTCGGCCAATGTTGACAAGCTGGGACTGTTCTGTTTTGGTTTGCTTACGGCGTATTTTCAAAAAAGTATACAGTAGAAGTGCAGAAGTTTATTATAAAGCAAAGTCGTTCTTATGCTATGGAATTTTACTTCATATCAGGGAAGTGACACAAGTTCCACGTCCTAAAGCCATGCCCTTATGTGGCAAATTTCACTCCCCCCCCTTCATCGCAAAAGTTATTGGAGCTCCACCCCTTTCTATGGGGGATTATACTGGTTAGCGAATGCCCCCTAACATCTAAATGAGGCAGGACTTTGGAGAATAACGGGCGAGATGAGAAAATATGGGTAAAACTGTTAACACATTCTTCTTCTACGTTCTCCTATGATAATGTGCATAATTACCCAAGTTCTTGAACAGTTTTAGCAATTTTACCTTTCAGAGCTAAAATGTTAAGTTGGTTTCGTAGTTAACAACATGAAACCATGCAGGCCTACCACGCAGGGATTCAAAAGCATTTTTGTTCGATGCATTCAGCGTTTAACTCAACCCTCAAGTCACCGTTCAAATCATAATTGTTGAAGGTACTGAATTTAATTAAAATCATTATATTTAAAAATCAAATTTATATAGTTTTTAACCTATAAAATAGATTACTGTGTTTAAAAAAATTAATGAAAAGTGTCTTGGTCCATGAAAGAATAAAAATATGAATATCATTTAAATCCAAATGACGTTTATAGCAAAATTGACGTCCATGTATAAAATATGGCGTTAATAATTATTTAAGAACCTCTAATAAGGCTATGAACAGCAGTTTTGTATTTGTTGTAACCTATGGCAGTGCCAACCTCTACGGGTACAAACGCCCTTGTCAACACAATGATACAAATTTAGAAAACTTTGACAAGGCCATATCTCTTTTGCAATCATTCTAGAAGTATTTCACTAAGAAAGGTAACTTGATAAAGGCTTAGCCCCTATCCAAACTTTTTGAAAAAAGTTTCTACATTACCATATTTTCGGAATAGTCCCCCCAAACGTCCCTGTGCCCCTCACTGGTTGTAACCTTTAAAAGTGATGTAATCAAATTAGAAAGAGGTATCTATTTTTTTGGATTTTATTTGGGATATATTTAACACGTTTTTCAAAACTTGTCGGAAAATGAGGGCACCACCACCAAGACCACAATGGGATCCGTAATGCTTCTTCAGGGATTTTTCTGCCATTCTAAAAAATTTTTTATAATTTTTTCTGGAATTCTCTGCAATTTTCCTGTGATTTCCATGATTTATCACCGATTTAATATGACTTTTTGTGATTTCTCCTAAAAGTGTGCAAGATTTTTTTCAATTGCTATGCCCCTCGGCCTTTGCAAAAAAAAGAAATGAGAGTCAATAAGAAATGAAAATTGACGAGACTTAAAATGAAAAATATGCATCAACTAAATCAAAATTCTCAGAGCATTTGTTGGAAAATATTAATAAAATATCCGCAGGACCAGTAGATTGTGCTACGAAAATACAGCAAGATCAATAATATTGTCATTAAACAGTTTAAGAGACTTTTAACGAAATAAATTTCCGAGAGACCGGCGCTTTCAAAACGGTAAAATGTGGAATTATTTCGATAAAATGTACAAAGAATTAGGAGCGTAAAGAAGCGTGAAAGATCATGTTAAGCAATGAGATAGGAACAAATGAACAGATTTCAGTCTTCAGGGCTGTAATTTCAGCCAATTTGAAAGAGTTGTTTTGAGGAAAACTCGAAATACCAAGCAGCAACAGGATTTACATTCACTGATTCATCTAAATTTTTTTATTTATTTCATACACCGGCCTCTGCCTTTTTGTCCTCTTCCGCATTTTCACCCTCCTCTTCAGCCTTGCTGGCATCTGCTTCGGCCTTTTTCGCGTCAGGAACCCACAATCCCGAATCAATGCAGCGCTTTAAATGATATTTTGCTTCATCTTCAGGCATTGCAGTTAGAACATCTTGCAGCATCTGAATGTTTTTTGACTCGAAACACTCTTGCAGTTTCTGAGTAAAATATCGTAAAAAATGTTTGAGAAGAGGGATGATGTATGTAATGATTATAGGGGTCTATTTGTATATATACAGGCAAATATGCTGGCACGATACAAATAAAAAACCGTTTCCAATATAGATTTGTATCAAATCACAGTGTAACAATTTTTTCTTTTTTATTCGTTACAGCTCAATGTCTTTATGTCTATGATCACTGAGTAGTCATTATCTCTTGTTCCTTGTAGTCCTATTAACTAGGTACTATCCTCTATTTAACAAGTTCACATCAGCTTTTCGCAGCCATAATATGATCTAGATAATATAAAATGTGTATGGATTTATTTGTATGGGTGTATGTCCTGTTAGCGTTTTGTAAAGTAGCTCAATTGTAAAGTATCTTGTAAAATGTGTTGCAAATTTTTTATATGGATAAAAGTAAAGATGAGGGAGATTACTGCTAAATACGACATTTGCCAGATTCTTGCTGTGGGAGTCAATAATCAAATGGCTACAGAACACACGTAGTTGCAAAACACGAACCAATTTGCGATTGAGAATAATGAAATAAACTACGGCAGTTCCTGGAAACTTTTGCTGGCATGGAAAAACGTTCTCAAACTGCCTACGAATGAGGCGTATCTCTGCTAGAGTCGGCGTGGTCTCTGAAAAGTTTTAGAAGTTTGTTTAGAAGTTCAAAGGCTACCATCAAACGGACAATATCCAACTCAAAAACACTATAACAACAACTTTTAGTCCCGACTGGCTTCTCATACTGGAGTTTAACGAGCCTCCTTGCAGCCTTGAGGTCAATGAGTGTGCACGGAAGGTTGGGACCTTAAACATCCCAATAACTCTTTTGTTCTTATGTATGAAGTAGACCAAGTACATATTGGATTGGTGTTCTGATAATGTTTAATATAGAACGTATTTAACTGTGCATATCATAGTGACCTCAAAATGCAGTCAATAAGGAGGTGGGGAGAAATAAATGTTTTGGTAAACATTCGCATCAACGAGAGATAATAAGTTATATTTTTCGATTTTTCATTTTTTTAGTCTAATTAGTTCAATTTCTGATGCTGACGGTTTCAACCGTAAGAATTTTTTAAATAGAATGGATGAAATAAAAATGAATCTTGCCATATCAACGGACCCTAATTAAAGCCATGCTATTTAAATCGAAAAAAAAGTTTTATACCGGAACGAAGGCCAAAATTGCATCTTCACAAAAATAAACTGATGAATCTATCTGATTAAAATAGGTTCCGTTAAGCTGATTCTTGCCAAATCATTGGTTCTTGACGTGCCCGGACAAAACATCGACAAATCATTAGTTAATCCTATTTGCAATGCCAAAATAAACAGACTATCGTCTCGAGTATTTGTAATTACATCTCACTGATGAATCTTTCTACAATAACTTTAAGCGAGTATGTATACTGTCGACTTGAGGTATAATAAGAATCGTCTTTAGCAAAGAATTGAGGTTTTCTCATTACGCTTAAAATTGCTATTTAAAGCTCCTTAATAACAATACATGATGTTTAATATCCCGGGGGTAACGTAGGCACAATGATGGCCAGCACATGGCACCTAAAACATTGCACATTCCAAAATTCTATCCCTGTTTCAAACCAATTTCAAAAGATTTCCTGAAAATGTATTTAGTTTTAGGGTTTGAGGAAGTCAATTATCTCTTAGATAAACCGCAGCTAACATACTATAGAATCTACAGAACCGACTACGGAAACTTTTTAATTTTCGAAACTAAAATTGGTATATACACTTTTTTGATTACTAAGAATTTCTCTGGAATCTGCTGGGTTGCGAGAATCCTATGCACTTTTTCACGCATCCAGCAAAAGTTTGAGGCAAATATTTACAACCGATTTTCGTCTTGATAAATGCTTAAAATTTCAGTTACCTTAGGCAATGTTTCGAAGACTTCTACTGGATCCAGTCCACCAGGCCCTAGCCTCTTTTGTCTCTCTTCCTGATAACAAACAATGCAAAGATTTTTTAATATCGTTGAAGATCATTAGGGAGAAAGGAAAGTATCATCTAATGAAAAGGCAGTATTTAGGTGATTAGATTTCCACGTGTCCCTCCCATTCTGCTGTAATGATTAAATGTCTGTCCTAGGCATTGGTTTTGGCCCAGCCCTTTTCCCGTCAGCTACTGCGCTGGTAACGCCTTCCTTTGCTTCCTTGCATAGTACGCTTGCCCACGCTGTCAGTTAAGCTTTTTACGTTATCGCTCGTTTAGTTATGTTCACCTAACTTGTAAATAGATCTTAGTTAGTTATAAAAGGAGTTATTAATAAAAGAAAAATGTCAAGATGTGTCAATCTCTTTCTCAGAATTGTGTCTTTACAGCCCATTCTACCAAAGCAGTTCTTGTTGTCGCATTCTTGATCATGATTAACGCCGCATTCTACAACCGGCGCAAAAATTACGACGGCTTCGCATCTACGATAAAGTCGCAATTTTTCTCAGAAGTTTGTCTTTACAGCCCATTCCACCAAAGTACTTCTTGTTGTCACATCCTTGATCATAATAAACGCCGCATTCTACAACCGGCACAAAAACTACGACAGCTTCGCATCTACGATAAAGTCGCAAGTTTTCTCCTGGCAAAAACCCTTTGTGTTGGTATCTAGTAGCTTGTATGATTAAAACATATTTCAACTCACAGCCTCGTATTCCTCCATCGCTTTTTCAATCCTCGCTTTCGCCCTGTCTTTTACGCGTTTGATAAAACTTTTCAGTTCATCTTGAAATCCTTCCATGTACGTAGAATCCGAGCTCCTCATTCTAAAAACAAGTCAGGTTCCAGTCTATATATTTGAGGAGGTTTTATCTCATATATTTAATGTGGGGATGATATATCCCTCAGCAAATGCTGTTTTTAAATGGCCTCTCCATTTACAAAAATACAACAACTTTTAAAAATATATAAATAATTAAAAAAGGACAATTAATCAAACTAATATAAAGTAAACCATGCGTAAACAAAAGGTCGTTCCAACTCCAATAAAAAATGAAGGAATTGGACGTGAATCCTAGGTCCAGAATCTTAGTCATGGTGAGAAAAGTCTCCTGTTATTCGAAGGTTAATTTGTCATTTCTGTATTTTTTCAGTCGCCTTATATTGGAAAATATTGTGACAGTATCCCTTAAAATTCACTGGCCGCGCTTTCTAGCACTTCTCAACACGCATTTCCAACTCAAATTTAGAAACGTCATCTCTAATCCCAGATTAATCTCAGTTCTGAAACAACTTTCTTTATATGATCAAAGAATAATTATATTTATTTTAATATACTATTTTACTTAAATTTTGCTATGGCATACTGGCATTGTACCATATTCTTCAGAGTAAGTTATTTGTATACATTGTCACAAACATTTCTCATGAAACCGGTAGGCATCCTGCTACTTTTTTTCTCTACTTTACTTCTTACATTCTACTTAAGGCAAAAATTCCCAAGAATTTAATGTAAATATGACCATTATCCTTCGCATTATCAATAAACAAATTCTAGCCCAAATATGGCACCTTAAGGCTGATCCTTGATCATTCATCTTGAGAGACATTACAACTCATGCCTCGTCGTGAAGTGTCCTCGTAAATTTTTCGCAACCCTTATCTTACATCTGATATTGGACAGAATCTAGTCTAGTATAGTACAGCATCCTCAGATTTTAAATCATTTGTAATGTAGTTGTGTTTTACTTAGTTTTGCACGTCTTTTCAGGTTGGCAACATGGTAGTCATGGTAGTCTTTTGCTCCCGATGGTATCTTCCTTGTAGTGGTACAGTGGTAGGAAACGTATAGTAGAATTAAAGATGCAATATTCTTAAATGAACATATATAAATAGAAAATAAGATCCCTTGAAAATTTTCAGTAATTCGTCAGTAGAGAAAGTACATTTACTAAAAGTATAACGAAAGATCTTACTTGTTGAAAAATGGCCGAATTGTACTTCTTGGGTCAATATCCATAGTCTTAGCAAGCTCAAGTAGGAACTGCATGCAGATGGTTTGGTGTGCAACACGCTCCATTAAAGCATGTTTCTAGAAATAATATACTGTCATGTTAAAATGTAAGCAACAGTGTTGAAACACAACAAAAAAAACAGCATTTAAATGACAAAATTTTTGCCAAACTTTTTGACACATTCGGTAATAACTGACCTTGTACAGTGGAGGAGCCCCCCTCTCCAATTTTCTGAAAATATGGTAATTTAGATTCGAAAAGTAATTAGGGTAGGGGTAGAGGTAAATCTTGTTCCTTAGTCACATACTGTCTTGCAAATTGATCGCAAAAAAGATTTGACCTTTCTTAGCTTTTCTACAACAGTATCATTATGTTTGTAAGGGCCTTTCCCAAACTCTGACGAAAGTGACCAAGCCCCCTATCGTCATCCTCCCTCTTTTGCAGAGGTTGGCACCGCAAAGGACACTGTAAATATCTGAAATTTTCTGGCAATTGGGTTAGACTCGGTGCCACCATTTCTTTCTTCTATATTTTTATTCTTCCTTCATTATCTCATTAGATTTTCTTTCTAAACATTGATTTAAAAGAGCTTAACTATACCTCCTCAACTTCCAGATCAATGCACCATATTACTAAATAATTTGCTGTGTCTTCACATGCCAAGTGAGAGTTATCCAATAAAAACTTTTCACTGTCGTGATACTCATGTAACATTCCATATTTCTTTATATCTTCTTTGTATTTATCCATAAATTTTTTCTGTAAATCAAAAAGGTATCAGTCCGTCAAATTAACCAAAATATAGATCAATCAAATTAACCAGCAGGAAGCATTTTCCAGTGAGAGGGTTTTGCCAAATAAATAATGATGTCCATTTGTTTGCAACCAACAATAATAGTTGGAATTTGAAGTTAAGCTTTTCCTCACAAAGTGTTCCAGTTTCAGCCATTTACATGTTATGAACAGCAGCAATTTCATTTCTGAAACAACCACAGAGATTTGGCAAATGCTCTAGATATTATAAGGCAACCATTACAGAAACTGCTTGCTAAAAACAACACAAGAATGATCAGACACAAGGAAGCATCCCTACTATTGCAGCTGGTTCCAACTATGTTCACTTAGTAGCAAGGAATGCCAGCAACAATAGATGTAAATGATAAATATAACACCAAAACATTACTAACATTTTGCTCCAGCCTACAGGCTTCTTCATGCAACTGCAGAGGATGCTAGACCATAAGCATGACCTCAACTGAATTGATAAAAGATTAAAACTGGACAAGGAAATCTACTGATGAATGTTTCAAGACTGTCAGAATCCCAGGAGAAATGGAGAAGTGGTGATGTCATCAGCCATCCAAAGGCCCTAACCTGACCTGACCTGACCTGAGGTATGAACTATGACCTTACACGTTACTGCATCTGTTTCTCTTCCACAGTGGATATAAACTGACCTAACCTGACCTTACCTGAACTTACCTGAACTTACCTGGACCTACATGACCTGACCTCACCTGACCTCACCTCACCTGACCGCACCTGAGTAAATAAACTATCATCTTAATGAATTGATCTGATTTAATGAATTATGATCTTACAGACTGCTGCATCTGTTCTTCTTCTGTCATGTTTTTCTTCTGTTTTGGTGCAGGTTTATTGATTACCTAAATGAAGTAAACATATTCTTTAATCCTTCATTTTGTAAATAATTATTAGAAATACCATAGGCAGTTCACAAAACACTTGACATAAACAAAAATGCAAAAATTCCATCTTATTCTCAAATTTATAAGTTCCTTATTCATGAACCTCTTTGTCTGTTTCTTACTAATAAAAATAACAAGTTATCAAACCTCAAAAATAATATCAAAATTTCTTTTTATAACCTACTGCCACATTTCTTCAATTTAAAATAACAGAAAGCTTTTATCATAAGTGTGTTGAATTCATCATTATCATTACATTTATCTTCTATCATGTATCCAAATTTCATCATTAAATTTTCTTCCCTTGTTGCCTACTGATGAAATTCTGATATTCTCCGCTATCTAGAACAAAACAGCTTACTGTTTTTGTAAATCCTGGCTTGCTCAAAGTGTCAACATTCCAGGGCTGTGTCTGCAATCGAAAGAAATATTAATCAATATGCTTCTTTCTAAAGAATAGTTGTCAAATTTAGCTAATAAAAAGTTCTACATGTGGTTTAAAACATCCTAAAAAAAAGAAATCTTCCTGTATGTTTGCAATTCCTTCAATGAACACATAGCTTCATTGTGCAGATACAATGCAATACACTTTTTGATGGTACGTATCTAGAATACAAGCAACTTAAACTTTTACTTTTACCACTGTTCTTGTTTTGCAAAATAACAAATAAACATATACATAATAGATAAGATTGACTAATTATTGAAAATTATCGGACATTTTGGTCTAGGCAAAGCAAATTCTTTGGTAAGCAAAAATTTTCTGGAAATCTCGAAACAAATCACCTTTTCTTCATCCAATAGCTCCATCTCTTTCTTTTTGAAATGTTCCTCCTACATAATCATAGCAAAGGAATCCAAAAAAATTATAAAGAAGCAAAGTCTAAACTTGAACATGGCAGAGATGTAATTACTGTAAGATGAAATAATTAATAAAGATGTATAGATTAATTTAAGATGTAAGGATTTATGTCAGAAGAGAATGTAAGAAAAGCAAGCCTAGAATAACTTTTCTTGATAGCCAAAACTTTTATTTTCCTCTGATTTATCATCTGTAGTTCTCCTTCAATTTACTTGGAGAGCTGTTTTAAAAGATATTCCAAATGAAATTTTATCAACATATACCTCCTTAAATTATCATTATTCTCTTTGTAAAGATTTCATGGGGAAATCCAGTGCATTCAACAAACCTGTCTTTTCAGTTCATCCACTTCTGATTGAAGTCGCTTGGCTTCGTCATTTTTGCCTTCTTTCTCCAACCTTTTTATCTGTTGTCTCTTCTCATCAATTTTTTTCTCAACTCTACAACATACATTACATATCATCATCATCGATAATGGTAGGCTCATAATTGAGTGGCCGTGGACCTCTCCACCATAATCATTTGTGTCGAGGTTTGTAAGGAGAAAAGAAAAGTTGAGTGGAATCCCCCAAGCTCCTTCACAACTCGCAGTCTCCAGCTAAATAGGAGGGGTTATCTCCGCCACTTTGGAGCAGTTGCAATGCAATACGCCAGCCATATTGTCTGTGAAACCAGTAATCAGTAGAACCGAATGTGTTTTCACCAGACATCCACTGCCCTGCTGCCGACAGCTTCACTGCAACCCTGGCATGGGGAGCTAATAGGATGCTATCCTTGCTCAAGGGAACCCCAGGGTGCAGTTTATTGTCTTACCCAGGACATAAATTACATATATCACATATAAATATCATTATTTTCCCATTTTTTACTCCTAATTTCTAAACAGAATGCTACCAAACAGAGGGCTAACTTTCCTCTAGATAGAAAAGTAACATACAGGTTATTAGCAGTGACACAGCCAGGGTCAGTTCTTTTTGGGAGGGGGCAAAAAACCAATGAAGCAATTGACCAAATGGGTGAGTTGCAACAGGTGAAAATTTTGGGACCTTGCAGATTTTTTGATCCCAGAAAAACTTTTGGGGTTGCACCAACCTGCAATAGTCTATCCAGGGGGTCACCATACTTCATGCTCCTACCATGAAGTTTCCTAGCAACCACACAGTCACCTGATAAACCTTTGTTGGCAAGAAATTTTTTCAGTATTTAAAATTTTTAAATTACTTTGTTTTATCGCTTGACACTTCTTGTTTTTTCTTTTCCATTTCTTGCATCCTTTCAACACGTGCTTGATGCCTCCATCGGAACAAGCTTGGTGTGTCAATATTTGGATGTGTTTCATCTTCATCATCACTAACCTATCAAGACAAAATGACAAACAACTAACTTGTTAATCAGAATATTTTCAGAAAATTAGGGAGGGGTTGGCTTTGCCATTTTAAAGGGTTAATTATCTTCAAGTGTGATCACAGCTAAAGTTCATTTACAAGATCATCTGCACGCGTAAACAGGTTACCCCATAGGCTCACGATCAAGTGTTTCATTGCACGCAGAGATTTTCCTCAAGTCAGAAGTTGCTGGAGATGAAAGAAAATTTTGAGTTCAACGCCTATCCTGGGACGATTCAAAATCTGGCAAAATTGGCGCTTCTAATCGCATTCAGTGTAACAGAGCTCTTTTTCAATGTAATCTAAAGAAAAAATATTTTCGCCGGGACATCTTTCAAGCTTTCAAGAGGGCCTTCATGTTTTATGTAGTGGGGCATGTGGAGTTAGGCCTAGTTTCTCTTTCTCTAACTTAAAAACAATTTATATGAGGTTAAAATAAAGTAAAATGAATATAAATAATCATAATACCTCTATGTGATCCCATGCACTGTAATCAACCATTTTGATAGGCTTTTACACTTCCTTTCGTTTCAATTTTTGCACTTTTAGCCTGACTCTTGCTCTGAGAAATTACTAGAATGGCTTGGTCGTGTTTCGTCTCAGGCGAACCTCCTGCGCAGAAGTATGAAATTGTTCGCCAAACAATCTCAAATACAACCCTGTAATTTATCTCTGCCCCCGTAAATTTTCTTCATACCTAGGTTTGCTAAATTGCACGAATTTTTCAAAATTTAAAGGCATACCCCATCATTTTTTTGCGCTGAGGAGACCCGATATATTTCTGTAGATTTTAGGGTGATACATCACTGCGTAATATTGGTATGTTTACTGCAATAATTTGATCTAAGTTAACTACTTTCAATCAGCCGACTTGTTTTTACTGTGTTGAATCTTTCTTTAATTCATTCATTGCTCCTCTTGCCCCCATCCAAAATAACCCCAGAAGGTAGGGGACCGGTAGTGACGTCACTTTCATTCTGATACAATATTTTTGGCGGGAAACCAATACTGGCCTAAGTTTAAAGAGAAGACGCTACCGTTGTTTACATCAGAAATTTAGTCTTTTAACCATCCGGAGACGCAAAATGAGTGATATTGAAGAAGAAGATGACATGATGGTGGACGAGGCAGAACTTTTCGGTGCAACACAGCCGATTGCTCCACTTTCTCCTTTAGGCCCGTTGGAAATAAATGATGTGCCTAACAGTCAAAACGGACTGTTGGCGGACATTCCAGTTGAAGATACATCAAATGCTGAAAAAAACAAAGACGAAGGGAAGGCAAAAAAGGTTAGAAAGCCCCGCATAACCCTAAACGAGGATCGACTCACTGGTAAAAATGGCATCAGACAATTACCCGAAATGTTCAAAGGAGTGAAGTTTAAAGGCAAAGGTTGGGAAAAAGAAGACCTGGGTTTGTTGCTGCGTAAAGCTGAACATTGGGCCCATGATATGATACCTCGAAGTCAGTTTGTAGACGTCGTTGATAGACTAGAATTTTTAGGGACGAAAAAACGGGTTAAAACACATGCCCTTCTTGTAAAAAGAGGTGAGTTACTTCTGGATGAAGGTGAAGACGACAACCCAATTGGTGAGGAGGAAAATAGAAATGATGATGGCGGAAGAACAGAAAATGGGATGATTGAAGGTACACCAGCAAACGCAAATGATGAAGGAACTAATACGAAATCGCTTGACGAAATCGGTGCACTTTTAAATGCAGATTTTGGTGACATAGAGTTTTGATAGGGGCTTAATACTGAGTCAGGAACAATTTGGGCCAAACTGCATAATGTAATGGTTATACAGTTGTTTTTTTTTCAAGCAAGCCACACACTAATACATTAAGTCGCCGATTTTAGAGAGGGAACAAATGCTTTAACCAATGATTCCCTGGCATAGTCAATAATGGCTGAGCTGAATTATAATGCCCTTTATCAGACCTGTTAGTGCTTGTATATGCAGTGTACCCTCTGATGTTGAAGGGCAGTGAGACAGATAAAAACCTCAATCCTCCATTTATGTACATTGGACATATATTGACTACAAAATAACATAATTACGAATTTACTAAGCTTATTTGAAGCAGTTACATTTGGTTTTTAAACTGTAAATTCTATAGTTTGTTTTCATGTATTTTTCAGCTGCAACTGAGATTTAAAAAGGGCATTCCTATCACTATGTTATTTTTTATTATTTTTATGAAAGCATGAGGTTTTATTTAGTCTAGGATTTAATGTACCATTTATTTTAGTGTGTTGATGAATTTTTTAAATTGATGGCAGCATGAGTGAATAACAAATTTCATTTCACTTTCATTTTAAATAACAGATTTGTTCATATATCTGCTCACAATTGACAGTTGCAGCCTCCATACTGACTTTTTTGCCAAATCAGGGACATCAGGGACATCAGACCTACTAATTAACTGGAGAGTTTTTCAAGTGAAAAACCTACTTTTCCTACTTATGTACTTCTTTGCAATCAGTTTAATTTCTCTGGAGAATCAGATTCTCAAAAATGAAGGAAAGTCAGATAAGATTAGATCCCTTTTTGAAAGATTTTTATCTTGTTTTTACCACTTTCTTGGAACAGAAGATGCAAAAGCTTTTGAATCCAGCTGACGAATTTCATTATTATTTGTAGATCAATTTGAAAATTATTCCAAATCAACATTACCAGAAAAATTAAACCTGTTTATCCAGAATGCAAGATGCCGCAGCTTCATCTTCTATGGCGTTCTCTGTTTGGAGAATTTCTCTGTTTTCATCTTCTATTTGAACAACCTGGCCCAGTTTTACCCCATATGAATGTTGCTTGACCATCTTCTTGTTACCAAGCTCTTCAACTTTGTCAATCACATCTTCAAAAGCATACCTTACAAAAAGCAAGGATTTGTAAGAATCCCTTTGCTTGCAAGGGCATCAATTGAAGGGGTAGCACACCCATGGAAATACAAAAAGATTGTCTTCTGACAGAGTAAAAATAGGTGGAACAGGGCAGGTTTTTGCTGCAAATTGAGTATTTTCTACAGTTTTGGCAGGCAAAGAGTCCCTTTTGCAGGGAACGGGTGGCATGACCCCCCTAATGCAGAGAATGAAACAATGCACCTGCTTGCTTTTACATCAAAGGAAAGGGCTGTCACTTGTTGTGTTCCAATGAGAACCAAGGACAAGGCCTCTGGTGCCACCATTTTATTTCTTAAATGCATCTGATTGTTTTGTGCGGTGGTAAATATTAACCCTTTCGCACCCAGATTTATATTCAGTCAACTGTTAAAACCCATATAATTATATGCTTTTAAGGGGGTAGCATAGTCAAATAAGTTAGGTGAAAGCATAAACTATTATAGAAAACTGCCATCAAAACATTTACAATATTTTGTACTTAACCCCCTGAAAAATGATCTTTTCTTGTGTTTGTCATTGGTCCATATGGCCCGTCCAGGGGTGAAAGGGCTAACAATCAAAGTGGCAATCCACTCTTCAATTCTCATAGGGGCCCTGCATGCAGAAGAAGCAAGCAAGCAATCAATTTCTATTTGTTAACCCAGGTTTGGGTTCTGGCAGCTTTTTATTGATGATGTGGGCCTGGGGTGCTAAGGCCTGTATCCTCAGGATTTCTCCCAAGGACCAATTCACCAAGGGGGTACTAGTACATTTTGCTGACTGGATGTGTACACCTTTACGGGCATCGTTTTATCCCTATTTCTAACACCGGATATCGAAAGAGAGCACTTGTCCTAAAGCCAGTTGTCAAAAAGGGAGATTTTGCAAGAGTGGGGGTTTTATGTACATGAGTAAACTTTTGGCCGCTTCTTTCTAAAGCCTGGTACCATTGGTAGGAGGGAATGCTAGAGCCGGGTTAAAAAATTTCTTTCTAGGGGTGCACACCCCCGTACTATTAAAGGTTAAGTGCCAACCCCCGGGCCAATTCACCAATCTCGGACTTAGGTGCAACGTAATATTACCAAGTTTATCAATTCTGTTTGCAACACTCACATTCTCGCTAATTCTACCTTCGATCTAAATTGGCATAAAAGTTTCCTTTGACATTCATCACATGTCTTGCACAGAAAGCAAGCCGACACGAATTCAAATACAAAACAAAATCCAAATTTTATTAGGCCCATACCTGGGATACATCTGATGCGCCCAGTATTCAAATTTCTTCATTAGCTGATCCAAATTTTCCTCTTCATTTTTGGACTTAAACGTCACGTTTTCGAAAATTTGAACAAGAGCTGACAAACCAACTTTCGAACAAAGTGTCTTCTCATTTAGCTGTGAACCTGTCTTCTTATTTTTCTTTTTTACCGCTGCTTCTTGAAGATCAGTGGCGTCTGCTCCGCCACTTGTCTCGCCTTGACCATCCGCCTGTTGTAGTTCGCCTAAATCGGCGAACAGTCCGTCAACCGCGATTTCTGTATCCAACAAAGCATCGCTGTATTCTGTTTCCATTTGAAGCTTAGTTAATGTGATGATAAAATGGCATATTAGGTAAATCTGGTTTCATTTATACAGCTTTCCCGCCTCTTTGCCACTCTTTTATACCTATACGTTCCTAAATTGAATCTCATAACCCACGAGCTGAATCAATTGAATCTCATAACCCACGCTGTAACCCACGAGCTCACACGGGTCACCAGTGCACTTCAATCAATCCGCATTAGAATACAAACAACTTTCGAACAAAAAGAGTTTTCCCAAGAGATAAATTATCTGCTTTTGAAACTATTCCCTTGACATTTTCTGAATAGGAGTTGATTGAGTAAACAAAATCAATATTATTTATCAAATATCAATGTATTTTATGGACCATGAAGGCCGGTGGAAATTTCAGGTAAGTTAAACAATAAAAAAATTGAATATCCTCACATTATCTCTATCTTTTTTCTACAACGATTTTGAAACAAATCGTGTATCTAGGACAGTCATAACCAAAAGTGCTTTAAATAATTTACACATTAGATTCACTCGTTCATCCATACATTCAATCATTCATTTATTCATTCGCTCATTCATTCATTCATTCATAGCTACATATTTTAACAGGGTGAAACAAAATTGCTAAATAAGCTAAACTGATTTACTTAGTGCCCCTAAGACAGCGAAATTTACAGAGTAACGCGAATGCATGAATGATAGGTTGCCTTCAAGAACTGTAAGACAACATAAGAAATCTATAAATACTATATACAAGTGCTATATATCTTATACTTTAACAAGACTCAGGACTTGTTCTTCTTCCAAAACGCGGATGTAGTTTTTGAATAGAGAACTGCATTTTGCGATGATTGCAACAAGAATAAATACAAAAGAAATTCTAGATTTTTTTGCTTGATACGCAATTGCGTAAGAACGCATTAATTCTTAGAAACACAACCAACTTCCAGCACTTAGCTTCCATTTCGAATCTGATGAGTTCCAAAAGTGTGGCAAAATCGAAAAAGAGCAGGTTTTTATCCGAGTGCTAGCAGAAAGTTAGATTGTCTTTGATCAAGTTCAGCTGCACGGATACGAGTTTCTTCTCGTATATGCCCTCATCAACAACGCCTTGTAGAAAACAGCTCCGATCTGACGAGCTCCTAGTGTTAATGCAGCGAAATAAGAAAATGCGTGGATTGTTTTGTATTGCGAGCGTACCAATGAGATTTACATTTTTAAACACACCCGTGTCATAAACTTTCTTCAGCGCTTTTCGAAGGCGTCAAATCATGCATAAGTTATAGGCCTGTGCAGTTCTACACACGTTCTAAGCAAATGTTTCAGGGGATAGACCCGACAAGCTATACTTTCAAAAGTCAAGTAAATGTCTTATTTTACTTTAAATATTCAGCATGCAGTCCTTGTTTACGAAAAAGCAACAAAAGCCTCCTGCTTGAGTGTCTGAAGCTTTCCCAAGCGCGCATCGGAAAGAATTCCTTTTTTAGAATTTAGATTTAAAATGCATCGACTCTTTTTGCTCGACATAGAATAGAAATACACTTTTCTTACTAAGAGTTGATGTTATATTAATCAGCTAGGATAATTCAAAAAGAAACCTTTTGTTTTCCCTAGTCAATTCATCCAGATTTCTTTCACGTGATGCTCACAGTCTCTTGGGGGATGAGGGGAGAGGGGAGACAAGATATACAGCCAATTCATTTCAACTGTACTTCACAAGCGATACTAAATTTGCCGGAATTAACATTTACCTTTCGCTGGGCAGGCTGACAAACAAATTCATTTTCGTTTGTATAAACTACATGTACTCCAGTCCAAATACATAAATTCCGGTCTGTAGCTAGATGTTATGTTTCAGGGGGGTGCCTACCATGAATTTGCCAACAAAATGGGCGTGCAATCCTTTATTTGCCGATAAGTTAGCAAAATTTCCCGACGAAACACTCCTCTATGGCTAAAAACGCCTTGTTTTTGAAACATAATATTTTCCCTGGGGGGGGGGGGGTATATAAATATACCATTTAAGTCACGGCCTTGCCGAATTTAATCATAACATATCTAATGTTTATCTTGAGTATTTATCATTATCCTATGTAAAAATGCGTGTAATAAGATCTTTCTTTTTAATATCATGGGATAGAAACAGTATTTGGCTCCTCATGGTATCGTCTTCATATTTATGCAAAGCAGTTTGTAGGTAGATGAATCAGTAATATTTATGGTAGACGTATTAATGTTAAAAAAGTTATAAACAGTATAGAATGTGCCATAACCTCAAAACTTTCGTAGCATTCGCATATATTTCCAGCGTAGGAACTTTGCAAAAGATTCTTAAGAAAACTTAATTTTGCACTTGCAAAGTAGGCATTTTAAATTACTATGGAGTTCTGTGAAGAATGGCATTTTCGAAAAGATTGAAGAAGCAAAATCTTCATTGCAACTGCTAAGAAATTGAAAGAAGTTACAGTACTTTACTATGTTGGAAAAAATTATGTACGGTACTGTCTTAAGTATCTGAGCTGTACATTCTTATAAACAACTTTCTTATCCTAAAAACATGATAATTTCATGAACATTTCTCAGTAAAGAGCTTGAGTATGTTTACGACCGTTGACATTTCAAAATACTCCGCGCTCTTTCTAGAATGAGATTTTCTACTAAATTACATATTGCTAATTACTAAATTACTAAATTACACACTTTCAACGGTGGAAATAATTCAGCATTTTAGCAAATCCTAGTTTTTATTTCAAAAACATCTGCGAGGAAATTAGTTCCTACGTAAGAGTTTCCTACAAATTTAATACTTGACTTCATATTTACCAATAAGTTATCAAGTATTAAAAAATTATTCAAGGCAATTAAAACGAGAGATCAGAGAATGAAGACACCAAAATATCTATGAGAGCTGTCAGGTTTTATATCGAAAACATCCTACAAGAAAATTGAGTTTCATCTCATAGTTAATTAAGAGTAATTGAAATGCATCTTGTTTTGAAAACGTATCGAAAAGCCATATAGGATATTAAAAAAACGATACGACTAAACACTTTAATGAAGGTGTATTGATGAAAAATTTGATTATAAAACATTAGAAATATAACTATTAATAGATAATTAAGAATTCATTTAAACATTTGTGAGATTGTTTGAAAAATATCTATTCTAAGAATTCTATGAATAAATTTCCTTGATATGAGAATTTCCGAGCTAGTCTCTGGAATACTGTAATGAAAGTGCCATCTGGGTAACATGTCTACACCATTTTCAAAAACAAGGGAAGAAAATTTTGAGTCGAAAAATGCACATGCCGTTTCTCATAATATACAGGAGGAAATGAACAAACAGGGGGTGAAAAGGCGCAAGCAAAATGAGAAAGTAGTCAACTGCAGAATTCAGGCAACCGAAAAAGAACTCGATAGAACTTACCAGAGAACGTTATAAAACATTTCTGAAAGGAGTTTATATTTGCATCTCTATATCTCTGTTTTAAATAGACTAGAGGGTGCATCCATTTAAAGGCCGTGTGATTGGCTACTTAATCTGACCAATCAGAGCCTACTCACTGCTTTCTTGGTTAACAAATTCAAAAATCAAGATTCTATTGTATTAAATGGACAGATTTCAGAAATTGATGTTGATAATGATGATGATGATGATGATGATGATGATGATGATGATGATGATGATGATGATGATGATGATGATAGGATGATGATGATGATGATGATGATGATGATGATGATGATGATGTTGATGAAAATGATGATGATGATGATGATAATGATGATGATGATGATTATGATGATGATGATGATGATGGTGATGATGATTATTATTACTATGATGATGATGATGATGATGATGATGATGATGATGATGATGATGATGATTGAATGATGAATATTTAAAGTTTATTACGTATTGCTTTATTAAATTGCAGGCTTTAATCAGTTGTTATCTATTCACGTATTTGCAAACAACTACACGCAAGGAATTTAAGCAAACAAAGTTAAAACCTTTTAATGAAGTTAATGTAAAAAGAATAAACAAACGAGTCATTACTCGATAAGCTACGACAAATGGCGTTTGCACTGCAGAACATAAAGTGTACGAGAGTTAGAAGCATGGCTAGGCTCCTTCTTACAACAGGGGAATGGGTAGGGGGTATTACACCCATATAAAGATTTAAAATACACTTTACAAGGAACTATATGTTTAAGCTATTTTACAAAACACTATCTGGGTGGGAACACAGGCAGGGCCGTCGAGAGCCAATGCGGGCCCCGGGCCCCAGTGAGCAATCAATTTTTTCATTGGATAAAACTTTTGCGGGCCCCGCGCCCCGGACCTCCTATCCCGTCTACCCCCCTCTCGACGGTCCTGACCGCAGGGAGCAAGATACAAGAACTACTCTGTAACCATAAACATAAGGGCATTCAGACTACGATTACATGAGCAAAAGTGAGTCGGATCTAAATTGGATCCGATCTTCTTTAGGTTCAGATCTAAACTAGATCTGTTTTGAAAGAGATCCAAAAGTAGGTCGGATAGCGGACCAGACCTGGATCGGATCTGCGATATCTCGTGCAACGCAATGCGTATCCGTACCAAAAGTAGATCGGACCCAGTTTAGACCGGATTCGATTTTTCTTGTGTAAACGTAGCCTCAATTTCAAAAAATAAAGAAAACCAATGTTGTGTCAACAGTTTTCAGCAAAGGAAATTTTCAGTTTTGCATTTCAGTTCAGTTTCAGTTGACAACTTGAAAATAGGTACGCTGCAGATGCACGCCTAAATCGCAGGTGCTCCTGTCCCTAAGTTGCAAAGAGCGATGTATTTATCACAATAAAGAGAAGATTTGTTCCCACTTGGCACACGGACGGCTCGACCCCCAAAATTTCCGACAAGAATATACTTAACAACAGAAATGCATAGATTCCTTCTTGCTCTGTTCGCAATGTCTGCATTCCTGTTCCAAGAAATAGCATAAGGCTGAAGGCTATAGACTAAGAGAAAAGTAAAGTGGAAATTAAGGGGTATTAAAAAGATTTCTGGCGCTTGAAATTTCAAATAAAATCAGGATTTTTGTGCGGGTGGGGGTTCGAGCCGCAAAACCTCTTTAATATCCGCCATTGACTTTGAAAGATACAACTAATGTAATGGAATGGACTTCGGACCTCTTTGTATCAACATACAGAACAACAGCACGCACAATATATAAAGAAGTCGCTTATAGGAAAAAAGAAGTCGACTTCGTTAGATATAGGACAGTTCCGTAACGTAATTGTTCAGTGGTGGCACAAGACGCAGAAGTGAACACGAGTATGTTGAGGGGAAAATGCTGACGGAAAATGAAGAGTGATATTGAATGTATCTACCAAAGTTCCTAAGACAAGCAATTCATTTTGAAAGCCTATTAGGAGCACGTAAGCGACATTGGCCATTTCTGCACAGCGAGATGACGATATTTTCCGATAGTTTGGTGGTTGACCGACCTCTGCATCGGGTGAACCGTCCCCTCCGATGGAGAAGCCGCCAATACACAGCCCCCACCGACTACACAACCCAAAAATGACGTCACTGGCAAAGTGACGTCTTTGGTACATGTAGATGTAGAGGGGCTCCGCTAGATTCATCTTACATCGCTAGAGTTTCTTGAAAATTTCTGAGCTTGAAAAACGAGATTGATAGTTAATTAGGTGCTTGATTCACAAAAATCGAGGGCAACCCCCGTCTTTCTCCGTAAAGGAAGTATGCGCCCGTTGACGACACCATCTGCTTGCCTTTTGTTAAGGGTAGAATGAACGGGTTTCGCGATGGCATAAATGCTGGGAAGTGTAAGAAGAATTGTCAAACGAGTGCAAGCTAGCAAGAGGCTGAACGCAGAGCTTCGGAGAGCAATTTCGGTAAGATCACTGTTTCAAATCATTTTACATCTAATATAGAACCTTTATCGTCAATAATTCACGGTATTACAAGCAAATATAGTTGGAGTCACATTAAGCAATTCAAAGCGCTCACTATAGTAAAAATAAGCAAGTAAGTTTTGTGCTGCTTAATTTTTTGCTTTGCGCACATTCATCTAGAAGTTGATATCCAAATTTGTCATGTTTGACAAATGTTTTGCATCTGTCGGCTAACTGGTTGCAAAATAAAATTTTGAAATAATCCCGATTTCATCTGAAACTAAGAAACGGAGAATCAGGTATCGTTGACTAAACGTAGAGCTCTTTCACCTTGTGAGTTGAGAAGTTAAACGCAAGATGCTATCAAGGCTGAAGCGTGAAAAGTTTTCGAAATATTGTTGTATGAATCTGTTAATCTTGTTCGAACATCAAAAAAAGGCACCAGTTATCTTGCTTGCAAAGAGTGGTAAGTAGAGTCGCAAAGTGTAAAGAGAATCGCAAAGTGCAAAGACGTTACACGTAACATTTTTAGACTTTTTGATTCTGACAAGATCTGGAGAATTCTCATAAAAGAAGATCTGAAGCAGTTTTTCAGTGTCCTAGAATTTAAAGCAAATTTGAAGCTTTGATCTTTACATAAAATTGTTTACCTTAACATTTTACACAATATTTCAGTAATATGTTTTACTCTACATTTATCAAACATAATCAGCAACAAAAACCGTTAAATAAAGTAAAATTAAAAGTATATAATCGTCTTGTTTTCTCATTATTTAAAATTCTTCAACAGTTCCCAAAGAGCCTTATTTTAGAGAAAAAAGGATTTGTAGTTCTGATAGAATTTATGCGATTTAAGTTTCCTAAAATGTGTTTGAATCTAGATTTAGGAAGAAAACATAAAATTGAAAAAATGCCTGTAATACGATTGCTTAAAATGTTAATTTGAATACGCTTTAAATTTGAATACTATATGTTATTTTTCTAGAGCTCAATAAACATTTGAAACATAAAAGCTTCCAAATATCTTGTTGCCAAAACATAGATGCAAAAAACAATTAACGATATAAAAATCAACTTGAGACAAAATGGCCGGATCCTTTAGATTCAATATTATTATAAATATTATAATATATTAACGACACCAGCATTTAAAGCTGTCTTAATTTCATTTTAAAGATTTGATAAGAAACTGGATTATGATAAAGTATTACCCGGCTCGTCAAAAAGTTAAGAAAGTGCAGCACAGAGAATGGTAAAAGTCATAGTTAACTACAATGACAAGCAGGAAAACAACAAATTTTCTTTTAAAACTATGAAAAAACGAGGCATCCAAAAACCGGTTTTTTAGTGTGATAATGTATAGCAGAATTCCGTTAACTCGGACCTGGGTAACTTTGCATTACAGACATTCGCTTAGTCGTACAGATTTCTTGCCCCCTTGGATTTAACGACCTTATCGGCCAGTTTGCAGAGTATGGCCGATCTTGACAGGATCTTGGGTGCGCCAACAGTCCCACACCTCAGGTGCGGGTTCGCTAAAACCGTACAAAACTCGTGAGGTGCGCCACTGCACTATGGGTACCACTGCACAAACATAAAAACTTCTAAATCTTAGGGGCGCCCAGTTGCCCTTTCTTTGGCATTTAAAAAGTATATTGGGTGCGCCATTGCCATACTCTGCACTCTGGCCTAACGGGACCTCGGATATCTCGGACATTAGCAAAGTCGGACGAATCTGCTGTCCTTCCTGAAGGTCCAAGTTAGCGGGATTGTACTGTTATTTAGTCTGAAGATTTAGAATATGAGCATATAAAGGCGAACTAAAGGGAAGGGTCTCAAGAAGCCTTCTCCCCAATCAATAGTTTAAAGGACAGTTTTGTTTACTTTCAAGTAAGCTTCGAAAACATTGTCAATAACACCAGCTGAGGCAAACTCTCTCTACGCTCTTGAAAAGTGCGAGTAGTTTCAATTCTATTCTTGGAAAAGAAAAAAACGCTAGAAAAAGCATTTGATTGAAATAAGAAAAACCAATTGAACACGAATTAATTGAAAACTAAACAGCTCTTTTATGCGCAGATTTTATTGCAAAGTTAAAAAATATGTCACCACAATTTGACAGGCTTGTGTTTAGATTTTGAATTATTTACTACTTACGAAAACAGATATATTGTCACTTTCGAAAGCCAAATATCAATTGAATAGCTGAAAAGGATAGTTGACAAGGCACGTTGTTTGGTGAAGCAGGGGCAGAGATATAATAACTTTTTTGGGGGCTCTTAGGTGGGTTTTCTACAGTAGGGCGTGGCTTTAGGCAAGGGCGTCCCTTCATGCTCCGTGTTAGGAAGATGACGGCACATTTGCCCTTCAAAAATCACTGCCATTTCAAAATTGTAAAACTTGCCTATTTTTGAAGCTAGAACCTGCCCTATAGCCCTATTTTTGCCCTGCTAGAAGGTGAGCCACTCCCCAAACCCCCCCCTCAAATGACTCAAATGACGCCTCTGGCTTTAGGGCATGGTCGCCATAAGTGCGTGGCATTTGTACCTCTTCCTTTAGAAGCAGTGCATATTCTAGGCTTTAGAACACTCATATCTTTTATAAAAACCTTCCATGCTATAAACTTTTACGCCATTTATTGCAATTACGCCGAAAGCGAAACAAAACAACACGTCAACATCAACTAAAAATTGCATCTAAAGACACATTTCAAGTTTGATCATCTGTTTATTTTATGTCATGAGCAACCAGAGGTGCAGGAAAGTAGGATGTTCTGCGCATGCTTCAATGCGGTATAGCCAATCAGAATTGGGATGAATTCCTTTGTCACTAACAATAGGGGGAGATCGCAATGTTCCCAACAAATGTACAGGCCATTCGAAAACACCACCTAAAACATTGAAGCGACTTGTAAAGTCCCTGGATCACCAGGGCGTCCAGAGCCGGTGCGGGCCCTGGGGATATCATTGCACCGGGCCCCAGTGAGTTATCAATTTTTTATGGAATAAAACTTGCGGGCTGGATTTTCTGCAATCTCGTAAATTTCATCCTAATTTCGATATTGTAAATAATTCTTTTTAATAAAGAAGTATTGCAATTTAGTTTTGCCACGGCCTCGGGAAGACAAATTACAAATTACAAATTTATCACTTAATATAGCACAGTTTTGATGTGACATCTTCGAGTGCGCTTCACAGTTCCTAAAAGTCCCTAAAAACTTAGAATGTCCATTTAAAATTTATTAAAAAGAAATGTCTTTAACTTTTGCTTAAATATTTCAACACCAACACGTTGTTTTACTTCATTTGGAATGTCATTCCACAGTCGTGGACCCATTACACTGTCGCTCAAGGCGGATGGGGCAACCGTGTTTTGAACATCTAAAATGAACATAATGAAATGAAATAAGAATATCTATTTGAACTTGGGCCTGATGCATAGCTGCATAAACAAGCTTTCACCATCTGCTTTTAAGACAATTAAAACACACAATTTTGAATTATGATTTTCATTTGCTCCAAAAAACAGAACCGACTTGATCCAATAAGGTGCGTAAGCGTTTTCTGTTCTTTTTAATGCTCCGAATAACGTCTGCAAACATCTGTGATTCAAAACTTATTAATAAAGACATGTTCTCACGCTGCAAACAATGCTCCCGTGTTCCAGAAAAATCTGTCTGCGCGTCAAAAAATATTCCGCGCTTGAAACAATTTTCCCGCACTCCAAGGTGTATTGCCTTCTTTGCAAACAATGTTCCCGAGTTCCAGACAATCCATCTGCGCGTCAAACAAAGGCCCCGTTTACACGGTACCGGACAAGATTTGTCCGCTCAAGTTTTTGTACGGATAGGGCCTGCGTTTACACGGTACCTGCCTACCCGCACAAAAATTTGTCCTGATAGCCGTACAAAAACTTGTCCTGTTACACAGAGGACGAATTGTGAACTTGTTCGGACAAATATTTGTGCGGCACCGTGTAAACACATTTGTCCGTGCGTATATTTGCACGGATCGATAACGAGGCCTCACAATTCTTGTAATTGAGGCAATTTAGAAATGTTTCATATTTCTTTGCACTTTAGGCGCCTTTCCCTCCGATTTCTTAAAAAGTTGAAAAGCTTAATTTATTATTTGAAGTAACAACGCTGTCTCATCTTCTCTCCGAACAAAGTTTTTCTCAGGCCTTTTTGCTGCTTTTTCTTGACGTAAAACAACTTTTGCTTCAAGGCAAACAAGAACACAATACAAGTTCACAAGAATAAGATTTTGGCGCCGAAAATTTATAAAATAGTTACTGCGCATGACCAGCTAGGAAATCCTGTAACCCAAAGTCCCCGTGTAAACGCGATGGCTATCCGTACAAATATTTATCCGGTACACCTATCCGAACAAAAAATTGAGCGGACAAAAACTTGTCCGGCACCTTGTAAACGGGGCCAAAGATTCCGCGCTTGGAACAATTCTCCGCACTTTAATCGATTCTCCCGCACTAAAAACAATGCTCCTGGCATCCAAACACTTCCGAAGCTCTAAAGAATTAGCCCTTGTATAAATAGATCTTAAAATGGGAAAAATATCATGAAATTATGTAACAATCTCTAATTTGTCCATTGCAGAAAAACAGGTGGTCAAAATGACAAAACTATTGCTATCCATTCTACTTGTCATCATGCTGGTGGAAATGACGTGTGGACACTTCATTGTGACCAGGAGGCGTTCAGCAAGAGAGCAGAAGCTCAAAGAAGTACTTGCAAATCAATTGAGGAATAAAGATGCAAAATACCTCCTCAAGGATGCAGTTGATGATGCCAATGATGAGTTAGGTAGGATCAGAGAAGAGTTGGCTACTCTTGCTGAATTGGCATCAAGAGATATCAAGAAAGACTTGGATGACTCGGATGAATACTCAAGAAGCCTGAAAAGGAGGTCAGCCTACTTTGCAAGAATCAAGTCTAGAGACAGCGCATGATGCCACGGAAAAGAGACTATAACAAGATGACTAAATGAGAAATTATGTAGAATAGAGAGGAGATGAACTGTATGAGCATGTAGTTTGCAAAGATGGAATCTACTGTAGATGAACCTATTAGACGAATATATATGCGGAATATATTAAAAATGATACCTTATATAAGATGATATTTGGTGGTAGTATGTAATTAAATGCAAATTTGAAAAAATAAATATATGCTGATGAATAATCAAAGATTTCTTTGTGTATTTATCTTGAATGTCTTGCCTTGAAAACTAAGACTATGTCGATGATGACAATGCTGAGTGGCGCAGAGCAGCGTCCCTTGTCGAGAGGTGCTGTTGATCGACAACATGACACAGCCGAGATGGCCGCAAGAGTGACTCACTGCTTTGTGCTAGAACTGATGCCGTGTTGACTTGTCAGAACCACCATTCGTCCTAGGTCCCTTCTATCAGCTAATCTATTGAAAAATAGCAAAAACATTTACAGTTTTCGTCCTGATTAGAATTGTTAGAAAAACATGGTTTGAAAATGGTTGGAAACTCCAAAAGCATCAGTCTTAATATCTACCTAAATGCTCAATACACGTTTTTATAAGAACACTTGGATCATTTATAAGAACACAACCTGGCGTTTCATATTTTTCCACCTAGTTACAGTCTCAGGTTTTCCTGGTTTTGTTTCTTTTTTCTGCTTTGCAAGATAACATTAGAAGAATCGATATTGATAGTGTTAAATTGATTCTATTCAAATAAGCTTGCTTAATCGTTCTAATGCAATACTATATTTGCTATTGTGATATTTTTATTTTCTTCTGTTTTCTTGTTGTTATGTCTAGACTGTTGTTTGTATTTACTTTCTCAAGGTTGTTGAATTTCAGTCCATTTTGCTTCCTATAAAATTCTCCTTATAGGGTCAAATCTCAGCCTGAAGTTTTCAAAAAAGTCTTTTCTCATAAAAAAAACGTGTAAATGGATCATTTATTCTGGTTTTCACCGTTTTGAGTTTAGTTTGCGTATATAGACACTGGGAATCTTCCGTGTGCACGCAAATTGCTTGCGACCAAAGAGTTTGATATATTCTAGTCATAAGCAATTAATCTTTTATTTGGCTGTCCATGAATTAACCGCGTATTCACTGAGCAGCGCTAGTTTCGTAGCCGCACCATGAATACGCGACTTGTTATGTGCTTTTCGAGGCTTTTGTAAACGCAAAGGCTTGCTTCGACACAAGATTCGACATGGCTGAATCTCTTAAACGTCGAATTAGCGACATCGTAACTGGAATTCTCATACAGTTATCGGTTGGTTTGATAGTGAGGCAAGGTTGGTGCTATTTTGTTGAATATTTCTTTTAAAGCATTTGCTCTATGATCCTTATTTGCGATTTTGATATAAGGCCACCGGTGGTAAGTGTTTAAAGATCAAATAAAAACACGACCTTTGAAGAAGATCAAAAAACGTTTAAATTGAGTATTTTAACTGTTTGATCATAGAAATGAATGATTACAAAAAAGATCAAGACCTTCTGCTAAATGTTACATAGAATAATAGAATTTTAATTCAGGCATTGTAAAAATAGGTGAATTTATAATTTATAATTTTTGTTAATTTTTAAAGTTTTTTTGTTAATTCATAAAGTTTTGTTGTTAATTAAAAAACTTTTTGGTTGATTTATAAACTTTTTTGTTAATTTATAAATTCGTTTCTTGATTCATAAAGTTTTTTGTCAATTTATAAAATTTTTTGTCAATTTATAAAGTTTTCTGTTAATTTATAAAGTTTGTTAGTTCACAACGTTTTATCATAATTTATCAAGTAAGTTTACTTCGCAAAAATTAAAATAGAAAGGATAACAGGATATAAAAAACAATATACTGAAGAAAACATAGCGTACAAATCTTCGCTGACCTTTGATATTATTACAAATTTTCAGCAACATATATGAAATTATTTTTGAAAAATAATAGAATTTTAATCACCCAAAGTGCCTGGAAATACAAAAATCATCAAAACAGTGAAAATAAAAAATCCAGAATACTTTAAAAAGATAGTAAACTAGAAACTCAACTAAAAAGTAAAAATAAAAATGATTTAACTCGAGCCTGTAAATATTATTAAAATTTCAAAATCATAAGAGATTTATATCTTAATGGGATACGTTTGTAGTATCAATGTTTTTCACACTAGCTACTCTCAAAATATTTCAAGCTCTGGCGTGGGGTTTGAGCATTTTCCCATGAATCAACAAGCAGGGAGGAGGAGGCTAGAAATAGCAAAAGCTTCTTGTTAACTGTTGCCTAAGGATATAAACTGGGAAACATTAGACAACGGACCAAGGAAACTCTTTCAGTTACAGATATACGTCCATAATTGTTTCCCAATCAAATGGATCTTACGCCTTTTGACTTTTTCGAAAGCAATACTTAAACATTTTGAGAAATAATTGCACTTAAAAAGCTTAAAATTTGTTCGTGTTGACGTTTCAGAATTTCAATACTTACTCTGCTGTCCAAATATGAAACAGTTTGCCAGCTAATATCAACGAACAAACAAATTCAGATGTTAAATGTGATTTATGCAAAACAAAATCTCAGTGAATTAACTTCGTGTTTCTTTAACATTTGTATCGACCATGGGTCGTGAAACGAAATTTTTATAATAATATTGATAATTCTTGGCTCCTTCAAGGACCATAACCTTCAACTCGCTTTTTAAGGAAGGGCAGAAGAATTCCACTGGTCAGACACATCCATTCAAAAGCAAGCCACGAACCTACAATGTTATCCAACAAACTACTACACAGCGACAGTTTTGAAACAAAACGGAAAAAACCAAAATAAGACGATGATTGGAAAGGTTGCTGATATGGAGGTAATCAGGGGGGAGTTTGCGAGGGAAAGGTGGGGCGGGTGTTGCTGCAGATACTGTCTAAAAGTGATGAACTAAGCTGAAATTCGAATATAAAGCTACAATGAATATCATTCACATTTTGCCAAAACATTTTTCGGCGTCTGCTATCATTAAATGAGGCGCATGTATAAGAGCATCTCATCACAAAATTTTCTGCAAATTTTTAGGCCAATGTTTTTTAAACACAGCCGAAGGTCACATGCTCATTCACAGTGAAAAATGACGTCACCTTCCCATGATCCTTTGTCGAAAATCATCGAAAATCCGGAATCTTGCACGTTGCAATAAAGTGTCTCATCTTTCTAATTTGGCAGAGGATGCAAGAGTGTGGACGCTTGCAGGCAACCACTTGCATTCTCTGGTCTCTAAAAGACGTCCAACCTTGATTATTAATTTCTCAAAAAATTTTCTACCCCAGGCCATACTTACTCCGACCCCTTCGGCTAATTATTTTCAAGTTATTTTCCAACCCCTTTCCCCTCTTATTCCAACCCCCTCGTCTATTAGAGACCATATTAGAGTTGTTACCAAAACATTTCGCTTGTTATCCTAGGTGTGTGCATTGCTCTGCTGTGAAGTGGAACAATGTGATATTGCATTCTTGGACAACAACATTTGCTATTCAGTCTCGTGTAAGAATCACGAATGCGATCAGGAAAAAGCAACTGGAAATCACACTAATTCATCAGTTCTCCAAATCAAAAGACAATCACAGAGTACCGTGAAAGATAAAGGTAAAGCCTTCACGACTTAGATCCTAAAGTACTGAGGTAGGGCAGATAGGCATTCGTAGCTGGAAGTCATATTTGTCGGAATGACAACGCAGTTTTCATGTGGTCAAAAAAATAAGTTCTTCTCTCCGTCTCTTTTCTAGTTTTGCAAACTCAGTACGAAATACCATACATGTGTTAAGTGTTGGCTCCGCTAATGGAACGACAACACAGCTGACACGTGATTGAAAAGTAGACAGTTCTTTTGTGAAGCCTCTCTATCCTTTTTCTTGTTTTGCAACAATAATATAAGATTAGATTAAGAGTTGTCTGAAGAACGCATCAAGCGTGAAACTTTAAGTTACAACTTAAACCATGTGATCCGTACTGGCTCCACCCATGACGTCATGTGATCAAAATGTACTCAGCTTTTATCAAGAAATCTTTTAGGCAGGTTGCTGTTTTGTTCTTTACTTTACTTGTCACGCTGAGCTTATCTTCAGCCTGCTTGGAATATGGAAAATGATGCTTTGATTTTAATCTAACGAAAGGTGATGTCACTGGAGTAAAATACGATAGGAACAAGTCGACAATTATCACGAAGCAAGCTTTAGCAAGCAGCAAGAAGAAACCAGGAGAGAACGGGCAAATCAAGCCAGGAATGCCTGCAGATAAACACGAGTCCCTAGTGACAATATCGAATCAAAGCCCCATGGACCAACTGCTGCAATCAGAGTCAAACCTCGTTCATAACAAAGCAACTATGGAGGAAACAGCCTCGAAGAAGACAACTCAAGAAGAGGCGGGGAAAAATGACGCAACAATCAGCAACAACATTCAATCGCTTTCGGATCATTTGAAGAAAGTTGATGAAAAAGCAGATATGACAGCAGCGTTAGAGGAGAATGACAAAAGGACTATCCATCCGAAGGTAAACAAATTTGATTTATTTGGTATTGTGCACATTAGAAAAAGAGAGAAAAAACACAACACGATGGAAATATGTTGAATCGTAACCTTCGGTGCCAGGAGATTAAGAAGCAAAAAAACCAAGGATAGTACCGTTGATCGTTTTTTACACTCCACGGCAAGGTGGCAAGATATTGAAAGATAAGGACAAAATACAACAAGATAAAGAATTCGACATATTTTCTGAGGACAGAAGGTTCATGTATAGGCATCCTTTGAAAACTAGAAGCACAGAAAACGTGGAAAACCTCATCAAGCAATATGCTGCAAGCATAACGAGGGTCTGAGTCCACGTATTACCCAAATCATGCTTTACTAACAGCAACATCTCTCCAAGTTTTAGTTATAATATCACAGGAATCACTTCAATCAACATTCCATAAATAACACATTTCATACGCATACATACGATAAAAAAACCGCTATGCTATACACGGAAAACTTGAATAAATCTATGCATTAATCAACACTCTGCGAAGATAATGAGAGTCTAGGTTCCACATATTACCCATGTCATGCTTATACTAACAGTTCCATTCTTCCATCTTTTAGCTACGATACCACAAGCACCACGATTTACGTCACAACCTCATCTCACCAATCATCATCGGCGCTTTCACATGCATGGCTGTCATAGCACTGAGCGGTTTTGCAATGGCAATAATCAAATACCAAAAAGAACGCAAAGACAAACACAGTCAAAGCACGCAAACAATCGATTCAAAATAATTATTTAGGTATTGGATTAAAGGCACATAGGTAGGGTCATAGAATTCATGGCGTGGAGGGAGACCCTTCAAAAACCTCTGCTTCAAAACGAGGCGAGGTATCTGGCCATTAAGGGTGAAATCACCAGCATTTTTCCAAACCTGTCGCCAGTTACACGTGAGAGGCCCACTTTGTCAGCAAACTTGTCCCGACAGAGTGGTTACTCACGGACCTGCGCACTGGCCTATTATGTCCTTTTTGTCAGAGAACAAACCCTTTTAAAATTAAGTTTTAAGTATAGAAACCAATGTCATAGATTAAAGTATGAAATCACTGTCTGTGGGCACTGAAAAGAAACCATTGGCTCATATTCAACATAATATTCTATTAGTCGCAAATTGATTGGTTGTTCCGTAACTCAAGCATTGGAGAAACAATAGACATTTCCATAGCGACCATTAAATTGACCAATCAGAATTAGAAAGTTTTAGAAAGTGACAATGTACAAAGGAATTAAAAACTTTCCTTAGAAATATAATTTTTTGGAGTATTTTAATCTTTATTTCGAGTAGTTCAATGATTCGGTTTATCTGAATTGGACTTCTCCTCACAAATTGCAGCATCTACATTCTTTGAACAAGACAAATTAATGAGAAAACGAGCCTTAAAACTGAAAAGAAATTAATAGCGAATTAAGAGCAAGTTGAGTTTGACGCATTGTCGTAAATTTTAATTTAGGACAAAGATGTAACGCTTTCAAATAACACATTGAAATCTGCAAGAACATTTTTTTTAAGGCCACCTATATATTTCATCTTCTGCTAACGTTTAATTATAAGAACGCAATCTTAAAACAATGACTGTTTCACAACCATCTAATAATGTATATTATCTGATGTCTAAATTCCCTCAACCTTAAAATTTAAGAAGAAATTGAGGAAAATTCAGCCTCGAAGTTTAAACAGCCTGCCTGAATCTCTATTTTACCAGCTCCTGACAACTTTACAGTAAAAAGGGTACAAAAATACTCCTAACAAGAAACAAGCGTCTAACAACTAGAAAAAGAAAACAGATTTACTCTCGGAATTTCTCGACACAATTTGGTGATATTTGATGTTAAGTTAATTTTACTGCAACAAAATTTAATATCTTAAAATACTAACAATAATCTTAAGATTTAAGTTTCATTTTATAAACCTGCGGGTATGTCTAAAAATATAATTATAATTCTAGTTTTAGAATATATTAACTTCGAATGTTCTCAGCTTTAGCAAGGTCGTAGAGTAACGTTACTTCTCGATATATCCATTTACAAAAATTGTTTTTTTTGCGTTATCTTTATCGGGTTTTCAGTTGATATCCGCTATATAAAATTCTTACGTTGTCTTAATGACTAAAACCTTATTTTCCTCCTTTTTCCCTACTATCCAAATGCTTCGAATTTCTTAGATTTCTATTTCAGTCACGAGTTCCAGAAGAATCTCGTTAACTTAGGACCTGGGTAATTTGGACATTCGCTGAGTCGATATCTTGTCCCCTTGGATTTCATGACCTATATCGAGACATCTCGGACATCTCGAATTTGCTGCTCGAATCTCAAAGTTACTCATCCTTCGTAGAAGAATTGAAAAGAGCATTTAAATATTAAGAATTGAATTCTGTGACTTGGCGCAAGCTAGTATTGAACCCTAGACCGCAGCAGATATCCGACTTTGTCATGCAAAGACTATACCGTATTTCCGCGAAGAAATGCCACCCAAGAAAGAGTACCCCCTTGTATAAACGCAACCCTTCCTCGATGGCTGGCATAGCATGAGCACCCAGGACTGACTTTCGAGGAAATACCATAGTTTTACAAGACATCGATGCATCAATCCATCAATTACAAATGGCAAGTGAGGTTGTCTTTAACGGACTAGCAAGTGGTAAGCAGTTGGTGAGTTAATGGTGAGCAACCACCAGTTACTATAGAATCAGTCTATATCAGATTAACCTTGCTTTTATGTTCGTTTTCGGCCTCTGTTAAACGCTGATTGTTTTGAAAACATTGAAACCGTTAGCAGCCGTGCTCATGACCGCACCAGGAAGCTGAGGGTGCCAATGAAGTTCTTTGATGTCATTTTGGCCCTGAAATCCAACCAAATATGATCAAATTCAAAGTTAAGATAAAATACCGCTATATCCTAACAGTTTTAATTAAGAAAAACATCAAATTTCTCCGAATCTCTGTTAATGCCCTATCCGATACGGACGTTGGTGATCACAGGTTTTCACAAGGCGCTAATTGTATCGAATAGAGATGTACCAATAATTGCCAATCTGGACGTCAATGTTCCCGTGTGACAGGGTTTACCACACCGCAGACTTGTTGTGTTGTTGGCTGAGTTGTTGTTAATTAAGCACATGGCTTTTGATTGCAAAAAGAGAGATGAATTACTGGTAAAAAATGCCGCTATCTTTTTATGAGTGTTCTTCTAAATCCGGTGAAAAAGAAACAACTTTGGAGAGAAATAATAATCAACACAATTGTTATTAGCCCGCAGCAACACGACGTCATCTTAACCAAGATACTTGATCAGGTTGTTGATGTAATGTAGCCTTCGCCTCAATCTAAAATGATTTCTATTGACCTAAACTGACAAAATTCTCTAAAACTGTCTCACTAAAACTGTCTCACTAAAGCTATCTCACTAAAACTGTCTAAAACTGTCTCAACTGTTTCTGTATAAGTGCTTTTATCAAGCGTAATTCTGCATATCCTCTTTAAGGAATAAAATTGAAATCCAAATTGCATTCAAACATAAACGGACCACTATGTTCGGATCAACGATCAATCGTCGCTTCATTGAAAAGTTTGGATCTTCTGTTTCCACACATGCAACTAATGACAATAACATTCCAATCTACAATGCCTTATATTTACTAAAAACAATACAGAAACAATAAGATGGGGTGCATACGACAATGAATACCCCCATTACCTTCACCAGTAACGGATCCAGAGGAGAGCCAAGGGGGGGCATGCCCTTCCAAAATAACATTGAGTTAAACAGTTCTAACAAGTCATTAGAGCCAATTTATGGAGATAGGATTTGTCCATGTCGGTTGTGTGTAAACAGGAGTTAAATTGTCAAAACTAGGCCTCTTCACCCATGGGAAGGGTGAGTGGACGCTAATTGGTCAAATCAAGTATCCAATCACATGTGATATTTCCTTCTACACAATGTTCTCGATCCACACATAGTTACTTACTATCTGTTTGGATTTTGTTAATTAACTGATATTTCATTGCTCAAAGGAAGAAGTGTCGGAGAAAAAAGCTAGTTAATGCATTTTTGTGCATTTTCAATTTTTGTGCATAACTTAAAGCAGCATAATTCTCCAAATCTACTGCAGCATAACTGAAGACATACCATGTGGATAAAAAGAAGCTGCGGAGGAAGGTCTTTTAACTTCCCCTGCGAATCAGCATCATCATCGTCGCGCTCAACGGCAAGATCCCATAGCGTCAGCTGATCATCAGAACCGGAAGCAGCAAACACTGAACTGTCACGTGTATTCCATTCCACCGACGTGATTGGTGCGGTGTGATGTTTGAACGTTGCTACAGGAACACCTCTGAAAAAGCAATAAATAATAAGTTATAGTTTCAGTCCCTCCTGTCCCCTTCCTTTGTCAATTTCATTCCTATTATAAAGCTCACCTCTATATAAATTCTACTGTTTTGCTCCAATAGTCACACAAATACTTCATTCATAGATATGAATGTATATATTTCTAGAACTATGTCATTTTCTTCATGTCAAGCTCTGGATAAGTCACGGGCTTTCAATATGTGAATCCCTGGCTACAGCCACAATAGAGGCAGGCATCATAGCCTGGTAGCACACTTATTGATATATCTACGAAAATAATTACACTTTGGTCAGACGTTTAGCCTTCACTTCATCAGTAGCCATATATAATCACGAGTTGATCACTGATGAAGTAAAGTGAAACGTCTTACAAAAGTGCCTTCATTTAAGTAGTCTATATCAGCATTTGAGCAAGGTATAAGCTTGAAATAAGATGATATATATATAAATAAGGAGATATCCTGGTTGTTCGCAAGCTGCTGAGTTCAAAAACATACATACAAATCTACAAAGCACTCGCTTCTAAGTTCATTAAATTATTATAGATATTCAGGAAAAAAAGACGTCTTGACGTTTCGCCTATAGCTTCATAAGAATAATCATCAGAATATGTTCATATATATCAGGGTTCGATTCCCAGGTAGAGACTTTTAATTTACAATTGGATAGCACCCTTATGGTTAGTATATATACTCTATGTCAGCCATTGCCTATTTGAATTTATCTATAAATCCTTATATATCCTTATTTATGTATTTTTTTTCACAGTAGCCTTTGCCGAATCTAAGCCCAAAATTGCAAGCATGAAACTTAAGTTTACAGTACGGCAAACAGTGAGCTATCATACATTTATAGATATATATTTTCAGGTAAGAGATCAAGTTCACAGATTGGAAAGTTTAAAAAGTTTTCTATAAATCAGAAATGCTCTTCAATCCTCCATTTTATCAGTATCCTGCAATTCTTTATTTATCATTGTATGACAGAGATTGTGAAGTTTTATCGACAGAGATGAATGTCAGAAGGATCTTCTTACTTTTGAATTTGCCGTAAATCCCAAATCTTAATCACACCATCATCACCGCCAGAAACAATAAAGGGTTCGTTTCTGTAAGAAAAAATTAATATTGTTAGATTGTTGATAGATTGATTATGATACAGGTCAACCAAATTTAGAAAGAGCATTATGAGACTTGGGGAATCCTCATAACAAGAAAGCCGAAGAGCTTACAGAAGCCCTGTTTTATATTTGCACAGGCTGTAACGCAGGCCATTGTTGGATGTGATGATAATGAATACTGGTCATGTATCAGCGTACGTGCTCATAATTCTAATTTCTTGTTGTTTTACAAACTTGAGTCCTTTGTGGCGCTCCTGTGTGTAGCTTCGTTTTTGGATTCTTCACTCGGATTTGAGCTTCTTATACACTTTTGAAAATAGGCACGATTCCGAACTGCTTTCCTGCTTTAATTCTTTCCATTGCCCCTAAATGCTTTACCTATTCAGTGCTGACGCTACTGCAGGTTTACACAAACAAATCATAGATAACGTCGGGTTGCCGGAGGTTAATCTGTGGTGCATAATGTGAGGAAGCAGCAAAAGTGAGGCCTCTGCTCCTTCTTCATGCTTTCCTTTCCTGTGAAATTTAGGGCAGACCAGCCGGGGGTTCTTGATGATATCAAAGCAAAGGGGCCTTGCAAACGCTAAATTATACGTGTATTCGAATATTGAAGGACGAACCTCCTGAGAAATTATGAAATCTCGCTAAAGGTCAATGGGCTATATGGTTCCTTCAGGGGGTGAAATCGCTCAATAGACATCTAGTCTTAGACAAGACGAAAATTCCAGCAATATAAACAAACAGAAAAGGCGAATTTTCAACACAAATGTACACAACAAAATTATTAGTACACACCTAGAATGACAAAAACAGACTTACTGATTCCACGAGATTACATTGACGTCATTATCATGTGCATTACACGTGATCATGCAAGCTTTACTTCCTACTGCACGTGCATCCCAAACCCGAATCGTTTTGTCTGCTGAGCAGGAGCTAAAAACCTACGAAATGACGTAATTATCAAGAGATTAGCATGAATTTTTTACGAGCGATGATTTCGAAATTACGTTTGCAGAACAAAAAATACAATATCAATACATGTATGCAGTGAAGGAAATTATATGGGTCTTAGAAGGGGGCTCAAAACTATAAAGTCGGAAAACTGAAGCGCCAGAAATAGTTTGATTTCTTAAATTTCTAATACACTTGGTCCTACGTCAAGGCCTTTAATATCCTTAACAAAGTTCATATCAAAAGGCAGGAACGCAGGAACTGGGAACGGAAAAAGGAAGAACCTGTGCACTTCGTTTTTAAGTATGTTTTTATCTAATATATGAGGAATCGAGCCTCTTCTAATATAATCCTGAATTTCTGCCACTGCATGTATTGGAAAATGACGTACATTGCTTTCGTTTGGACTCCACTGGATGTCTTCAACAGAATCTTCGTGCGCGTTGTAAGGCCGTTGGTCAACATGAAAACTTCCATCATCACGTAACTGCCATAAGTGAATGTTTCGATTACATGAGCCAGTGGCAAGCCTAGAATATTAGACATTATACGATAAGTCTAATCTTTACATCAAAGGTAAACACGGCTGATTAATACCTTCTGTCAGTGGTACTGCGACAGGTTGATGATACAGTAAGATACAGTTGGGTAAGATACGGTTATCGAGATACTGTCTGAGCTTCCTTGCTTGTAGAAATCAAAAGCCTGATTTGCTGCACAAATTATCATCTTTGAAGCCAAAGTTTTTGACAAATTGTTTAGAAAGTAGAGTTTTATGACAAACTCTACAGTACAAGACCACAGAGAGCGTCACTTTGGTCATAAAGTCAGACAAAGACATATCAAATGTATTGCAAAGCGTCGAAATTCCATGGAATTTGGTACTTTCTGAGAATTGTTGGAAGGGCAATTGTGAAATGTGGCTTTCATCTAGCAGCAAACTTAGCCTTACCTTAAAAGATTCCTTTAAAAATTATTGCAGCAACGGGAAAGATTGATAACATACCTTGACGGGCTGACCCTGGACCAGTCCATGGCAAAACCTTCTGACTGAAAGAAAATAGAAATCATAACAGATGATGCAGAATACCTTTAAAGTGAATGAACCAAGCTAAATAGCGTCCGTCTATTAATAGAACAAAGAGAGACCGACAGGTGGCGTTGTGTTCTGCTACTTTGCATTCTTTCGGCATGTGTGCAATTGCCAAATACAATAGACTATTTATGGAATCTTTGCGATCTACACTTTTATCGTTGTTCATTCGCTGTAAGAGTTACTAATGCCTTTAGGGTTAGCATTTCTTGATTTAAGCGTTCCGCTGTGATGGTCCTGATAATGGTAACATTGTTTCCCAGTACAACCAGCCGTATCGACAGGTAGCCAGCATCTACACCGACAACCACTGTATTTTTCCATGGGTGGCTGACACGCAACAGGACGACAAATAAGACCTGTCGAATGCCAGATCAGCACAACTTGAACCAATGGCCATTATGCACTGAACCTGGCATTACTGGTGCTTCTACATGTCAACATAGAACTAGTTTCGAAATGAAAAAACTGTTCGCGAAGAAACATTCATCTTGGTATTCACAACGAAACCACAACTATCAAAGACTTGTAGATTTCCATGGGAAATGTAATAGACTAAATCACATTCACATCCGTTGCTCTTACATGTTTCAATTATTTCTTTTCTATTCTATGCCATATTAATAGCTATCACTTATTCGTAAAAGGTAGAAAAAGCCATACATGGATGGCAACAGACTTGACATGTAAACCTGTTAAAATATTATTTATGGTCTTTAATAATATTATTATCATTTTTGATAATAAAATTTTCATTCAACAAAAGCCATTGGCCTAGTAATGCTCACCTGATGTCCGTTAAATGTATAAATTGGTTTAACCCGGTCACCAAGATTTTGATTCTTTTGTGTGCTTGGATTGTCCAATGCATTTACTTGATCTGCAATATCCCAAATGTGAACTTTGCCAGTATCCGCCCATGAAGCGACCAGGTGTTTGTTTGGAATGTGTGCATGCTGCAAAAATGGGGAAAACTTTGGCAGGAGGAGTAATCTGCATACCTTGACATTTAGAAAGATCAAGTACAAAACAGAAAAACTTAGATTTACTGTAAAGAAGGCTAACTGTATGAAAGAATTTCAAAAACTGAAAAAAACTTATGAGTTATCCTCCTGCTTTGAAGGTCTTTCCTTGACTAAAACAACTAAAGGTAATAGATGGAAATAAGAACTATATAGCTGCCAGAAATGTCGTGAATGATTTGCAACTAAAATAAACTCTTTGTTTGGCAAATACAGCTGAAGTCATTGAGATTTTGACAAAAATCATCTCACATGAACATACCCTAATTCTGTTACAGCTACCAATCTGTCTCATTGAAATGGTTCGCATTTCAGGCCCATCAGCCTCATCTTCAATGACATCATCATCAGAGTCACCTTTGACGAAAATAAGGAAATGATTTTCAACTATTCACCATAAACTTAAGCTTTCAACGACTAACAAGTATTTTTATCTTCTGAAATCATTTTAGAGTTATTACAAATACCTGAGTGCATGCAAAGGTAATTACTCCAATTCTAAAAACATGCAAATACATTTACTTCAACCAGACTCTTAAAAATAATTCAATCAAACTTGCTTACTTTCATCTTGGTCAATCTTCGATAACTCTGACATTTTAATAACCATTATTGAATTGCTGTGACTCTTTTCAGCTTGGGTTCCAGTCACTACGTAAAGCGTCATTGGGAACTACAACACGAGGCATAGGGTGATGAAATGAAATGAAATGTAATATAATGTAATGTAGAGCAATGTAATATCATGTGCTGCAATGTAATGTGATCTGATGCAGTGTAGTGTAATGAAATCCAGTTTAAGGTTTTGTAATACAATGAAATGTAATATAATGCAATGTAATGCAAAGTAATGTAAAATGATTCACAATGTGATTTCATGAAATTTAATGCAATGCAATGTAATGTAATGGTTTATAGTATAACATAGTTACATTAGTTCTTGTGTCCCCCAATCGATCTTTGATTATGTCAAAACTCAAACAAGGTGCTCCAGTTTGCGCCTATAGAAGAGACAAAAATATTTCACAGTCAAAGGAGACTTTCTAATAAAAAAAAACTCACAAAATTTTAATTGTTTTTCTCAAATATTCAATAAGCAGGGAGGGGGTTTTTAGCGCTTTGATGTTAAAGTGTTCTAAAGCATTGAGCCAGGTCCCCCTCTGAAATCTGCATCTGTTAAGCATGGATCAGGTACCAAGAATCAAGTATGCCAAGAAGCATTGAAAATAAAATACTGGTTTCCATATCAGTGTGGGTATCACAGTGTGCATCAAAACATGAAAAAGATATTCATTTATAGTGAGTTGCTGCAAGAGTATTTCCCCAAAATGTTAGTCTTTGCAGAGTGGCCTTATTATTACTTTCAATAAGGCCCTTTTCTTTCAAATTTTGCAATAATTTTTGATATTATTAAACCATGTGGCTACTAGGCATTAAAGAGAGGTAGCTAACTACTCTATATGATATATTCAAATCATCATCATCATCATCATCATAATCATCATCATCATCATCATCATCATCATCATCATCATCATCATCATCATCATCATCATCATCATCATCATCATCATCATCATCATCATCATCATCATCACCACCACCACCACCACCACCAAAACCACCACCACCACCACCACCACCATCATCATCATCATCATCATCATCATCATCATCATCATCATCATCACCACCACCACCACCACCACCACCACCACCACCACCACCACCACCACCAAAACCACCACCACCACCACCACCACCATCATCATCATCATCATCATCATCATCATCATCAACATCTTTATTAACATTAGCGTCATCGTTACCAGTATCATTCCCTTAAACTCAGCGATTGGTAATCAATTATATGATATATATGATATATACAAATCATGATTGATAATCAAATGATTACACAGCGACAAATCTTTATAGAGAGGGTGTGTATCATTTCTTTTAACATTTGCTGAGGAAAGTCTTAACTGCTACCCAGAGATTAGATTCAGAGATGCTATCTAAGATAATTTCAATGTCAAGAAGAAGTTGCAAGTTTGAATAAGTTGAATACCTCATGGTACATTTCATAGGCACTTTTATCAAACTCGAGTTCCTGGTCTTCTTCCAAAGGATCTCCAGGCAAGTAGACAGAATCAGTACCATTTATTGCTAAAGCAAGAAATAAATATATCAAATATACTTCACATTAGAAGGATATCATTAGATAGATCCACAGGAAAAGATGTGATTGATTGATTGATTGCTGAGTGATGATCTGGAGGTTTTCAGCTTATTATTTTTAAAATGTTTATGGGCATACCTTCAGCATCATCCTTTTGCTGATCATCTACCATCTCATCTTAAAAAAAATGAACAACAATGTACTAAATCGCCCTAGTCACAGCAAGTGGCAAGTAAGGGCTCAATGAAAACAATCCAGGCTTTAAAACGCATGATTTGTAAGCAGTGCTTAAAAAAGGGTTAAATAATAAAAGAAACGAAAAAATTTGACGGCATGGGACAATTTCAGCCAAGGATCATTGATAGATATAAAGGAGACAATAAGATGCCCATGTCCCAGCTGATCAAAAAGCACTTCTTTTGATATGAGACGCAAATGAATCCAATCAATGACCCAAGACTTTAATCAGCAAAGTGCAATGAAATCTCAAAAATCGCCTGGCCTTTTTGTGTGGTGCTGCAAGATACGGTTTGCATAGTGGACATTTCCAAGTGAAATACGACAAAAACGTTCTCAATTTCAATGTATCTAAAGATGAAAAATGTGCTTTTTAATGGAATTTTCAAAAAGTTCATTCTTTATTGATTATTTAGAGACAACAGGGTAAAAATACTTTACACACCATCCATATTGCTGTCTTCTTGGTCCGCCATGTTTTAACATGTGAAAGACTCGATCGAATAGCAGCCTCGTTTGCATGGGAGATGTATTTTGTTGGTGGACACTAAATGCCATAATCTATTTGGTGATCAGGTTAGGGTTAGGGTTGAGATTAGGCTTAGAGATAGGGTGAGAGGCCCTAATACCAATCCTAATCTTAACCTTAACCGTATTCCTACCCCTAACCATAACCCTAACTCTAACCCTAATCTTAATCCTAACCCTAATCTTAACCCTATCCCTGTCCCGATCACCAAATAAGTTATGGCATTTAGTGTCCACCGTATTTGTTTTTTGAAGAAAATTGGTTAATTGTTACTAAACACTAAAAAATGATATGATGGAATAATTAGTTTTTATTGAAAAGATAGCTAATTAGATTTTTCGCTATCTAATACATCTACATTTTCCGAGGTAACTAGAATCATAATGGCCCTCGTCCCCCTCTTTTGTGGTGTCGTCGGAAGCCCTTTTACTCAAAGCAAAGAATTGCTTAGATGAATTCTTTATTTCTAAACTTTTTTAAACAATTTGCAGCAGTTGGTTGGTCTAAGAGTATTCGTTTTCAGACAAATACTAGGGGGTGCTCCCTCACTCCTAGATTAGTCTACCTACAGGTTTCATCATTTCGCTTAGGTGCTTGTATCTGAATTCCTGTACTGTATTTCAAGTATTTTGTATTGAAACTCGTATTTTGTGTGAATTCGAAATGAGATTGAAGCTGAAACTAGCCTTGGTGAAAGTATGCTTACCTTCAAAAAGCATTTGCAATCTTCAGAGGTCGAAATATTTAAACAGAGCCTTTCTTGATTTAACTCCTTAATGTTCTCTTGGAAGTATCAACATTATATGTGAGATGTGCAATTTTCGTTAATAAACTCAACATGAAGTGGAAATCACTTTAAAGGGCATATAAGTGTGAAAACAGTTCTTTAAATCCCTTTTTATAGGTCTGTTTCATCCCGCAATAATTCAAATATTTACAATTGTTGGCTATGAAAACCCTTTTACAGTTTCAAAGTTTTCATATAATGTTTTGTAATTTAAAATCAATGATATCTGAGGCAAAAGCCTATTGATTGTGCTCCTAACAATTCAATTATTTCAGTTTCAACAGCGGTTTAATTCACAGATGAATATATGAATATAGTTCTAAGTTAGATTATTGAACTCAAAAATATTATGAATATGAAACAGAGGGTTTTCAATTATTAATTTAATATAGTCTATTGACGCTTCTTTTAAAGTGACGGTCTGTGACAACTATTTTTAAATCTCCTTCAAATGAAAACATTATGTAATTTATAAAAGACATTGCAGAATGTAGTTCAACATAAAGCTAGTTTTAAACAGAAGTGTGCTTTAACTTTCTTCGACTCATTTAGCAACGGGGCTGGCAGGGAGGCCTATGCTGGGGGGGGGGCGGCAGAGGTTATTGCCCCTGAACATCATAAACCAGCCCTTTTCTGCACCTCTTGTCGCTTTCCCTTCATTTTTCATGCTCCCCCTTCCCGTTAGTGCTCAAGTGATCCTGAGGGAGGTTTTTATTTAAGATATGACGTCCTATCTTTGTCAATAACATTGGAATTTCCCGTTGAAACGATGAAAGCTATGCCCAAAACAGGGTTCTCTAAATTTCGCTAATGCTTGGTCCCTTTGAAATGTCTTAAAAAACTGGCTTTCCGTTAACTTGCGATTTTATCAAGTTGTACAACAAAAAATGTGGCTTATTTGGGAAAACTTTTTTCGAATACTCGTTAAAAAGTATGTCCAGGAAAGACCTAGAACTTTACGGCCCATTGGAGACTATTGTTAACAACGAGGGAATTTGTCAGGCCTAAAGGTTAAGAATTCAGAGAATCGATGATCGAATTATGTCTTATGATGTTTTATAAGATACTACTATGTATAACGATACCCCATACTAACCAAACAACATAAATCTAATTTGTTTGCAATTTAATACCAAACTACTAGTATGACTTATGGGATAATATCAAATAACAGAAACTAATATATCTACATATATTTCCTCGAAATTACAAGACAACAAAACTGCTCAAAAATGATATTATTAACCACCATTCGAGTCAACGCTTAACAGCTAACTTTAATTAAGCTATAAACAAACTATTTAATGTCCATGACATCGGTAAAGTTTCAAACAATTACAAAGACGTATAGAGAGCAGAGGGTGACGGAAATTTTGCCCTGAAAAAAATCACTTTTGAACTCTAAAAGCTTGGAGTAATTCTGATTTGGCAGAAACCTGCCATGTAGCGGCTACCAGCCCTGCAATCTGCGAAAAATTCCACACCTGATGAGGAGGGGGGGGGGGGGCATTCAAGTGACGCCTTTAGAAAGAGAGCCAAATGAGAGGATTTCGACCAGCAATTAATCGACGCACGAAAACACAATAGTCAATAATGACTATGGTTCTTCTAGCATTAAAGACATAAATCTAGCTTGAATATTAGCACACTGGTTAGAAGGGAGATTACGAAGATTTACGGGAGTGACGCATTGCATAAAGCTGTATTTCTTAACTCAAGTGGATAATAACGGTCGACTTAGGTTTCAAAGTTGAGGTACTAGTCACATTGACTACGAAAATTCTTAGCCGAAAACATAAAGCTTAGCTTTATAAAACGTGTGAAAGAGCGTTATATGGATTACCAAGACTAAGTAACTATTTTCAGTTCGTGCAAGCCCGGGTCACGCCAGGGAATTGAGAACAGAAGATAAAGAAACCTCTATCTTCTGGGAATGCATGAAGTCTCTTCTACCCCTCCCTTAAGTGACGCCTCGTGGCAGGGCAATAGCCCCCCTGTTATCATCGTATATGCACAGGCATTATATGCAAAGCAAGCCGAAACAGAGGGGGTGGGGGAGGCAAAAACAGGAGGCTGAAGATTCCATTATTTAAGTATTTAGTCCATTCAAAACAACGAAAACATTTTGCTTGTTTCCTTGGTGGTAGTAAAACAGATGCCGTTAGGTGCAGAGGAGCCTTACAAATATGTAAGTTTAGATATTGGCAGCATTAGGCCCTGTACAAAATCGTTATTTCTTCCTGAAGGCCATTGGGCCAGATGGCCCGATGAGAGATGGAAGGGTAAATGGCCTACAACACCATGCACGACCAAGCTCCTTATAAGGATGCGTATAATTTAAAAAAACATGTGTATTGGACGGAGAGGTTTCCCAGCCTGATATGAAACGAGACTGTGAGACGTCAGTTTAACCATAATAATTACAACTGAAAACAGAAGGTCTCAAAACATTATTGAAATGTTTCAATAACCATGTCTGGTGGATCCATTCCATTGTGGCCTAATTGTCATCGAATTAGAAATAGTTCCATGGGAAGTTTTGCGTAGAAGTAACAATATCTAAAACCAAATCTATTCCTGTTGTATTCATTTATTTGACCGTAACGGCGACTCCCAAAATAGGTGTGTCAACTTCACTGCGGTCGGAAATGTTTTCGACATATACGTAATTTATAAGAAAGTGGTACCTGGCTACTCAAAAGTCCAGGAAGTTCTGTACTAAATTTCTTTGACCTGAGAAAGCATGTAACTATGTTTTCTTCTGAAACTCATTCTTTAAAGGAACTTAATTGAAAAATGTCTTGCTTGACTGGCGAAAAAGGGCATTCAAGGCCTAGTAAGAAAGAACTCCTGTAAACTCAAATGCTAAGGGTTGTAAAGGTAACTATAAATTAGGAAGTTCTAAACAAGTTCTGGGAAAGTTAGAGTACAGAAATCCTGCGATTCCTCAGAAAGTTTGAGTGCTGGGGCAGTTCCTAACTTTCTTATTAAAGACGTATATTTAACATATTTATTTGAGCTATATGAACAGCGATAGACCCTAAAGAGAATGAATGAGTGACATATGTCGAGAAAAGTAAAAATTAGAATACTTTCAACATGTTGTGGGCATTAGCTGGATTCAAACTAAATCACATTTTATATTAAATTTTTGACATTATTGATCAACATTCAAAGCAATTACATAATATTTTTCTATACTATTTTTTAGTTAGCCTCCACAGCTGAAGAAAAAATTGCGAAAAGTTGCGACCATAGTTCATATCATACAAAGAAACACTAATTTATCAACTATATCTGAGCTTATTCAAATTTTTGCAAATAGGTACGCCGGTGTATATTTTCGATTGGGCGTGGCCATAACTGGGCGTGGTCGCTCAAGTTCATTTTGCTGCTGCCTAGTAATCCGGATAATATGATCAAGACATGCCCAAGCTTTGTGATGGGATAATCGAGAGTAGAACACAACTGAAACAGGCATAGGTCAAATAGCCTCTTGTATATTTCGATTAGAAACAAATGCTTTTAACAGAAAATATCGGCAAAAAAATCAGGGGCTACAGCCCCCCAGGCCCCCGATTTCGGCATGCCTGGCAAAGAAATCCATCTGTGACTTTCCCGTTTGTTTTCCAGTGAAAAGTTCGGTAGCACAAAGAAGCTTTCGGCATATGTGTTTGAACACACCAGAAAGCTGTCAAAATTTGTATAAATAGACTCTGGCTATGCTTGTATACGTTTAGACAAGTTGCTAGGACAAAGAAAGCTTTCAAAATGAAACGAACTTCCCACACATTTGTCATGGGCACGGAGCAATAAAAGAATTTAAACAATGCATACTTTGAACGATTATTAATTTAAATGTAGAAATGATTACAAATTAACCAGGAAATGAATTCTAAAAGAGCGCATATCAACAGCAATCAGGATTTCGGGATAGGTGGTGGGGTGATGGGAGTCGGAAACTGCGAAGTAGCATGGGCTAAGAAAAGTATCTTATTTATAACAGCATTTTGAAGACGAAATAAATGAACGTGTAACATTACTTTTGATAATGAAATTTAGCTTTTAACCTTACGCTTGTTTTACCAAGTAAAATTAACAAAATTGTTGAGCAATTCTGAGTACTTTAGCATTGGGAACTTATCAACATTATGTTTTTTTAATGTTATGACGATGATTTGTAAATCACAGAAAGCCTAATATTGGCTAGGTATATCATACAAACCTTTATATTTTTTAAATTCCTTATATCCTTATAATATATATTCCCTATTAGTGCCTCGTTCTTTATGCAAACACCATTAACCCTTTGGGTTATTCAGTGAGGTTGTTCAGATTATAAAGAATTCAAACTTTATAAGCTGATTTCAGTTTCCTTGTTGCCTTTTTAATTCATTATTTGTTACTAAGAAATTGTAAAAAAAGTAGGATCAAAAAAATACATTATGTTAACAAAAACCCCTAAAAAGTGTATAAGAAACTAAAATACCGAGACAATCCTGTAAATAAAAGCTAGCAGGTTTGGTTGATTAGATAGAGATGCTGATAACCAAGATAATAACATTATCAGAGTTTTGGAGAATGTGTCAAAGCACTTCCAAGTTTAATCAGATCTTTTGTATGCTAAAATGTTTCAATGACTGTTTTGTAAAGCAATACTTCACATTTGCATGAAATGGGATGGTAGTTTAGCATGCTATCACAGTTAATTGTATCTGGTGTTTCTGCTTTTAAATGGAATCTCCAAAAAATATATGTCATCCATCAAAATAAATCAATTTCCTTCAAAACAGCTTCCAGCCTTAAATTTCATATGAAATCAATACTCAAGTTATTGTTGATTTACAAAAAAAATCTGAAGCAGATTTCCTGCCAAATTCCTAAGCTATCCTATTTTATATTCTAAGCTGTCTTGGGCAAAGAACTTGGCTTGAAATCTCCAAGAATGAGTCACTCAATGTTTTATACACTGTTTCAAAACAAAATCAATTTCAAGGATAGAGTTAAAATAACCTAATTTTATTTATCTCAGCCCAAAGAAGGATACACTGTTTTCTAACACTGTAAAAATGAAGATAGAAGTTAAAGGTTCAAATGTTGGTGATTTAGATCAAAATTTTCCATCAGTAGATGGAGCTCACTTCACCCAGCTACCCATCCATCGACTAGCAGCGATTGATACTATATTTTCAATATCATGTGTTACCTATCAAGTACTCCCTTCATAATACCTAAGGCTTCAAACTTCAAACTAGTCCAGTTGAGGGATGCTCTGAGCATCTTGAAATCCCCTTGAAGCCTTGGTTTAGACCTGCTTGCATCACACAAACAAGTTTCTCTTCGACAAGATATCTCCTTTTGCAAGTTTGTATGGAACTAAGATATCAAAATTCACAGTTTTAAACTGGTAATCAAACTGCAAAACATCCACAATCTTTTCAGGGGGGGGGGGGGGATATTAGTTAACAACTTCATAGCCCAATGCAGTTTATTAACCAATTTTTAAAGTGGGGAATGGTCAGCATAAGAGACAACCTCATCCAAAACAATAACTAATCCGAAATAATACACTTAATCTTCCACTTTCTAATTTTCTGAGAGAAACCAGTCCAAATCTATGTCATATTGAAGATGTAAGTACTGCTTTACTTGCAAAGAAACTGCTTTATAAAGATCACTAGGCCTATTCAAATAAGATGCATACCTCCATAATTGTTAACCCTGATTAGCAGACAGTAAAGATGTTCATAAATAGAACAAGAGGGCGTTGTTTACATGTTTACTATGTTTGATATTGATAATTTTGTTTAGATCAAGTTTCCTCGAGTTTCTTCAATGACCAGGCCCTATATTTAAAAGGGGGAAGGACATTTATGCCTTTAGATCTAGTTATAAAATGGATCTCTATGTATTCCCCCACCCCTAGCATACCCTTACCATGAACTGAAGTTCTACCCTATCCCAAAGAACATAAGGGGTTGATTTCTATCAATCCTTTTAACAGATTTGCACCGATGTGCTATACTCTTATAAATCTTGTATTAACAACTTTACTACCTTCTCTTTGCACTAAAACTCATCTTCTTTATAAATCCAGACTTTGGTCGTCCATTTCCACTCGCAGCTGGACTATTTTTCTTGCCACTTTCATCTGCAAAGGTACTGTTATTAATGCTAGTAACATGCGTGAACATGCATGGGGATGAAATATCATCTTTTGAGAGTCTTTTAGACAATCGAGCATTATCTCTGCTTTTGACGCTTTTTTTCTTTTCAAAATGTTTAGGGCTTTGCTGGGTTTCAAGTTCAGTTTCGTCGGGAATGTTACACTGCACGTCTTTATAAAACACGGCAGCAATGTCTTCGCTTGGAAACTTTACACCGACCATTTCGCCTTCCTCTTTTGGACTGCTCAGTTTCAAAGTGTGAAAATTTCGCTGCGTCATTTTATACTCGGATCCTTCGGTGATATTTTCCCTCCATGTGGCAAAACCGTTGCTTCTATCAACAATACATAACTGCATTTGTGTGTTTTTGCCTTTACTCTGTCCGTCGTGGACAATAACAAGCACGGGGACCCCTGTTTTGAAATAGTTCCATGTCTCAATGTCCGTTGGCTTCCACGAGTACAGATTTGCGACAATGGGGCAGACAATAACTCGATTTGTCAGCGACGAAAATGAGAGTTTTATTTTGAATATTTCAGTATCGCAAAGGTGTATATCAGGCAGTTCACTGTGATCCATGCTTAATAATATTGGTCGATCAATCAATGAGCATTTAACACATTTTATCTAAAATAAGATTCGTTGAGATTCGTTTGTCTGGCTGTCCCGACAAGGTGTTTCCGCTATATTCCAAATCTGTTAGGTTAGGCCGAACGAGGTTTCAATGCTGAGGCTCATACGACTTGTATAACGTAACTCAAACAGCTCTTTCGCTAATCTTTATCCGGGGCGTTTGTGACAACGAATCTTAAATCAAAGAATAATGACTCAGTTTTCCGCCTTTTCAGTCGTTGAAAGTAGCTAAGACGTCATTCTCTCAATGTCCTGCCTTGTCCGCAATTGAAAACCCGGCGAAGCAGAAAATCAGCTAAAATAATTAGCAATCACTTCGCAGAACGCCACGCAAATCTTGTAGATCTTTGCTATGACAAAGTAATGCTTTGATCCGAATTGAGTACGTTAAATTTACGCAAACAATGCTGGACTATAGTGTTTATTTAATGTGACAATATTTCAAATGCGAGAACCTGCCGCCATTAAAACATCGACTGCTTCTTTGTATTCCTGCTCCAGGAGATGATCACATGATTTCACGTCATTAATCCTCCCCCGCAGGTCAGTCACCCTGACGTAGGAGGCCACCGCCAAATCTTGGTACGTGATATCAGTACCGCCTACAGGGGGGGGGACCGGGGGTAATTGCCCATTTTTTCTCAGAAAATACGCCCGGCTCTTCTATTTTCTTATTGTTATTGCCTGGATTGTGTTCGGTACCATTAGCACCAGTTTGTGTAATAGGGGTCCCGCCATAAAATACGAAACTATGTTATGCTCTAGAAATTATTCTTGGATACTTAGAAACGTCATCAAAGGCATTGGACGGCACAGATATATCTCATTGCTTACCCTTTCACCCCTGGACGGGCCATATGGCCCAATGACAAACACCGGAAAAGAAAACTTTTCAGGGGGTTAAGTTAAAAGTATTGTTAATGATCTGATGGCAGTTTTCTATAATAGTTTACGCTTTCATCTAAGTTATTTGAATATGACACCCCCTGAAAAGTGAAGAATCATATGGGTTTTGATAGTTAACTGAAAATAAATCCGGGTGCGAAAGGGTTGAGCGGTGAAAAAGTAATCATTAGATATTGTTGCCATTATCAAAATTATTTACGAAGGGTGGCAATTTGCCCATCGCTGCTTTATAGGAGGTCATCTATATAAATACAAAACGCTTTATATATGAGTTTTTCAGGATGTATTCTCGTTTCTTATTGGCTGATAGATGCCACGATCTTACCATAGGTATTTTAACCTGCTTTGATCAAGATATGCAATCCTGCTAACGTTTATTCAAGACATAGAATAAAGGCAAGGCTGTGCTACGCCGAGCTCGTAAAGCATTGCGGTTTAATGGCTGGCAGCCGAGAAACATATTTTAGAATTGAAAGAAACGACAATGCCATACCCAGACCGCGCCTCATTGCTTACGTTCATTGACGAATATTTTTCATATTTTTCATATTTTTCATATTTTTCATATCGAATATTGATTTATGTTTAAAATCATTTGTATGAAGTGGAATTTTGAAATAAAAATACTGAACTGAACTGAATATCTGACCCGTTAAACCAAATGAAACTTTATCTCTCCTCTGATCCCTGGAAGAAGGTTGCTCAACTCACATAGACTCGGATTTAAGCTAGGTTAAGATGATTTAAATTTCTGTTAATTAATTCAAATGATCCCTCTCTGACGTCGTTACTCGATCTTTGGAATGAATGACGGCGCGACCGTGATATATTTGGATTGCTTTATTGACAAAATAGGCCTCATACTAAGGAGGCTATTCATGGCCGCAAGAGATCCACTTAAACTCAAACCGTTCTTTGTCTTAAATAGTTTAATAAAATTGAATGGGTTAGGAAATTCTTGAGAATGAGCAAATGATGAAACGTATCACCTTGGAGGCATTTGGAATTTGAACTTACGATGGGAGATTGTGTCTGATGTTTAGCGTAAAGGAATTCGACGCACTTTCTCGAACAACAAATGAATTAACTGCGGTCCATAAGAACGGAAAGAAACTATTTGTATAGTATCTGTAATAATTGATAACAGTTAAATGATTCAAGAGTTAATCACTTTCCTTTTAAAATGAGTTATTCTCAAAAGGCGCGACTTGAAATAATAAAAAGCAGAGGGTTCCACAAGGCTCCATGCTATTGCCAATCTTGTTTAAAAGGTTTTGTCGCTGAAAGCGAGCGAAGTTCGCAGATTTACAGTTTGGTTACATGAATATAAGTCTTGTTCAGATGCCATTTTCAAAGCACTGATATACTTTTCATGAATTCATTACACCTCAACAAACAAGGGGTTCCACAAGAATTCGTTCCAAAGCCGATTTTCTTCGACAATTTCGTCGAATAATTTGCTATGAAATGCGTGAAAATATTTGTAGCTACAGCGGTCATCAATTTGATATAACTAAGTTTTATTAAAGGTTTTCTGTTTTCTTAGATACGCATACATCAATTTTCCACAAGACTCCGATCCCGCGCCTCTATTCCTTGATTCATATGGTATCTTGTATGTTGTCACATACTGCTTACAATATTATGCATCAGCTGCGATCATCTTTTAACGGATTTCGTTAGAAAAGTATAACACGGTGCCGTGTCTAAACCCAAATCATCAAAATAGAATATTTTCATGTGATGCTATCTGCTAAAATCGAAGGCATGGAATAAGCCTGCACAGTCTGATCATCAAAACATCGCGCTTCTGCGCGCAAAAAATCGTCAAGGAATGCAGTTTCCTATTCTTAATCTCGTAAAAATCGCTGCTTACCAGCTCATTAACTGTGAGCGATGCTCGATTTTAACTTGACGGTGAGAAGAACAACAAGAGTATTAGGAAAGAAAAACGCAATTGAAGGTCTGCTTACAGTCATGCTTACAATAACATATGCACATAAAACAAAAACATCAAATAATACCGCGTGCAGTGAGAAGCTGAGGCGTCCAAACCGATGTCACGAAAGCTTTGGATTGCTAAGACGTTCATACTATAATCCCTGATAGAGGATGAAACAGTAAGAAAAGTCTGTGAGGTAAAATATGCGGCTTCCCAACTAGCAACCATGAAGAAGGTTGCTACTGTGTATATTCATGGCAATGAAAGATCAATTCATATTTATTTTACTTGTCGGGGAAGGCAGTTTCGATCTGAACCTCTAGGCAGAGAATGATCAAGCTATCGTTATTTTTAATTCTGAAAGGTGTGCATTGGCATTACTGTTAGCGAAATCTTGTTACTGGCCAACCTTTGATAAGGGAGCAATGAGCTGTTAAAACTGGGCAACCATACAGCCACGTGCGACAAACTAGATTTGGTATAATCTCCGCACAATGGTTCTCATTCGTTAAAAACACTGATCTCAAAAAAAGACTGGATCGAGCTTGTATTATTTAGAAAGTGAAGCCAAAAAATTTCGATACGCGGCCATCTTACTAGGGCCCATAAAGCAACGGGTCCTAGTGTAGAGTCAATGGCATGTCACTCGGCATGGATTATCCAATACCACTTAACAGATTTTTAGCTTTGGGATGGTATGTTTTCGATATACTTGTGCTTTATCGAGTATACTCTTCCACGTGTTTGCTGTTGTTCCTTGTTTCGGTCCTACCAATATGGCGTCGATCTGGCTTCAAAAAGTTGGATTCGGATACAATAGGTTTCTCAATCCAGTCTTTTTGAGATCAGTGGTTAAAAATCACCCTCACTTCAGCACCATTAACAGTAAACTCGGTCTCAATCTGCAATTACCTCGTTCTCACGTGCACTTTGTTATCTTACAAATATCAAGGACTAGCCTTCTTATATCTTACATAACTATTAGCATATTCAGCATAATTATCATAATTATCATTCTAATTACATGGATATCACCAACAGACTTCGAAAACAGACCGCCAAAAAGAGGCAATTAATTTTTCCTGCGGTCTGTGTTTCACCACATCTGCCGGCGTTAGTTTTGAGTGACTTGATGGAAGATGGCACTCAAGTCTTTGAGAAACATCTGCTTGTTTAATATTATCAATTAAGATTTGGTCAAATCTGCTCCATTAATTATGCAAATTGCTAATCAAGATTCTCGTAGATTTAGGTTGTTTTAACGACCAGCCTAATACAAGCATTCAATAACCTAACGGTATTTTTAAAGCAAAACAGAAAGCTTAAGGTCCGATTAATAGAGGGAAATTGTTGAAAAAAGGATTTACAAACATTCATAAAGGATCACTTAAAGCACTTTCATGCTAGCAATGACGCTTATTTGAATCTGACATGATAGGCTGAATCACGTGTTCAAGACCAAACAAGACAACGTATCTGACATGATTAAAGCAGCAATCTGACATGACAAAACGCATGGAGTGTCCCTTGTATGTCATGGTGATGGTCTAAGTCAGACAGGCCAAACATGACATTTCAAGACTGATACGACAAAGGAACCAGACTCACATTGCTAGGGTAGATAAGCGACAATACAAGAAACGACAAGATGCCTGCGACTAGTAGAGAAATGGAAGACACTATATGACAAAGTTAGATTAAGACACTACGTGACGAGGTAGGGCTTCATGTGCTAAACCACATGCTTCGTTTCCGACACTATATGGCAAGTCAGATAGGCGACACAACAGGACTATTCAGCCTTCTGACACGACAAGATGATGACGAGGGGACACTGCCTCTGAGTTTTCAAAGATAACAAAAGGTGGTTTTTAAAAAGTCACGTCAGAACAAACAGAATTGAGCTTGAAAAGGCACCAATGAAATATCGTATCAGACAAAAATGTCGTGAGAGACGGACAGGAGTAACACCTATCAAGAAATGGTATTACCTAACAAGATGTTCAAGAGAGTCTTACGATAACTTGGCTATATAGAACAATATGAAGCAGTGTTGGGGAGCAATCGGTTAGACATATGTGCAGAACTGTTTCTCAAAATTGCAGCCGATGCTCCAATAAACCATATAATTCAAGGATGCTTAAAAGTCGTGGCAATCTGTTTATCGTACGACTGTGGTGATATCCTTGTAGAGTTATAACCGTATCAGCTACAATTAATGCTATCTAGTATCTGCATTTGCCAGTTTTTCGTAGGTGATGCAACAAAAAGGCTCAAAAACTCGTAAGATGCAGCGGTGTTATTGAGGCGCTTAAAACGTTATCTTGGTGTTCAACGCGTTTAACACAAACCCAATTGAGAAAATGACAACGAAATGCTTAGCACCTCGAACAACAGGAATCGGGTTGATGTAAAAACGCTCATTCGTAGTTTTTCAACGCATAATTTCAGCAGTGAAATGATAAATATTTTCTTCAAGTTATGGACTTCGAAGTAGAAGGCATGATAATATAGCTTACACGCGTTATATTTATTCCGGGCTACTTTAATAGATCCAAGTTTCTTCAAGGTTTTTTCAAGAGGTTTCGAAACTTATTCAATTTTCCCTGTAAACAAATTTGAATGAAGTACAATTGTTATTTTGAGCACTAGCGCCTAGAAGTCTCTGAGAAATGCTCCAACAACGTTTTATCCTTGTGCGGACAAAATGTCATAGAGCACAGGCATCTTACGAGCTATATGAGCCGAAGAAAGGGTATAGTTTATTATGTGATACATCGTGTTGTGCTGTATGACTTTATTTACAGGGCTCTATACATTTTGCCTTGTTTACAAGTCCCAAAAAACGGAACATATTTTGGGAACAGAACGTGTCAACGAGAAAATACAGCGTTGTCAGACGAGATTACCTTGGGAATAAAGATTTCCTTAGGTTACGGATTGTCTTAGGGGGGGGTGCAAAATGTAGGTGCATACTCTTATAATTGGCTATGATGTTGTCAATGATGCAAGAATTGGATAATTTGCAAACTCTTATGCCACCTTAAAGGTTATCCCTGGGACCACTTCTCTCCCCAGTGACTCCTAGTAAAGGATTTTCATGGCATAGCCTAGAAATTGCTATGAAGGCCATAAAGGTGCAATGCATCAAAACCAAGCTTTGATAAATTTCTATTGACAAAAATGGAACATGAAATCTATATAAAGCAATCGCTGTAACAGGATTTGCTTCTCCGGTTTTCAACTCAGCTTCCTTTATCATTTATTTATTTATCAATATACTGACTTCCTTTACACCCTCCCTCTCTGTCTGACAATCACTGCATCGGGAATGTAAGTCAAATAGCTCAAAATCAAAATTTCGCTAAAAGAGTTGAAGCAACGACAAAATGCACGGAAGATAAATTTAAATGAAGAACTCGAGTTTAAAAGACGCAAATTTCAAAACATAATTTTCAGCATCATGAATAAAATAACCGACACTGTAAACATCAGATATTTATTGCAATTTTAAGCTTGGCTTCAAGACAAAAATCACAAAAACTTTAAGACTGTGCTCCTTACTTAATGGCCTAGTCAGAATCCCAAATGACTTTTTTGAGTAAACAAGCGGCAAAGGCAAATCCAAATTGGATACTGGCTTTTGCCAAGGTTAGTCTGCAACAGGCCTGCCCTCTTGCCAGCCACAATGATTTTGTTTATGAAAGAAATTTATTCAAATTTTGCAACATAGAACAGAACCATGTCCAATATTCGACGAATCGTCAGTTCCCTACGCCAAGGGTAATTATAAGAGTAAACAATGTTTAAACAGGGTAGCTTCTTCAGCACACGAAACATTGGTATCAACGAGGGTCATGTAACAGTACTTTCACATTTTAAATGTGTCTTAAAACTCATTTTTCTTCAAGGTTTCACATCAGCGGATGCCAAGACCTTTCTTCACCCGAATTTCAAAGGAAATCTGGTTATCGAAAACGTCAAAAATTACAAGCTTTGCCTTGAATCTATTTCCTCTTTGATGAGGCAGGCTGGTGAAATTTGGAACTGTTCGGCTAGAGGGACGTTCGGCCATATTCTGATTATCAAATAGCATTGCGTAAACAAAGTTGGATTCTAATTTGGCCACTAAATAACGAGCTTTGATAAAATCTCAAAATCACTTTCCATTTGTTAATAGTGAGATAGAACAATAAAATCAGGATTATCCACACATTTTCAAGAGATGCAGGGAAAGACACACCACGTGAAAACTTCCAAAAACCATTTACAAACTAACTATAACCCACATAAGCAAAGAAGATCATGATACGCCCCTATTATATCAACAAAGTTTAATGCGAGTCAGCAGATCCTGACCTCGGTCTGGTCAGGATTTTCTTCACCTCAGAGTGAGGCTGTTCACTTTCATAATGGTAATACCTGCAAATGGATCCGTCCTCGCCAATCCTATAGCTTACCTCGCCGGGATCAATCCACAGCGTCAACTCGGCTGGTAGGTCGGAACGGATCTTGGCTATACCACAATCCTCGGCGACCCGTTGGATGAGGTTGTCTGGAGTGCTGCTGTTGACGCGAATGCACCTATAACCGCTTCCTTTCTCGGGTTTGTCTGGATACCAGTGACCTGAAACCAAATAGATTATCATCAAACCAAATCAAACTAGGCTAGGCCACTGTTTCACACTCTTGGATTGAAACCAATTCAAAACCTGGGCAATGATAAACCAACACTGTGTTTTATGAAGACCTTAATGGTCTAAAACCAAAATTATTAGCAGATTTATAAACAAGAAACTTAGAAAATCATTCGCGGGTCTTTCGAAATACCAGTACAGACTGACAGCTACCTAAGAAAACATAAAAATACAGGATAACTAAACAGACTCTGATAACATCAAATCTAATTCTGAAATTTCGTTTTCAAGTTGTCATTAACATTGATAAAACAAACCTTCAAACTTTTTCCGCAACTCTTCAGTCAGACGATTCGAAAAATTCTCCCAGACGATAGCTTGGTGAACTTGCGGCTGCTTTTTAATAAGCGAAACGAAAAGTCGAACTGCGATATCTACTTCATCGCCATTTTGTACAACCGAACTCGTTTGCGACGTTGTTTCGGCAGGCGGATTCTTCTGTTTCGCCCTCGCTTTTGGCTTACGAGGATCACTCTTCCGTCGTGGCTTTTGATTAGGCAATGATTTCTTGAGCGTTACTGCGTTTGCGTTCGTCATCGTGACAAGTTTTATGACTTCATAAGTCTATGAAAAGAATATTCACTGCGTTATAAATATTCAAAGTTAGTAAATAATTAGATGGAAGAGAAAATTCTAGTACCTAGTCAATCGCAAGGAATGAAACATAAGGAATCCCACTGCTTCCTTAATCATTCCACGAGGCCTTTATATGGTATAGTTTCGCTTCAGTCATGAAATGACGTAATCATAACTCAAAACTTTCGCGATTTTTCTGGATGCAGATGGGAAATAACTGTCTAATTCTTCAATGACTGTTAAAGGTACACATCTGCAATACCAGCATTCTTCGTAAACAGCGACAAGACATCTATCTTTATTGAAAGGGCATCTTTAATCGTTGAATCGTTTTATTGCAATATTTTCATTGCCTTCTGTTGTTATTATTATTAAAAACTTTTTAAAGTTTGCAATTTCTAACATAAAATATTATTGTACCTAAGACCAAAGAGCTTATTAAAGCCAAGAAAGCAATTTTAATGTTGCTATGCTTAATTTGTTGTTCGTGTTTAATGTCTTAAGCTTTTTTGCATTTCAGCCTGATTGGTGGTGCACTAAAGTTCCTACGATTTATTCCTAATGAAACATAGAAATAGACACGTTTAAATTTTTCTAAGAAACTGGTTTATAAGAAACTAGTACTTCGTTTAGTCAAAAATTTAGAATCTCAAGTACCAGGTCCAAGAACACCTAAGAAACGAGAAAACTTCATATTTTCAAACTTTTCGAAATCTTTAGTCCTTTCTCTGGTTCAAAATCGAATGAGCTGTAGATAACGTAACACTTAATGGTATTAACGGTGTAGACATGATGTTATTGAAGATGGTTTAGATAGACCCTAAAATGCTCAAATTCAAAACAATATGGCAATTTTCGGTCCAGAAAATAATAAATAAGCTAAGAAACTGTAAGTACAAAAGTGCCAACATTTGGATGGCAAATTGAGAAACCTTTAGAACCAAGGACTGATCCAAGTTTCTTATAAAAAATCAAAAGTGTAACTCGTGCAAACTGTTGACCTTCGAAACCATCGCTTTTAACGAACTTCATGTTGAATTTACACAGCTTAGGCACAGAAGGTCTAGCCATAACCCCAATAATCCTTAGATTTCTAATCACGACAAGTTGAATCATTTTAAAAAGTCACGAAAACCATAACTCATTAACTCGTTTGCTTTGAAAAATTTGTTTCCAGAGACGGAACAGGGCCTCCGACCGACGCCTTGCCCCCCCCCCCCGACTTATTTGCATATTATGCCTTTAGAAGGCAGCTCATCATCTTTTGCTGTGGAATTTTTTAGCATCGAAGCTTGCCCCCCCCCCACTTTTTTGGTCTCATTGGAGGCCCTGCGGAAATATGATGTAGCGTAAGTCCAACACACTTCAGCGTATGAAAAACACTGCCAGATGTCATTCCATTTCTATTAAAATGACAAGGCTTCATAGCTTTCTTTCAAAAAACATAAGATGTAAAGAGTAAAACACAGTGTTAAAATAGTGTTTAAAAAGTGTTCGAATCATTATTTCAAGTAACTGTAGTTTTGCTAGCCAAAACTTTTCATTTTCAGAGCAATTTTCGTTTTTTTGAGAAATCATTGCACATTTTAAAAGCAAGGAAATTAAGAACATGTTAAGAACATTTTAAGCTTTCAAACCAAAAAAGTTAAGAACAAATCTAGGCTTCATCGATATTCGATGTTCTTATAAAAAAACCTTTATTCTAGTAGCCTCTGTCCCGCTTTCTAGCCTCGTGTTTCATAACTAACTGGACATAATACATCTTAATTTATTGCATTACTCTATATGCTAATCAAAATCGAGTTTGCAGATGCACAGAGGCAAAAAAGTATAACATTTTTATTTTCAGAAGACCTGCCAATTGATAGATATCAGTTCATCACGATATTAATGTTGACTCCCTAGAAACCACATGATTATCTGAATGCCCGATTCTTGTAAAAAACCTCAGCCTGTTGTTCTGCAAAAAAAAAGGACTGACATCCCTTGTTTATAGAAGTACTTAGTGCACGAAACGAAGCACATATATTGCGTCAAAAAGATTAGAAAATCTTACTTCAAGTTCATTGTGTTCAGGCGTCGAGGTACGAGCATCCACAAACAAACGGAAAACCTCCTTTGTTCTGAGTTTGTTCAAAAGCAAAGATGATAAAACAAATTGCGTTTTCACGACGAAAATTCAACCTCGTGTTTGCAATCTAATCAATTATTCATCCAGAAATCAATAAAGTAACGGGTGATATTACAGAATTCTCGTGAGGACTTTGTGCAAAATATTTATGAAGTCGACAGAAAAATGTATGGAAATTTTCTCCTAGTAGAAGAAAATGCATACATTATGAAATAGCTGTGTTAAGAGCAAATTGAGCAAAACACAAACATATATTGAGAAGGAGGAAGACCTGAAAAGGAGGAACACCTGCTAAATAAAAGCACGTGTATTCCGATAATTCAGCTCAATTTTTAATCGAAATCAACTAATGACGTAATTAAGATAAGCCAAGCAAATCCAACTTAAGTAAACAAGAATTTCTCACACGAGTGCTTTTCATTCTGATCACCTTTGCTTACCCAGTGAGATAAGGCAGTTCAGGCATGGTAGCTTTAATACGTGTTAATGAAGAGAAACATTTCAACGCTACTGCAGCTATGCACAATAGGTTTTAATAGTGCCAGGTAATTAGTCAACCCCTAAAAATTTTCTAGATTTTGGATGCAAATGAATCTTAAAAATGAATCAGAATCATGGCATGCATTTTTAAATTTTGGGGGGCCAATAATGAGTGGTGGAAGGAGAAGCTCTTGGGGCCCAGGCACAGGCTCCCTGGGGAAACTCTGAGTTTAGGTCTCTCTTTAAAATGGCTGAAATGGCCTACTTTAACAATAATTTTAAAGTGTTTAGAGTACAGAGCTTATTAATACACCTGTGGAAACCTTAACTTGAGTAAAAAGTTTTGACAAATCAAATATTTTTGGATCTTGACCCCCCCTGGTTCTCAGTCCTTGATAATCATCATCATCATCACATAAAAATTGCTTTCATCAATGATCAACATCATCATCATCATCATCACCATCATCATCATCATCATCATCATCATCATCATCATCATCATCATCATCATCATCATCATCATCATCATCATCATCATCATCATCATCATCATCATCATCATCACCATAATCATTATCATCATCATCATCATCATCATCATCATCATCATCATCATCATCATCATCATCATCATCATCATCATCATCATCATCATCATCATCTCATCATCATCATCATCATCATCACATAAAAATGGCTTTCATCATCATCATTATCATCATCATTATAATTATCATCATCACTTGCCTAGATGGAATATAATAGTGAGAAAAATTTGTTTTCTGTCTCATGTAAGCATCAAACCATGGAAAATACAGAGTTTTAAGGTTATTAATTAGTGCAAATGTTACATTAAAAGAAAAACAAAAGATGTGGTGGAATCTTCCAACTCTAATTGCTAGGATTTTTGGATCCCACAAATGGTCTATTACTAAAAGACATACCTTTATTCATCAACTGACCATCTGACCTTAGGAAGTTGGGATAGAAAAGAACAAATGACAGGATAATGTTCAGAAAACCTCATTTGATAAGAAGATGATTGAACAGATTTCAGTGCAAAAGTCAGTGTGTCTGGAAGAGTTCAGTGTGCCTAGAGGTGCTTTCATAAGCAGAAATATTGATATTGGACTCAGGATGATAAATGGTGATGATCTCCTCAAAACTGCCAATTAAAGGCTGACCACACAATAGAAACCTGGGAACAGCCAATATAACAAAACACAATTTATTATTCAGTGTTTGGTTACAGGTTTTATTGCAAGAAATTTGGCAAAAGCTGGTGATAAAATTCAGTATAAACCCTCAGAACAAAGCTGTGCTAAGAGCTCTTCAAGGTCAGCCTTGTTGATAAACGGCCTAAAAGTAGCATTTTCAAACAAGTTAAGTAGTTTGAACTTAAAAATAACTTCATTGTGTATTTCATGCAGTGAAAAGATAATGTATGTCCTACAAACCATTATAGATACATGAAATTTGTCTTCAAATTTTTTCATATTACATACTTTCTATGAGCAGTTATGCAGTAAAAGTATTAGCAGGCACTTCAAAACAAATGGCAATATCTTGTATTGACAATGGCAATTCTTTATTATGCAACTACAGTTATATTATTGTGGTGTAAGCCAATAAAACAAAGTACAGGCATTGTTTCTATATATTAAAAAGTGATTATTTGGCTTGTGGTATAATGTGGTTTCTGGTGACTCACTTTAAATGTTCTTTTTATCAAATATTGTTTTCCAAAGCAAAGCTGTCCTCCAAATAATTGATGATGAATATTTTAATTGTCACGCCCATATCAATTGAAGGAAATGGCTTTAAATCAAACCAGAGTTCATTATTGTTATTGAAAACTGGGGTGTACTATGCTACACATATTTTCTTAGAAGAAACTAGCGTCTGGAGGTGATAGACAATCCATGTATTGTTCTTTCGTAACTTTCAAAAATTGAGCCTTCCCTTCTTATTTAGCTGTTTCTTATAAAAAGATGACAAGTATTCCTGTTTGCATTTTATGCCTGCTGTGCCCAAGATTGGTGGAAAGCAAAAGCTTTTTGATAATTGTTGCCAATATTATTGTATTGAATGATTTTGTTACGGAAAGAAAAAGCAGGCAGATATTCTATCCTAGTGACAAGCATTATGGGTGATACTGCAAATGTCCCCCAATTGTTGTGCCCCCCTGCCCCATTTTTACTTCTCTGCGCAAATCTTGACTGCAAAACGAAACCTTGGATTACTCGTCATTTTAATTAGTTGTCTCATTGTATCGAACCATGGGCTTATCTGGACCTATCCTAGAGATAGGAAGTCCTGCGACGGGACATTTTGAGCCACTCAGGAATTACTTGAAATGATAATTATAATAGATTATCTATTACTGTAAATAAGTAATAAACTGTGGCTAATTGAAAAGGAACTTTCTTACATGCTAATGCTACATTTTCTACAAATGAATGAGTTCAATAACTATTTTTGTTATGTGACGCACGGACATGAAACATGACACGGAATAGGCCGTATTATCGTGCGTCAAGGTAAATGCCGTGCAGATTTTGTATTAGAGGGAGATTCTGACAAATTGTCAAGAGATAGAACTTTTCAAAAAAAACGCTGAAAAGCTCGACAAAGGGCCACAGAATTTTAAAAACTGAACAAGTTGCAAAGAAATGTTAAGCCCACAGTTCGCACTCCTTTTGTTTTCGGTGGCCACGTCAATAATATGCATATTGAAGAATGGCGACGAAGTTTTACCGCGGCAAAAATAATCTTCGTTTTTCGACGAATTTAAGCATTTATCGCGAACATTGTGATTCAACTAAGCACCTTAGGATATATTGATTGACTTACCTGCACTAAGACGCTGTAAATGTTGGTTTAAACTTCCCCAAGAAGCGAAGAAAAGCTGGCAAATGTTTCTTGGCGCGCCGAAAGATGACGAAAATCTTGACGACAATGGTGGCGCTTTGCCCTGAGACTTTGAACCGTCCGATCTCAGCTTTATGTGCCTTAACTCGGAGCGAAAGTTGACCAGAATGGCTATTAATCTTTTTAGTTTTATCCTTCGTGTTAATAACTGCTTTTTAACAGATAATTATTTGGTTATTTTAGCTTTAATTGGAAGCTTTTCTTCTCCGTCGCTCCTTTTCTTCGAAACAGCTGATCAAAATAAAACTCTATCCATTGTTTCCCTTTGCAATTGCGCGACATCCCGGATGTAAATACCATAGGGTGTCTAAATTTTGTTTCATTTGGGGCGCTCAAATGTTAAAACTTCCGTCCAAAATTGTCCAAAAGTTGGTGAAAGATTTCATCAGGTGAAAACACGGGTCCTCACTCAATAAACTTCTACGGAAGAGTCTCTGAGAAAAAAAGGAAACTGTTCTCCGCAAGCTACCCATCCCTTTGAAGCCGGTAAATGGGTACTCAGGAGAAATTCTGAGGGCACAGGCCTTTGCGTCTCTACGCTCACAGCAGTTTGAGAGCAGCCAAAACCCCAGCCTGGATAAACAATAGATAAAAAAAGGCAAACAAACAAACAAAAGGGATTCAATGGACTATCATGTCTTTACAAATCGATTTACCCATTCCCAGGGGTGGGGCTTGGGTCAGAGGATTGGGGGGAGGGCAAACAGTTCTCAGAGAGTAATTTGGCCCACCAACCAACCAAAATTTTCTTCAACACTATCTTTCTTCAACTTCAGTTAAACCAAACCAAAGTTTTCAAGCAATAAAAATCGGACCTCTGAAACGATTTGATTTCAAAGCAAGCAAATCTATTTCCGTGGAAAAGCATTTGAAAAACATTGGAAATATTGAAAGAACGAAATAAATGCGATTCAAATTGGGTTTAAGACTTATTATCCTCAATAAATGTTTTATAAACAATTAAGTCTCGCAAGATTAATAACCGAAAAAATCTAAAAAGTAGTTTACAAGTGTTTTGTTACAAAGTTTGAAATGACCTACCAACTCAAACTTTCTTAGCAATTGCAACATTCCAATAATGAAACATTTGACAAAAGGGTCCCCTGAGCATACGTATTTTCGAGTAAGTATTGAAGATTGGGCGTTGCAATATTTGGGCGTGGCCACTCAATTTCATGTTGGTACTCCCTAGAAGTCGATAAAAAGGTCAAGACATGCCTAAGCTTCGTGCTGGGAATGATGGCCAGTAGAACACTAGTGCAATATGCATAGGTCAAATAGCACCACGTGTGTTTCGATAAGAAACGTATGCCTTCAACAAAACATATTAGCAAAAAAAGCGTGCTACCGCCCCCAGCCCCCCTCTCCGGCATGCATGAACTGTACATTATAAACTGTTTTCTCCCTTACTTCTTTACTTCAAAGTACTATGCAGTTGTTTGAAGAATGATATTTGAAGCCCTAAAGATTTTCTTCCATGACATAAAATTTTGCATTTGTTTATAGATATCCCATGATGCTATGTACAAGTCTTGTTTTCGTCAAAAGCGAAGTTCAATCAATGAGAGGCTAGGGTCTAAAAAATAGGGATTTTGCCATAACTGATCTAAAATCAAATCGGAAACACAAGAAAAATTAGCAGGTTTTTCCAGGTAGCAAACACTAACTGGACGATACACGAGGCTCAAAGTAATAAAACTGCGACTAATAAAACGGCGGAGTCATAGTAATATTTTAAAATGTATATGTAAATAGAGCGAGTAAATGAAGTAGCGGTAATGATATCCATATAAGTTCTACAATAACTACAAGCCTGTGGAAATTCACGATCCACAACTCATAGTAAACTGCAAAATCCAACTCTCTGAAACTTCTCGTCCCCTTTCTGCCTACAGCTTGAATAACTAGCATAAAAAGCGCAACACAACAACAACAACAAACAAAGCAACAATAAACTACAAAGATACATAAAATCGATGAAACAACACAACACTACTGTACAATTGTATTATCAATGGGAGTAAAAGTGCTTGGCAAGGCCTAAGCCCCCGTTAAATCTCTCATCTTAAATCGGGCTAATTCAGTTTTCGAAGTTTCAAATGAGATTATTAGAAAGACCAGCTTGTTAAACTTTCAAGCGTTTGTAAATAAACATCTATGAATAATAACTAATATTAGCAGGTTTGGTGGACAGTCCAGTAAGCGATCGTAAAATCATAAAATTGGGTATCATCGTAAATTCCCCTCATTTTCATCAGAATTATCAGGGGTTAACTTGCAGTTGAGGAAATAATGGGAAGTCACGGTCTTGATGGGAGATTCAAACGCCAGAAACCGCTTTCCTTTTTTTATTATATTTTAAATTAGCTAATTTTTATTTTGCTTAGCAGCCTTCGACCTGTTACCCTAAAAAGGCTATCTATAAAGATGCATTAGTTGGGAGCCGAGAAACTCTGTTCTTCATTCCTTGTGTGTAATATTGTCGGAAATTTGAGAGACCATGCCCCCCATTCATAACCCTGAATTCCCATAACTGTGTCACCTAGAACATCTTCTAGGCATCGACCTCCTCTCCAATGGTTCAAAGCAACATTCCATAGACTCCAAGGAAGTACGAAACAGATGGAGCTAATACAGAATATAAGTAAACAAATTAGTCTTTGAAACGCCCAAGCCTCACAGTGGGTGCATTTGAAAGAAGGGGCTAAACCTTTCACCCCCAGTATTAATACAACTATATAGAAAAAGCCCTTAGGGGGGTATTAACTAATTGTATTGAAGCAATGTTTTACGAATAATCAAGTGCAGATGTTGAAAGCATTAGCTCTTATGAGAAATCACCAATTCTCGCTGAAAGTAAGAACGATATGGCTCTTCATAGGGGTGAAGGGGTTATGAAAGCTTTTCTGACATTTTTAATTGATATTTTCTCGACCAGTTGAGTTCCGACATTGTCTAGCCTGCTTCTTACCGCTGAACTGTAAACAAAGTCAACTTGAGCAAGTTTTGATAAGCAGAGCAACAAATAAGAATTTGTTTTTCGATTTCATATAATAGAGGATGGCAGATATCACGAAGAACCTGCTTGATTTTTGCTTTACCTGCTCACTTGTGGATTCGAATCGCCCCTGCCAAATTGTGTAATGACTCAGGGGAAGACGTATTTACTCAAACATTTCAGAATAAGCTACTTCGAGGTAGTCAAGACTGCACCTTGAGGGTAAGTTGAAAATAGTTGGCTTGAATTTGATCTAAACTATTTAACCTTTTGTTTGTTGTCAGTAGATTTTTTTGTAAATTAATAGGTAACTTCTTCCAAAGAGTAGTAACAGATTCCTACAACTACAAGAGTTGGGTAATATATCGAGCAAGAATTCGTTCATAGCGAAATAAATAGCATATACAATAATTATTTCCCTAAATACATGGAGGGTCTTTAATGTTTAATATATCCCATACGCGTTTGTAGTAACTTTCAAAATAGTTGAGAACCAACAAATGATATCATTTTAAATTTGATTCAATTTCGCCCGCTTTGCAATATCACTGCCTATAAATTCATTTAAATATCTATATAGTGTTGACATAATTCATTTAAATATCACTTTTATTTTTCATACAACATATCGGGACTTAAAAAAACCTTAACAGAATAACCTTCACCAAACTGTAAAAAAGATTGCTACTTTGCCATAACTAAATTTTTAGATTAAAGCTTTTGAGCAACATTAACTGTTGGACTGATTAAAAATCCTTTCCCCTCGAACTTTCTGTTTTTTTCTTGTTTCACCTTAACTTTAATTACTCTAACAGCCCACTTTTTTGTTATCAATAAAAACAATTATAATTGATTGACTTTTATGACAATATACTGTTTATTCTTTAAATTTTCACGTTCGCAGATTGAGTAAATATGCTGTAGTACTTCATTTTTATTCATTTATTTCTTGATAAATTCTTATATTACAGAGTAAAATATGCAGGAAAAACTGATTTATACACTGCCCTGCAAAATAATACGAAACTAAATAATCTAGTTACAGTCATATAAAAAGAAAGATTATAAAAAAAGCTACGTACAATATTAAAGATAAGAAAAGAAAATTAAAAGTCTTGCTTGTTATTTTTATATTCTTTTGCTTTTAATACTATTAAAATTATTTGATTTTAAAACCAAACAACTTTTGATATTGTTACTATGATTGTTATTGATTTCTGGGAATTTGAATGAAATCAAAATTGAAAATAAACTCAGGTAATACCAAACTCTGGCACCTGCCGTATATGAAGATGCCAATGAATATAACACTAACTTACAATTGTCACCATGCAAACATCTGAATCCAATGAGTAATGCTTAAAAACTGCTACCCCTTGTTTATTTACTAGTGACAAGCAGTCCCTCTGTACATCCCCCGCCATTCAATGCTTCTTAACATAGCTCCTTCAGTAACGTCACAGTATGGAGGTGTACGGGCCGGCCGTTCTTCAAACCCTCAGCAAGCAGGGGGTAGTTAGAGAGGGCTCGAAAAGTGTTCTAAGTTTGTCAACGAATCTTCATTTCTGCTGATCTTTGCAATAAAATTCTGCTCTCAATCTATAGAATTTCTTCAACTTTCAAATCAACTGCCCCTTCAAATGCCTCTTCTCGTCTTATTGCCTGCTAGCTTTTTGATTACTACGGCCCATCTTACTTCAGCTAAAAAGTTTCTCTTTGGTACTATATTTTCGGAGCATAGATTTCGCTACTAATTTAGCTTCTTTTCGTTACAGCTTTCAAAATGTTTAGGTCAACATTAAGCTTCATTTTGATTCTATCAATTTCATTGGCGGTAAGTGAGACAGTTATTTGAAAGCTATGATCACTTTTACAAGAATGATGGTAAAGATGGACTACTCCAGTTTCAATTCAATTCTTCGTAATTGTAAATTCATAAATTCTAACATTCAACTTCGTCTATCAAACTAAATGTCGAAATGACTAGTACAGATATGCCGTGATTTTATGCGAGATATCGCAGATCCGATCCAGTTCAGGTCCGCTATCCGACCTACTTCTGGATCTCTTTCAAAGTAGATCCAGTTTAGATCCGTACCAAAAGTAGATCGGATCCAATTTAGATCCGACTCACTTTTGCTCGTGTAAACGTAGCCTATATATATCTAGAATGGGAACAATAGATTGCGAATTGCTTTTGAGGTTGTCACTTCTCCTTCACATCCCACGGTATTAACAGGCTTATTACATTGCTTGTCTAGTCTTGGCCTTGAATAGTAAATTTCGCTGTTAGATTACAAATGAGAGTAATAGCGAAACTGAGGCAAAGGCATTAGCCTATTGCTGGCTAAATAGCCTGAGCACTTTTGCGAGGCATTTAACATATGCTAAGACCTGTATTATATTTTAATTTTAAACTCTTCATTCTTTACAGGTTGTTTCTGCCCACAAACATAAATATCGCTCTGTTGCAAAGAAAATAAAACAAAGTGTTGTAAGTATCTAACTAGTGTTCTCATTCAAGGCATAAAACCTAATCACATTGTCTCATATAAGAGCTTCCAGAGAACTCAACAAGGACATCGGTAGCATATGTGGAACACTGCTGCCTATAGGGGGTGGGAGTTGAAAGTTGGAGCAATTGTCTCTCCTGCTCTTCGAAGCTAAATACCTTTATTGTTTTCATCGATTCTTCAAGCTTGTTTCTCCTACCTGAAGCGCACTGGTATCCCTGTTGGTTCAGTAGCAGCAAGAGATACGAATTTTGGTGGAACTACCAGGATTTAAAGGGTTCCAAAATCCTAAGTGCTTTGCAGAGTTGTGGTAATCTGGCAGTTTTTGTATAGATCACCAGTGATCTATTGAGCAGTTGTCTAAAGTATTAAATGGTTCAATTGTTTCTCAAAGACTCTCTGTTTCTCAAAACAGCAAAAAGAGCAAGATCAAACCGATCCTGCGAATCAAGAACAGCAGCAAGCCACCCCCGATGCAGACGAACAGCAAGGTCAAGGCCCTCCACCCCCTAATGTTCCACCACCTGATCAAGCTGATCAAGATGTAGATTCATCAGGAGATCAAGCAGCACCAGCTCCCGCACCTGCACCTGCACCAGATGCAGCCCCACCACCCCCAGACGCTCCTCCACCACCAGATGCCCCACCACCACCAGTAGCACCAGCACCACCCCCAGATGCACCACCTCCACCACCACCACCAGATGCACCACCTCCACCACCAGCAGTTCCACCACCACCAGCAGTTCCACCACCACCACCCCCACCCGCCCCTTACCCTTACCCATACCCATACCCTTACCCATATCCAGGAGCACCAGTGCCTCCCCCAGCACCTGTGCCATGCACCAGTAACAATGATTGCGTCGATGTTCCTGGCATGCCCTACTGCTTGGGTGGATTCTGCTCAGCCACGCCACCAGGTAGAAGAAAGAAGGCTCACAGATTCCTCGGAGTAAGTACACTAATAACAACCACGATCAGGCTGTAGTAACGCCTTTACATAGAGTACTCCGAACTGTTTATATTGAGACCTGATCACTGTGAAGGCGCCAGTTACACACCCATAAAATACTTAGTTTCTTTATTTTGCCAATGTTTTGTTCCAATTTCAAACAGTTTAGCCCCTCTTGCATTGGAGTGCAACAGGTAACCTCAATCATAATCAAGATTTGGCCTAAGGATTAAAATTTTCGATATTTGCGATCCAATTATGATTCAGCTGTCGTGAAATCTTCAAAATCTTTACATCATTCTTGCAGGAGTTCCAAATTTCAATTTTTACTTTTATCAGGGCACACATCTATAAAAACTTCAACAGTTAATCCTTAAGAAAGATTTGCATCGTTGTGATTATCCTCATATGACCAAAGATTTAGAATAAAATTTCATTGTTATCTTCCGGTAAAATAAGTGCGTTCATTTCATTTCATTTTCCTGTCATCTTTTTAAGCGTTTTTTTTGGTTTTTTTTTATATCAAGATTAATTTTTAAGACATTTTAACCATGATAATCCATTAAATCATACTGCGTTATAGAGAGCCATGCAACATAGAATCTTATAAAAAGTTAACTAAATATATAAAATAAGCCTATTTACAACGATTGAAGACAAATGAAAGAAAGGAATATGAGATGGTGGCGGAAAGCAATTAACTAGGGGATTAAAAATATTTTATGCCATCTTATCAATTCCAGGAATCAAGTGGCGGTTTGATGGAAAGGCCTGGCGATGTTTCATCCGCCATCGGCGAAACTTCTGAAGAAGAAGAAGATGGATCAGGTGCTGAGCAAACCTATCAAGAAGTAATTACAATTCTTAATTCATATTTCCAAAAGATAAATAACTTTGGTCATTCTTCATCACTTGATGAGATTTGGTCACATGTCGAGACTTGATAGGGAAACTTGAATTAGGCGAGCTCAATCATTGCAAGCAGGTAGAAGATAGAGAGGTAGACCAGGCTTATCCAAACTCGACAGCGATATTTAAAAGAGTTATCAAAAAATGAAATGGAGATGCATGCAATTGCAAGATCTGCAATTAAACAAAAAAAGGGATAGCGAGGATCCAAAAAAATTAAAAAAATTTAGTTAATAACGCTATCTTAAAAACAATAAAGATATTTTTTACGAGGCGAGAAAGCTGAGAAAAATATTTGTTTGCTGGAATTAGCTAAATTATTAGATTATAACTTTTTTACTTAACGGGTAGCTCTTTTTGCTTTCGCCCTTTGGTGATTATCTGTTTAATCAAAACTTTAAAATTTTCCTTTTTCTGCAAATTGTATAATGTTCCTCTGAGTATAAATATCTTCTTCAAACTTTTGAATCTGAACGATGTAACGATGAACGATATTAATCAAAACATTCTAAAAATATTGATTCACAATTCGATTATGAATTTTACAGAGAGCTGAAAAAGAGGAAAATGTAGCATCAGAACCGGAAGAGCAACAAGCGGAAGCGGAAAACACTGAAGCGGAAGTGGTGGAAGAGGGACAAGAATCATCGGAAGGTGAAGAAGACAAACCAGGTGGAGAAAAAAACGAAGAAGCAGAGGCGGAAAATGAAGAAAAACAAAGTGTTGTAAGTTCAAATTAACTATTGAAAATGCTCTTCTCGGTAATCTACTTATCAATCACGTTAAATGATTGCTTTTAAAAATTCAATAGAGCCATATTTTAAAATTAGGCTGTGAAGGTGCAGATAACGTAACTGGTTCTAGACAAAAACGCCTCGATATGATTTGGCCTATTCATGGTTTTATACAGTAGAAATTCAACGTTTGGTATTTCCATAAAAAAAACTTATATGGTTTGAGAGCGTTTATCGAAACAAATTTTAGATATCGCTAAACCATAGCCAAGCATGCGAAACTAAAAGAATAGAATGTGAACCTTTTAACTTTAATAAAATCTTCATTATTGCATAAGATCTTCAAAACAGAGACTTTTGGTTAGTACACCGAGCGCTTCAAACGCAGAGTCTAAAAGGAAGGCCTATCCCATATAGAACTATTTCAGTTAGAACCATCTCATCGAAACCAACAATAGGTTGTCTTCTCTAAAGAGGAATAGCCAGCCTCAGTTGCACTTTTTTTCTCCCTGGTATGACGCAATTGACAAGGATAAATGGCTTTCCTTTTAGCCTGACAGTGCTCCAACGAATGCTCCCTCACAGGGAACAGCTGCCTCTGCACCTACTACTTCTGCGCAAGCCGCGAATACTAACACGCCGAGTCAGACACCGACAGCGTACAGCACGACGTATTCGACCACAGCTGGTCGTGTTTCGTGCAGCACGAATAACGACTGCACGAACACGAACACGCCATATTGCGTGAATGGGTATTGCTCTGCAACATCAAGCGGAAAAAAGTTGAAGAAGTTGAAAAGAAAAGAGAAGGGGGAAAAACATGGCGGAAAAGATGGGAAGAACAAGAAAGGCAAAAATAAGAAGAAAGAATAGATAAATGGAAAACTTTCACGACAATTATTCGCAAGGATTAGCACTAGAGAAACAATTTTTATTCAATTCTAGCTTTTCAAAACTTTTGATCAATTTGAAGAGGCAATTTGTTACCTTAATGCAACAATTAGCTTGAAGCAGTTGGATAATTTTTCATTATCAATCGTTATTAAATGTCAAAAATCAGAAAAATATTTCTACTTTCAATACAATTCGGTTGGGTTAATTTGCCGAAAAGTCAGGTTACTGTGGCACTAAAGACACGTCTTCCTCTTTCCGTCTCATTTCAAGTATTCTTTGCTATGGTGCTTCTTTTCTGGCCTAGGGAAAACTCATCGACGTTACAATGCATATTGCTAGCCCACTTCAAACGTAAAAGAAAGAACAGAGCACTCCAAAAAACTTAAAATTCAAATTTAGAAACTGCCATGCATCGAATAATTCAACGTTCATCCAAGTTCAACGCTTAAATGCTGCTTCGAAAATCATTACATTCGATTAAATATTTCTAATTTCTCGGGATCTTTCTTTGATAGAATAGCTAGTACTGAACACACTTCAGCTGACTGAGTATTCGAATTGAAGTTAGAGTTATGCGATATCGAATGTAGAGCCTGTTGTTAAAACAAATTCGAATTGCCCTCGAAAGCTTCGAAATTATCCACCTTATTTAGGTCTAAATTCTCTTAAATATCTGAGCATTCTCATAAAACAAGGATCAGCACATCATAAAAAGTTCACCGAGTATTCGACATTCGATTGTAGTTCGAATTCAGCGCATCGAAAAAGTTTATGATAAAATTTACAAAACCGGGTAATGTTTCAAAATGTGTTTGACTTATTGCGTTGCTAAAAGCTACGCTTAAACTACGCTAAAAGCCTTGATGCTTTTCAAAATAATTACAGATAGCGTTAAAAACTCTCTATAATACATAGAATAATTCTTTCATAGAAAACTGTAAAACAAACAAGAGTTAATGAAGAATTCGAAGTTTCGTATAATCTTCAACCTTTTGACTCAATATAGAGAGGATGGACCTAAATAGCTTGTAGCTTTGGCAAATATCTAGTTTATTAAGTTCAAAAGATCATCTGAGCATCCTGTTCTCGTACGGAAATGTCGGAGTTACGAGAAACAACCAAAAATTCGAAATTGCATTCAAGTGATTCGTGATTGTAAAAACTGACCGAGGAAACACTTTTGGACAAGTATAAAGCTTTTAAAAGGGATGAAGAAGATTTATAAAGTTCTCAATCTACAAATAATGTTCTTCGCTTTGGAAGAAAAAGAATTTCGAGGGAAAATGAATCCATATGATGCGAATCTCATATAGAAATCGATTTAACTCGTTTATTTTACACCGGCCAGGATTTACGAATTCAGACCATCAGTCTTCACATAGCATAGATGATCTAATTTTTGTGAAATTTGACACGGAAATCGTTTGTGCGTTTTCGTGAAATTTTCCCTGAGTTATCAAAGGTCAAAACACTGTTGCCTGTAACGGTGACCAGGTTGAAACGCTTCGAGATTTTTCGCACAAACAAACGCACGGTAATTGCCTAAAAACAATTAAAATGCCAGAAATATGCGAAAGTAACAAACATGTTTTCAATAATGCTCACAGTATGTGTTCGGCACCAGCTGAATTCTTTCAGACTTAGCAATCACTATAGCTAGTAGAGTTCTCTTGAAGAGTGGCTCATCATTTGCCTTTGTTTGGCAATCGAACACTGCGGGTAAGTGAAGGTTAAATTGCTTTATCTCTCTTTATTTATTACTTTCTGAAACACATTATCTGTTACTTTATTTGCAATCAAACATGCTATGTAACATCCTGGTAAGACTAGTGCTGTTTCGACAGCAGGATGTAGTGCTAACGTATAAAAAAGTGACCATAAAACTCTGCGTGTAAAATTTCCAACAAGAAGGGCCTTATATATTCACGATCAGAATTTGCTACACACATAAAATTTGAAGATAAAAATATTTTCAAAGACTTGATTTTTATCACAATGATTCCTCGAAATATATATGAAATCTTTTGCTATTCTTTTCGACTGTAAAAATATTGTTTCTAACTTTTAAACAATTTCTCTTTCAGTGAAATTGATTTGCATTTCGAAGTATTAATAAGTATAACTGTAATTACGTTGTGATAAATTCGCATTGTTGTGATGCGTCGGGCTCTAACTTAAGACAACTATTCCAACTACAATGAAGTTCTTTCCAAATAAGAAATGTTTATTTTCTGCTGTTATAAATTTTAGAAATTATGATCAATTTACAAATAAATTTAATAAAGTATTTTCTTTCTTAATTCCTTACCAATTAGGTGCCAAGATGAAGTGCCTACATTTGGCGGTCCTTTTCGTTCTTGGCGTCAGCCTCATCGTATGTATTCACATTTATTTGAAGCAATGATGGATTTTTGATTCATTTTCACTTATTATTGTAAAGCATATCTCTTCCACAATCAAAAAGTTTACAATTCAACCAGCTGCTGCAATTGTTTATAATCACAAACAATTCTGGAAATTCAGCTTCCGATATTTTGCTACGTAACTCGATGTTTTTTTACACTTTACAAAACTCTTACTTTAAAAAATACCAATATAAAAAACATTGACTTTTAGAAAACACAGTAGAAAATATTTTGGGAAAATGTTATGGCCACAACGATTGCAAAGTATAAAGAAATAGCCAAAGTTTGCGAATTGTTTGCATATTGTTTGTAAATTGTTTGAAAATTAGAAAAAAAAACAAAAGTATCTTCAGTGTGTCATTTTGACTGTTAAAGAGGTTAAATATAAAAATGCTATGTGGATGACTTTTTAACTGAGATCAAGCTTTGCTATAAACTGTGTTTGACTATAATTTTCTATTTATGTTAAATCTGATTGTCCTCATTTAGTATTCTGTTGCATGAATGTTTCTGAAAATTCATTAATAAAAGTTTTGAAATTGTCAATTTATGTAAAATTAGCTAGTTTACGATTTAGAAAGCAATTCAAATTTAGAAATATAAAATGCGTCGACGGAAAACCTAAAACGTTAGTTAATCGTAATAATGGAACTATTATGCATTAAAATCGACAATTGTTAATAAATTTAACCTTTCAAAATTAGGGAGTTTGTATTAATATTCTTCAAGACTTATTCAAATGATCCGTGATAACAAACTGTGCACATAAGCAAGAGAAATGATAGTGATATAGAGGAATATAGATGTGAGGAAATATTTATCGTAAAAATGTCCAAAGAGTTGTAGGGATCTTAACTGTCTTACGCAAGTCTTAATCAATTATTAAGTCTCTTGACTTAATTTGTTTTTTTTCATTAATATATTAGCAATCTTTTTCTGTTATTAGGAAGGCAAGTCAATTCGCCATAAAGCAAAGAAAGTTCACAAGGCAGGAGACAAGGAGCAAGATGTCTACTATGTACGCAATTTTTATTTTATGACTCTTTATTTAATAAACATCCTATAAAGTTTCGGTGCATGAAACAGTCATTCAATTAAACATCTCCCTTAGTTTCCGATACAAAAAAGATCGCGGTTGGAGTGGAAGGCATTAGCAATGTTAGATGGATGGAAAGAACGATTGGTGCCATTTTGGTTTGGGTGTTTATTTTAACATATTGCATTCAATCTGGTGTGTTGTGCATGCGTTTCACTGATCCACCGCATGAGTTCCAGCTGAGTTCATGAATTCTGGCTGCTGTGCTAGCATCGTGCTAGTCGTTGATTAAGACTTTTTTCGAATTTGCTCAATGAAAGATAAACAAGCCTTTAAAATCGCATCTCTATATAACTTTATATGGTCTTATCTAATTAAATAATTCTCGTAATTTGTCTCGTTCCTGAATCGCTTACCATTAGCTCAGTTTTGTCAATTGCTATCCAACATTTCTCATTGCTTCGTATGCATTTGTTTACAGCCTCCACCACCACCTCCGCCACCAGATTACCCACCACCAGCACCAGAGTACCCACCACCACCACCACCACCCCCTCCACCACCAGCACCAGTCTACTACCCACCACCACCAGCACCAGCACCAGCACCAGTTTACCCACCACCACCACCACCACCAGAGTACCCACCACCACCTCCACCTGCACCAGCTCCAGTTCCATGTGCCACGAATGAAGACTGCGCGGCTGCTGCCCCAGCAACGCCTTACTGTGTGGCAGGATACTGTGCAGCAACACCATTCGGAAAGAAGAAGAAGAAGAAGTTGAGAAAGAAGGCCAAGTTTGCTGATGTAAGTTGCGCTAAACCATCCTCCAGAATACTGTGGAAATCTCGCATGCCTGGGCGAAATATTTATAAGAAAAATTACAAATCAATATCTTGCTGTATTTGCTTTGCGTTCCTGTCGCTTTGTCTTCTTCCATATATATTTATCATTCTATCTATCTATGTAGTGTCCTTGTAATTCCAAAGATTGCTTATCATTGGTTGCCAATGTTCACTGTTCTGTGTTTTCCCAATTTCTTGACCATATTCTTTGATATCGGTCCATTTTTTGATGCCGTATGTCCTTATTCTCTGAGTTCTACCCTGTACCTTTTTTGCCATTCTATTCATATTTTGTTTTATCAATCATTGCTTGCTTTATTTTACATAATTTTGCATTATTCCTGTCAATATATTGTGTTGGAAAGCTCCTGGCAATCACACTATGATAGCTAGAGCCAACTGATACAACAATTCCAGACTTATCGATTCAATTTCAAACCAAACAGCAATTCCTGAGCTCTGATGAGTCTCTTCCTCCTAATTACAGCAGGCTAAAGGAGTCAAGGCCGCAGCAGCTGAAAAGATTGAAGAAAGCGTCGAACCTAAGAAGGAATCTGCAGATGAAACGGAGGAGAAGGCAGAGCCCGCTGAGAAAGTTGTTGAAGAAGCAGCGGATGTAGGCAAAGAGGAAGCAGAGTCAGAGCAAAAAGAAGAAAAGAAGAAGGTATTTGATATGGAAATCTTTTCTCTTATACACACTACAGCTGGTTTATTTCCGTCACATGTACTGACCAGATTCACTAGTAAAGAGCTTTTAATAGCTATAACGTCACTCAAAAAGAATCGATATGATCCCCATGGCAACTACCTATGAAGCTGACCAATCAGATTCATTAGCTGGGCTCTTACATTTATGATGCCAACATCGGAGCCTATTTTAGCACCCAATTTTTAACCTACTTACAGTCTATTCATTATTCACAAGAATAATATTCAAGTAATGTTTCAAATTTGATACGGCGCAGAGAATTTTCTGTCGAGCATTTCATTGTCTACTGAATTTGTATCTATTCCCACAAAATCTTGTATTGGAATTGTACTCCGATTTCCGATTATTTCAGGCCGGCAAGAAGGAGAAGAAGCTTAAATCTGAAGAGACTGAAGAAGCAAAGAAGAAGGAAGAAACAGAGGAAGATGATGACGATAACTAGAGAAAAATCTTTGAGATGAAAGAATTGATCATGGGATCGGTGTTATCCCAGAATTCATACAAATATTTCGTTTTTATGAAATGAAATAATGGAGTGCTCAAAAGTTTTATCAATAGAATACAGAGAAATAGTCATTTTTATTTTCCTTGTTGCCTGAACTTTTAAATAGCTTGGAACATCGGCTGATGAATTGCAAATAGACTGAGGTTCAATAATTGTGCTTCGTACCTAGGAAGTACCTTCTTACGAGACAAGCTGCAGATTATATAGAAAATATTGATGTGTTATTTCTCAATTGATCTATATAAATTATTATTTACATACAGTTGGTGTAGAACCAATAATAAATGAAACTTAATATTGATAATATAAAGTAATAAAGTTTCTTACAAAAATCTCATTTACAATTAGTTTCTTGCCACGAGAAGTTTCCCTGCTTTTCAAAAAATTGCTCAAAAAAAATAATGTTAAACTCTACTTTTAGAATACAAGAGAGCCAAGCAAGGTTTATACTAGTTCCTTTTGATTATGGGCCCGGACTATTTCTCTCCAAATGTTGAAATTGCATAAATAACTGTTTACCATTCTATTAACTACTAACAATTTCCCTACATAAGTATATATAGATATATATAGTCCATAACAATGATTCAGTTGCAATCAAATCTATTACAATACTCAATGCTAGGTGGTTTTGGTTTTGGACACAGGGAATCAAAGACTATAGAATCACTTTCCACGTGATAGCAATTGTAAGTTTTTATTTGGAGTCCTCCTCCGCAGCTCTCAGAGCACTGCGTGAGGCTACGCGACATCCATTTATAACTATTGCATGCTCTGTTGTGACAAGGCTGCGCAGTAACAGGTGGCTTACCTGAGCATGTTATAAGTGGCTTCTCTAATGATGTCTGATTTGTCAGTGAGCAACCAACTTTTCTTTTTTGGTATCTGTTGAGCGAAGAAAAGTAATGCTTATACGTGACGTAATTGGGCGCGACGAAGGAGCATGCTTACGAAATTGGTGCTATTGGGTTGTGTTTTCTGACCGCGCATATTTGTATTCTACACCGCTTTATTACCGCTGTTCAATGCATCCGCATTGTCTGAATAACTTTGGTATTGATTATTGCAAGTGCCAATCGTAAGCAATGAGAATGATGGACAATGAAATTAAATAAAAATAAAGCGAATATACGAGGAAAGTGGTTTCAAATCGTATGAAAATGTGATGGAATAAAATTAAATCAATCGAGAATGCAACGGAAATAAAATGAAATCGGAGCAAGATTAAATAGCAATGAAATAAAAAATTGAATAAAAAATGAAGATTGTAATTCTCACCCTAGTCCACATGATTTGCTGCATTGTCCCCAAGAAGTCGTAAAGAAACTATGATCTCTGCACGGGCCAGCAAAACATGTTTGCCTCTCAGGTGGCTTCGGAGTTGGACACCTTGCATCCTCCGAAAGTCTATTTACACCCTTGTCAAGGCATTTTACTCTTCTTGCTTGAAAACTTAGACCACATGTTGCTCTGCATGCACCCCAGGCTCCCACAGTCCACGAATACCTGAAACAATAGCTCATTCTAGGTATACAAGGAGGCTGTCTAGCCAGAGAAAATTGATCAATCAATCGATCAATTGAGTAGCAACTACTTTCAGTATCCAATTGATAGCCATTTAAACGCGGCATTTTCCCACCACTGTCTGTGTTTAAAAAACTATCTCAGGAGCCTTTATATCAACTAAAGCTACTGAAGGCACATGGTTCGAAAAGCTCTCCTTGCTTCTTTGGAGTAATAGGGCGTGGTTAGGCACAGTATTTAACCATTTCACTCTCGTTAATAATACAGTTGTACAGTAGTAACTAATTGGTTTGGTCAGATTGCAAGATGAACTGTAATTGGTGCTGCTGGAGCAAAGAGCCCTTTCAAATGTACTACAGATGAGTGAAGCTTTTGACAACATCAGCCCCCCTCCTAAGAAAAAACCAGTTCTCGCTAATAATCATAGCGCCAGATGGTCCTCCAGGAATGAAAGAGTTAAGATTGTAAAACATGCCTTTCCATTACCTTTATGCCATATAATTTTAAAATACAAAATGGTCAATATACCTCTGGTTGCAATTTTGCACATTGCAAGCTCTTTTCAGCTCCATCCCTGCGGCAATGATATCACTGCAATATAAATCTGTTATCACCTTGTCACTATTCTTTTCAACGCAGGCAAGTACTGGGTGCTGTACACCTTGGATGAAAACAAATAATTTATTAAACTAGAAGTAACAATCTTTAACACAGCCCGGAGCTATATGGTAACATATTTAGAGCAAAGAATATTGAATATTGCGCTCAAGATTTTTACTTTCATAGATATTTGCTAATTTCAAAAGTTAAGCTATAATATACGAAGTTTCTTACTTTATGGTATCAAATTTGGAATGATGTCCCGAAGATCATTCGAGAACAAGAATCATTATTTCGTTTCAAAGGAGATTTATGAAAGTATCTTTTGAACTTACAGGACCCAAATATGTTCCCTTGGGAGGCCAGGGTAATAAAATATATAGCAATTCTTCTTTTAATCTGTTTTCTTTGTGGCAATTAATGTTCATAGAATAAAATGAAATAAAAATCTGGCTTGAAAAATCATTATTAGACAATTCACTAACCTCCGCCACACGATTTGGAACAAGGTGACCAGGATTTGACGCTGAACTCAAAACGATCGTAGTCTTCTGTAAGCGGTAGCCTGGCATCGAGGCTAACCTCTGCTTTTGATTCGATACTGGGAGCCTCTTTTGCATAAGGATTAAATACCTTGAACATAAACGCATGCGTCGTATTAGGAAAGCAAAATGATGCAACGCTTACAAAAATATTGAAGATGCTGGGCGTGAATTAATGAAGTATCGAAGGAAGTTGTAACTTAAAGAAGGTATCTTGTGAATTAGGTACTTTAGGAAGGTGTCCCAAGAGATTCAAGGAATGCTGTTGTATGAAAGAATTGCCTGCTTTACAGGCAGTTAAAGAATGCAATTGCAGTCTGTTGGCATAACTTCAATACAATTTTTATTTCATTCATTCAATCCATATTTAATGTTGGTTTTTTGAAATAGTAACTAAAGCCATACTAATTCAAATCAATTCTTGATAGAAAAATATTTTTAAAAAAGAAAATTACCGGCATATTTTGATTATTTTGTATTTGCAATGAGGATCTCCGCAAAACTAGAAGTCTATTGAATTTGCACAGAACTTGTTTTGACACTTTCACGCTGTGTGACACAGAGTATTTTCTCAGAATTGCTCGAATTTTTAAAATTCCCTTCCATTTCTTTTGAAACGAACGAAAACAGGAAATATTTTCCAGCTCCCGAAATAATTTTCAACTGTTCTTGCAGTTCGCAAATTTAGGATAACAGTATTTTCATGAGATTTAAAAAAATTATAAAGATCCTTTTTTTTTGAGAAAGGTGTATTTTCTCTCATTACAAAATGAATGGAATAAATTTTGCATAAATACCATTATTCGACATCCTTCATCGTGTAATTTTGGAATTTTAACGACCAAATTGTTTCTATTTTCGTCATAAACAAAAACATTATCTTTTACTGTATAATTCCCAAATGGCCATCGATTTCCATCGGTATTGAATACATTCGTTGCATTGCTGTCATCGATGTAAATTCCTAGAAAAATTAAAAGATGGCTGAGAGATTATTCTAGTCCACGCAATCCACGAAATCCGTGCAATCCACGCAATCAATGCAATCATCGCAACCCATGCAATCCACGCAATCCAAGCATTCCACGCATTCCAAAATAGAGTAACTTATAACTTGTAAGCAATAAAAGCGTTCTAATAAATTTAATCGCGGCCTAAAATCGAAGAAATATTTTTTATTTGTGTTTATAAAGTTCCACAAACCTGGAAGTAGCCATTGGTGTTTCTTCATTCTTATTTCAATATTTTCTGTGCCCTCGGGAATCACATAGACTTCCTTTAAGGCTTTGAAGATAAAAATTTCAATCAGTTTTCTGAAGATTGCATGACGAGTGAAACTTTAAGTTACAACTTCAACCGTCGTGTTCTGTTATTAAGTTTAGTATAGCTCTGCTTCTTTGGCATCGAGCACTATTTTTAGCAGACCGGTTTACAGTTATTTTCATTACATATATTAAATATATCATATTATGTTTTTAAAAGTATTTAATGTTGGTATCTAACGCACTCCTCACCTGACGAAGCTTGGATGCTCTTTGTTGCTTGGATCGATTTACACGATGTGCCATCTCCTTCACATACACCACATGAATCAAATTTCTTCACTGAGTTAGTCTTGTAGTCGCAACCAACTGTCTACAGCAAAAGGAAAGAAAAAATCCAAAAATGTTTACCGTTGCTCTTAAAGTGAAAAAGAACTTGCAAGATATGATAAATTAGTCTTAAATGTGAGACAGTCATTATGTTTATTTGGACTTTGGACTCTGTGTCACATTTAAGCCTTGCCTATCAATATGTCAATTTTTAATCCATGAAGAAAAGAAATTAAAGGAAAAATATGATGCTTTAGTCGTCGCCTTTCCTTTTAGATTTATCGTTAAATTTCGCTCCCCAATAAATGCTTAAATACATGTAGTTACCAAACATTTTCCTTGATAACAAACATCCAATGAGCTATCTAAATGACATGAAAATCCATCTTCTAATCCAATCTCTTTAATCTTCTGGTCTTCTGAAGAGATGCATTTGATTCTGCAGGCGGGGGTTTCTGCTGAGAAGAAAATGACAATTATTACAGACGTGAAGAGTTTACCAGATTGAATTAATACTTGCAAGAGCCATCAATGAAATGTTAAACATTATCTGGCTGTAAGGTAGTTGACACTCTCAGGGTAGGGAAAAACATTTGCAAGACTTAAGAGCTTAAGAGAAATGCTGAATTAACTTAAGGAAAGTGTAAGAATGACGCAAAAAAAACATTAATGCAACGAAAGAGAAGAGTTAAAACCTAAGACAAACGTGAGAAGCGTAACAGATACATAGAGAAACACAAGAGGGACGCAGAGAAGCGCAAGAGGGACGTAGAGAAACGCAAGAGTAGCGTAGAGAAACGTAAGAGTGCGCTGAGAAAGGTAAAGGAACGCAGAGAAACGTAAGATGAAACATAGGAAAACGTAAGATGAAGTGTAAGCTAAGAATACATGATAAAAGCGAAAATAAGAGTTGAGAGGATAATATATAAATAATTTGAAGGCTACTTGCTCTGATCATCTTTCCTGCAAGCACCAGGAACAACCTTTATGTCATCAATGGCAATGTCACTTCGATATCCATTACCTCGGGTGGCTTCAAATACTAACTAAAATATGATTAGATTGAGAAACAATCAGTCAATCAATCAATCAATCAATCAATCACTCGATCGATCAATCAATCAATCAATCAATCAATCAATCACTCGATCAATCAATCAATCAATCAATCACTCGATCAATCAATCAATCACTCGGTTAATCAATGAATCAATCAATGTATCAATCAATTAATCAATCAATCGATTAATCACGCAACTAATCAATAACTCGATCAATCAATCAATCACTCGGTCAATCAATCAATCAATCAATCAATCTATCAATCAGTCAATCGATCGATCAAACAATCAATATATAAATCACTCAGCCAATTAAGAAGACAATCAAAGATCAATAAATGGAATCATCAAGTAATCAATTAATGAACTTATCAAATTAACAGTTGATCAAGCGACCATTATATCAACATTTAAGCAAAATTGCTGTGTTTTGGGTTAGTTCTTCCTTCTTTATTTAGTTAATAATTTAATCTAAATTATTTACCTGATATTTCTCGGCATTTTCTATCGTCAGCTCTTCATGAAACCACTCATTTCCTTGCTCTCCGATTTTGTTCCAAACCTCTTCTAGCATTTTCTTATCGTCCAATTTGTAAAGCTTCAAGCTTCCCATATTGGCTCCGTACATATGATAGTAGAATGAGAAACAAACAGTTGAAATGAGAACTGCCTGACTGACCAGTTTAGATGTTGATCCTTCTAAAGGTTTATAATATTGGTTGATCCAGGATGCCTCGTAGTATGCATATGAGCCTAAAAATATTACTAATCTATATGAAAACGTGAAAATAGTTGAGATCGTGTGATAACCTTAATAACAGAACACAACGGTTTAAGTTGTGACTTAAAGTTTCACGCTTACTACAATCTACAGACAACTCTGAAGATCGTGTGATATGGTTATCCGATTATTTCCAAGTTATACGAAGATATTGGTTTCCAATTGTGTCATCAAGGGCAATCACAAAATCGGTGCACATACCCCTGAGTATTCTACTACGTCAACAATAGACTCCTGGTAAATTTGAACATGTTAAATGGCTTCTATGGTATAGTAGTTAAGGTCTTGGACTAGCGATCTAAACTTCGACGTTTCGAATCTTTGCTCTTTCCATTTATGAGAATCGTATTATCGGGCAAGGTGCTAATACCAAATTGTGTCTCTCTCCACCAATGAGTATAAATGGGTACTTGGTCCGTAGTTATGAGCGCCGTCTGTGGCTGCACCGTGCTCTATACGATTAAGCACAGCGACCGGAGGAAAAAGTAAAGTCGGTAGAGTTGCCTCTGACTAAAAAACCATCACTGAACTAGCTTGACTATACACGAATGAGTGGAAAGATATCTACTATATACCAATTTCAACATAATGAGAAACACTTTCCCGCCTTCACAATTTTGTGGGTATAAACACATCAAATAATGATAAAAAAGGAAATTTTATTTCCAATTAATAAAGTTAATTTCACGGTTAAAGTTATACCTTTTCCTGTGCCAAATGTGTTATCATTGGAAGGTCCAGTCTTGGAACTTTTAGTAGCACCAGAATTTAAGAGCCATTTCTGCTTATTTTTATCATCATTGCCCCATCCACATGCTCCACTTTCAAAGCTGCATGAAATTCTTGCATTTTTTACTACAAATAGAACGTAGTAATGCATCGAATTGAGTTTTATAACAAAATTTACAAAAATGCTTCTTGTGACATTATGGTATGCATTTGCCATCACTAGTTCAATGAAACGATTTGTTTTTATTGTATTTCGTGGAATTTTTGGGCATATTAACTTGCATTTGCATTATATTGTATTGTATTGTATTGTATTGTATTGTATTGTATTGTATTGTATTGTATTGTATTGTATTGTATTGTATTGTATTGCATTGTATTTTATTGTATTGTATTGTATTGTATTGCATTGGATTGTATTGAATTGTATTGTATTGTATTGTATTGCATTTTATTGTATTGTATTGTATTGTATTGTATTGTATTGTATTGCATTGTTTATGCTTGTTACTTACAATTTTCATTTGCCATTTCTTCTGTGTATTCTCTCCAAGATTTTCCCAACTTCTTGCACCTTTTATCTCTTTCATTTTGTTTCGAAAAGTTAGGCCAACAAATCTGAAAGTTAGAGACCACAAAATTACTCAGTCATTAATAAATTCAATCAAAAAATCGGTGAAGCATCACAATACCATACAATAGAATTAGATAGGATAGGATAGGAAAGGATAGGATAGGATAGGATAGGATAGGATAGGATAGGATAGGATAGGATAGGATAGGATAGGATAGGATAGGATAGGATAGGATAGGATAGGATAGATTCATTACAAAACAATGCAACATATCTTTTTATAGTATGCGCAAGAAAAAAGATATACCACCCATCTCGATACTTTCTAATCAACTCTTCAGTTGAGATAGATATCAAATTTATCAACACATCTCGAAGCTATCGAAAAATATTAAACCCTAACCTCAAGCTTGCAAGACTCCGCGTCAATACTTTCACCACGGCAAGCCCTTCCTCCACGTTTAGGTCTGTAAAAATAATAAATATTCATTGTGGAGCATTGTGGAAAAGTGAGACATGCTCATTTGTCATTTTTAGTGACGATTTGAATTGGGCGAATCTTACATACTATTATTTTAACTCTAGTCTAAAAAAATTCAACTTTAGCAAAGCGAAAATTGAGATAATCCCAGTCTAACCGCATTAATTTGAAATCACTTGAGCTTACTTGACTCAACTTCATCTTATACTTGTGATATTACTGAGCTGAGGTGAGCTCGATTGATGGTCGCACTTACGCTGGGTTGTCGCAATTTCGCGTCCTTTTTCTGATTCCTGCCCCGCAATAACCTTGACAAGATCCAAATTTCGTCCATGCTCCCCAGTTTCCATGAACAGGGATTTTGTCCTTGTTCTTTTCCACGCATTTTCCTTTTAGGCACCACTAAAAGTAAAAAAATGAAACATCAAAAGTCACTGAGTAATAGAGAATAGTTGTTGGATATAGTAACGTTGCTAAATTATATAATGGACACAGACACTTTATTTTCATTCCAAATAAAATACAATTAAAAATCTTACTATTACAAGATAATTCATAATGGACTTGGCCAAGTTTACAGTGTCAAAGAAAAAAAGCAATTAAATTATTCAAATAAATAAACAAATAAATAACTATATAAATAAATAAATGTTTAAACAAATGAAAAAATTAATTATATAAAAATTTACATATATAAAAAGGTAATAAATAAACAAATAAATAAATAAAAAAATAATTCAATAAATAAATGAATGGAGCAATAAATAAATAAATGAATGGAGCAATAAATAAATAAATAAATGGGAGTTAGTTCAGAATTTTTCCATGTTTTATTTCTACAGTAATATATATAAGAAGTAATGCGAATGGATATTGTAGTAACTTTTAGAGATAATGCAACATCTGTGCTTGAAAGCAGTGTTACAAATAATTCAAAAAACCTTGAATTAAAGGAACTTTATCGAGAAAATATAACCTATATCATAACCTTTAAATATCTGTCTCGTCATTTTAAGAATAAGGCAGCAGCAGGGTCATGGAAATGACATTTACTTGCCTTGTCTCTGCCACAGTTTGTTCCTTCGAGCGGTGATGTTAAAGGCAAAGCCGCACACCCGGACCAATATGTCTTTTTGCACCATAGAAATTGGCATGCACCGTAGTAAACCTGGAAAAAAGTTCACCTTAAGTTGAAATAATCATCTACATATACGCATAAATAATTTCGAGAAGACAAAAGCATAACAAGAAAGATTTCAGCATTTCTATAAACGGGATACGATTCGCTTATAGAAGTCTCCGATTGAAGAAGCCCCATATTAAGTTCTTTTGGTTGAAATACAACTCATTACTTAACGCTATCAAGCGAATATCTGTTCATTTTTTTGTACCAAAACGATCCCAAACAATTAAGACCTCATCGGGTGCCATGGGCACTCTGAGAATTAAGAGTTTCTTGAGAAAAAAAAGCTGTGCTTTAAAATAATTATTAGAAAAGGAAGAGATAGGATACATTGTGTTGATATTTGCAGATTCCTAACAGCATATCCAGCATATCGATGAATCAAATGCAGATGACAACATATATAAGGAGGTTCTATCAACATTAAGGAAATAATCTCTAGCATTCTATCCTTAACCGTTTCATCCAATGAGGGACCATATGGCCCTTTGATCTTCAGCAATGCTTCAAAAGCTTGATTCAATTGTAGTTCATCATTCTGAAGCCTTCTTTGCATCAGCATCATCAATTGTATTACCCCCTTGCATCATGACCAAACGCATTAATTGCTACTGTACAACTGTATTATCACCGGGAGAGACGGGGTTAAAGTTCTGATAACATCAAGTGGTCATATAATTAATGAAACTTCAAAGGAACTTACATAACACCCGGCAGCACGCCTACCAAAGCTTTCTTGACATTGGTAAGTTTTAGGTGAGATCTCACCAGGCAATTCATAGAATTTGTCGACTTCGTTGTTCTCACTTTGGCGCACTTTCTTGTCCAGGCATTTGAAGTACCTAAGGATAAATAGACCACAGGTTGATGCAGATATTGTAAACGACCAATTGCTATCATGGTTATCATGATGATTATGATGAGGGCTATGGTACTAATAAAGTTTATGGTGCTGATTACAAAATCGCTAATGTAAATATAAACCTTCAATCGTTATTCTTACTTGATATTTTCATATAAAGATCTTTTGCTGCAGAATGACCAATGGTATCTTTCGTGTTTTGAATAAACTTTTGGAGCCATGATGCTCCCTCGCAGCTTATCACCTTTGCAATCATCATCTTCGCCATCGTGATCAATTCCAAGCCTAAATTGGAATAAATCTATGAAAATACATCGCGTACAAATTTGCAGCGCTCCGGAAGTGTCCCGCCCTCATCTGGCCTCAAGGACAATGGTTTTACTCTCCTTGCAGATTGTCTCGGCCAACACTTGACCTTGGATGCCAGTTTATGTAGCTTACAAATGCAACTTGAAATCCTTTTTGCCTGAGTCCCATGTCCCCTAACAGATTGGCTATGAGCTGGACCCCTTAGATGTAGGATGATAGAGTGATTGAGGCAATGGAGCTGTACCAATGGAGGAAGGTTCTGAGGGTGAAGTGGACCGAAAGACAAATGCTTGGATACGACAGCAGGTGGGAGTGACGAAAAAGGCATGCTTTGAGCAGTTACATTGAGAAAAATCAGGAGGTATAGATGCTGGAAAAGGATAGGGGAAAGTATTGCCACGATACAAGGGGGGCTGAAGGCAAAGGAAGACGAGGCAGAAGCCTAATGGAATGGATGGAACATCAAAACATGGTGTTGGGGCAGGAAAATCGAGATGCCAGTAGCCCATTGAGCGCAAGGGACAGTTCTTCTACTGCTTCTGCTACTTCATTTGAATACAAAGCTGTCTAGCTGGTTGATGCAACGCATTGAAATATTAATCTACTTACGCATGGCCAGCTTCATGGGCAATGACGTACGCTGTGTTGAAACTGTTCTCTTTTACAAGGGAGCAGCTTTTCGTAGTACACATTGTATACATGGCAGCATAACCTACGAAATCATATCAAATGTTAACAGTGTTATAACAAAGACAACAAGGATGGAGGTAGTGTAAAATGCTAGACTGAATCATACCTAGACCTCAGCATTTGCTGCCAGTATAATGTTGGAGCTCGGAGAGCGGCTGTCAAGCTTACCAGAGCCGCAAAGAAATAGGGGGACGCATTAGAACCCAGCTAAATAAAAGGGTTTGAAATCTCTTAGGGGGGAAAGGCTCCTACATCACTCATAATGAAATACCCATTTAATACTTTTCGGTTTCCATTACTTCTTGATGATCCAAACATATTTTAACAAATACAAACAAAATAGAAGGCCCCAATTGCTAAAAATTTGCAGAAAATACTGACCAATGATAACTGAACATCGATTTTTGTATATGAATTGTTAAAAAGACCCATCATAGCTAAAATTTTCCTAGAGTGTATAGGAGTGCCCATTTTAATCGGGAAAACTATTCCATAACTAAAAGTCTTAATAGCTCAATATGATTAAATAAGCAAATGAAATTATATTCAAGAGATTTAGATATCTATTGCAATTTTACATATGAAATGCAAAAGCGTCATTTCTCAGATTATTCAAATTTATCTAAACTAATTCAATGACTTCTAGGATAGGGGGGGGGGGCTCCCTCCTCGATTAGTTTACCTATTGAGGGGGCTCCTCCTTTAAGTAATTCCCTGCATGCTAGTTTTTATTTATTGTATTAATTTCCTACTAATGTTTTGATGTATTTTTCTGTAACACGACTTATATTCTTCTTTTTTGTTAGCATGTACTTTAAGTATTTTTTGGAATTGTATGTAGTGGAATTTAAAAAATATGAACTGAAGAGATCATTTCAAATAATTCACCTGATGGACCAATGGCTTTCCTAGAAATGTTGAAGAGATGGATTATTATGAAAAGAATATCAAATATAACACAGATCGAAGTGAACAACACTCGAAATAAAGACAAACAGTTTCTGGATAAACGAATAGTCAATATAACACAGCATCTAATGTTTGATGCAATGCGATCTGTTGCGATAGAAAACAATTCATTACAACATAATTGAATACAGGATTAAGCAAGTCTTCATACATGCAACAAGATATATCAAGTCACGGTACAATACAACATTGTGCAAACGAAATAATACAATACAATACAATACAATACAATACAATACAATACAATACAATACAATACAATACAATACAATACAATACAATACAATACAATACAATACAATACAATACAATATAATACAATACAATATAATACAATATAATACAATACAATACAATACAATACAATAAAATACAATACAATACAATACAATGCAATATAATACAATACAATACAATACAATTCAATACAATACAATACAATGCAATACAATGCAACACAATACAATACAATACAATACAATAGTCAAAATCGGGTAAATTAAAAGTGAAAAACTTGCCTGGTCATGATTGCAACGAAATTGTAGTTATTTACTCCATTCTCACGAGCTAATTTCGATGCGTATGAGCATGCGTTGGTGATGCTTGTGTCAGGATCATTCTCAAATATTCGAAAAGATCTCTTGAAAAGATAGTAGAGAAACACAAGCATAACTTTATCTGCAGATATTAAAATGGTGGTGTAAAACTATGAAAGCAGAAAAACCTTTATAATTTGTTTCTTTTCATTGATAACTTTATAAACATGTTACTGACCCTTATAACTGCAAACAACTACTATTAAATACTAGAGAAACGTTGGCACAGCTGTTCGCGGGTATCAAAAATAGTCTATACACTACAGCGTTCTCAAAAGTAGTTAAAAGCTACATAAAACAACATATAACTATTTCAAAAAAGAATTATTAAATACAGATGGTGAAAAAAGTTAAAAACGAAGGTAACCTGCAACTAAATGCAGTAATCACTTTCCTTGATCAAATGAAATTCACAGATAATTTACATTTTTTGCATCAAAATTAGTCTTGAAGTAAAGTTAGCTTGAAAAAAAGACAGAATTACCTTTGTCATGAGAAACATCTTTGTGAGAACAATATTGATTTTAATTCCAAGGCTTTTGTCTTGAAATATCCTTGATACCTAAAATATCAAAATCACAGGAGACTTAAAAATGTTATTCATAAAAGATTATTTTTCATTGATACTTAGATTAAGTATGATGTATAGTCATGATCTATCACTTCGAAAATAAGGAATAAAGTTGAAGAAAAACACTTATTATGTGTACTTAACAACTTACAGTACTCATAATTGTCATAACAATACATAACATACATCAAGTACTTAACAACTTACAGTACTCATAATTGTCATAACAAGTTTTCTCGATTTTTCCAGGCCATGAAAGTTTGTCACAGACTCGTCAGCAATAACCATAACTCTCAGATACTTTTCCGGGACCGGGTAGAACTTTTTCAACTTCCTTTCTAAATAATCTAAAAGAATATAAATAGGCAAATATGGCGATAGCACATATATAATAAACAATAGATTTAACACAATTCATGTTTAAAGTTGTATTTACAACAGCAATTAAGAACATACAAATTCTAGGTAACTATTTGCAAAAAATTACTTCATAGAAAAATGCGTCATAAATTTCGGTGCATTCATCACCATTGCAGACTCTCATTCTTCTTTTGAAGCGTTGGTTAAATTTTTACATGATTCTTTACATAGTTGTTTTTTCGTTAACTTATAAAGTTTTGCGGAAGAAATCTCTGGGAAGAACAGCATTCTAAAGATTAGGTCATGATTAGGACTTATTTTTCAATTCTTTTCACTGTTGTTTTAGGTATTTTAATTTTGTTGTTATTAGGATTTGTAAGGTAGTTATGGCAGATTTAGTTTTTGGTATAAATAAATGGGAATGGGTGAATGAAAATGGGAAAAAATAGATGAAAAGTGTTGGATGTAAAATTGCTTTAATAACATCATTACACTTTTGCACGTAACTTTTTCACGAAAAAATAAAACTTCAACCCACATGGCCGTTTGATTCGTAAATCAAAGAAGTTATTGCTACTTTGGCCTCGGACTTCAAATCTTTGTTTTCCATTTGTTAACATATAAAAACCAGTGTCCAGATCTCTAACTTCCCAGGCAGTACCAGAAGTCACCTCAAGAGCACGTGGTTCATTTGGCCTCAAATCAAACTTCGGGGAGACGAAGAAGCCAAAATATCCAACTTGGTACACCTAAAATGGTCGATTCGCTATCAAAACGTTGTCTGTGTGAACCTTTTTATAAAATTCTAGAAAACATTTTCTTCTATATTTGAAACATATGCTAATAATACAAACCAATTAAAATAACTGTTCTATTAAATTTTCGAGGTTCTAAAGGGGGTTTTAATAGAGAGAGGGGCTTATTAGAGAAAGGGGGGCTTATTTAAAAAACCAAGGTCAAGGACACAAAAATCATGTTCAATTCCCTTTACATTTTTGGTTTTTATATAAAATGGCTTCTAGAGATGCTAAATACAGAACTAGAAAAGAGAATTTGACATTCAAAAACATGATATTAGAAATTGGCAATATTACCATGCACTTTACTCTATAGTCGCTCATGTATGAAAATGGGAGGAGGGGGTTAATAGAGAGGGGGGCTGAATAGAGGTTTTACAGGAATAAATAACGTACGACCAACTTGACTACACAACAAGGACATTTTTATTTCTTCAAATAATAGGAGAAAACTTTTCAAAACTCACCCGAACTTCTCTACCAGATTTATTTATGAAATTAATTTTAATGGTGTTTCTGACATCTCTTTGTTTTCTAACTTTCACTGAAGATAAACTGTTTGCTTAAAATGAAAATATATTTGTTCATTATCTTGAGAGTTATGGAGAATTTTCTAGTTGTACAGAAGTTACTATTTGGCAGGCTATATATGAGCTTTCAAAACCGTGAAATCTGATAGGAAAAAGGTTGCTCATCAACGGCCACTTTTATTTTACTCTGAAAGATTTTTTATTTTGATAGTAAAGAAGCTGAGCCATCAAAACAAGCCGCCATATGCGACGATACCCCTTCACGTTAAAAGGAGAAGAAACGATAAACTGAGAGATAAGTTCACTGGTACAATGATCATCTTCATCAATATCATCATTATCGTCATCATCATCTTCATTAAAATTTCATTTAAAGACACAAAGTCGATATAAATGCTTAACAGAACACGACATTAATTCACCGAGATTTGTGTTTTGTACAAATAATAGAATACGTCGGAATTCATTCAGGTCTTGGAAAGCACAGTCTCGATACAAACTCTAGCGAAAAGGACGATGACAAGAAGGGACATTTTAATCGCGTTGAATATTTTATCTTCATCGATTCTAAACTTTAATCTTGTGACATTAACCTTGATATGCGACTTTAACTGTAACCTTAACCGATAGACTTAAAACAAACTTTAACTTTACCGTTTATAAGCGCTTGTTTACGCCGTCTTTTCTACGCTTAAGATGACACTGGTCAGAATCAAGACGTCCTTCACTCACTGTTAAGTTCAATGTTTAAAGTCCAATGTTCATGTCTCTAGCTCAAGTCTATCGTTTAAGTTTACCGTTTAAATCGTTTCTCAAGATTAATGTCACAAGATTAAAGAAAATATTCGTGGAAGAAGATGGAATAATCAGTGGCGTAGTTGCGATATTTTGGTGCAGGGGCGAAACCTGGACATAATATTCAATAATCCGACAAACTTTAAAAATTTTGACAAATTTCTGGAAGCTTTGTTGGGAGCTGTTGCACCCTCTGCCCCCCCCCCCCCTATTGAAATCTCAAAATTCAACAGTATTTAATCTTCAATTTAATTGCTTTGATTAAATTGACTATCTTACTCATGTAATTATTAGCTATTCATTTAAAAATTTTATCCTAAATATTTGTAAAGTAGGCCTAAAATAACTTCCATATAGTTTTTATGCATGTAGCTATTTCATACTAGTCTTCTGTAAATAATTTGACTACAATAATCATTACTAGAATTCTACACTTCGTGGAGGCTGGCGCCGCAGTTGCCCTCGTATCGGTCCTACAAGGCTTTCTGCGGAGCTAGGCTGGCCTCTCTTCAAACCTGTCTGCTTGCAAATCATTATATTATTCTGCCATCTTGAGGACAATATCTTGGTACCAAAATTTAAATGTGTCAGGAATTTGTGGAAGTTTTTTAGAATGCTTAGCGAAAAGTCAAATTACCTGGTCTCCATAGAGGTTTGTAGTAATCTTCAAATTTGTCTTGTCTGATGGAGACCTGAAGATGGAAATTACATAGATTTTATTCTCCCAATAAAAAGTTGCAATAGATTTTTCTTTTAGATATTCCAATAGGGAATCGCATTTACATTGAACGAGTACATTTTCTGAGCTACCTTAAAAAGGACAATACTGTAATAACAGAAAAATTGGCTTGTGAACGACTTTAAAACTCTCTAATTTTGGCAAAGTTTGCAGATGAATTGTAACGTGATTATGGGAATGTCTTTACTGAGTACATGGAGACGTTTATTTCGCCATACAATGATATGTTAAGTAAAACGTTATTCAATTAGCAATTTCGAAGGGTTGCAATAGGACAAGAACTCAAAAAAAGGGAATTTTGATAGCAGTTCATTCTATCGTAATGAATCAGTTGAAAAACGTTGTTTTGAGTTTGAGATGAGGCATAAAATATACATGTGAGTTTCTCTGTGAAGAGCTTGGTTCGTGTGTGCATGCATCGAGCTAGCGTCTATTAGTAAAATGTGATAAGTGGCAGCTTGCTATTGCATGACTCAATATCGCAACATGTAGCGTAGAATAATATGCCTACCATTTATCATTATAATTCTTGCTTAATACAGTGTCACATAGGTATTAGCGTTATTAAAGGGAGGAGAGAGAAAGGATTTTGACCAAATTGAACCCAATTAAACCTGAAAAACAACCGCAGAATAACCAAAAGTTTAGATAATTTGAGAATGGTCAAAAACCAACGATATCCATTGGTATTCTTAGCCAAATAAGTCTGGAACTTGGAACTGATTATTGCAAATTAACCAGCATGACTTCATTATGTTGTTTAAGATGCATTTTTTAAATGAACTGTTTGGATTGCAAAACTTGCATAAAGCCGCAGAAAAACAGTTTAGCAGACTAGCATACGATTGGTCAGAACAAATAGCCAATCATGTGCACTGTTTCTTGTTCTCACGTGGTTTTCGATACTAAATTGATTGGTCATTATCCTTGTTAGCATTTTGGGTGATTATATTGTGCTATTTACACATAAATCGTTTGCCAGAATCTTCCAGTTCATTCTTTTTCAATTTCAAACCACCAATCAAACAAATATCTACTATAACTATAACATTTGTGGCAAAAAAGCACGAGGTCGACGTCAAGTTCTCACCTTTAATTCAATCTAAAATTTAATTCTTTAGTAGAAAGAAATTGATACAGACCTCAATAAGGGAGATGAACCTCAATGTTTTTGATATATCAAGGCCGGTCTAGAGCTAGCTCAGGTCCTGGGGCTTCGAACGACACGGGCCCTTGGGCAGTTGTAGCAGCAAAAGTGCAAGAGGGGGGCCCAATAGACTATAAATAAGCCCCCCTCTCGATCCATTAACGACTGAATAAAATGACGAAATTATTCAAAATAACGTTGTTTGCATTAGCAAAACTTTTTGCGGGTCCTTCTTGAGTCCCAATTATCTATTATCAATAATATACCAATAGTCAATTGAACATTCCTGAGGTTTTGGTGAAGGTTTCTAAGTAGCACTCGGAAAATACATATGTATATATAATTAATGATTTATCTTCTTCAACTCCCCTTGGTCACACTCTACCCTACTATTTCCATTCCTTTCAATTACACGTGTTATGTATCTTATATGAGTTGTAAGTTTGCATTGTTATTATCTAAATTTGCATTGTTCCTTTGTGTTTTTGATTATATTTGCGCTGTCTGTTACTGGAATGATTATAACTGATGAAGACTAAAGTCGAAATGTTTAAGAAGTGAAGTTTTTTCTTGAATACTTTGTTAATTATTTATTTATTTTTTTATCTATATATTTATTTATTAATTTATTTATTCATTCATTTATTTATTTATTATTATCATTTATCTATATTTGTCTATTTATTAATTCATTTCTCTATTGTAATCAATTAATTATATCTATCTATTTATTTACCTGTAGATTCAAAGTTGACTTGAAATGACATCAATCCTATTGCTAATCAAGACTTATATCAATTACAAAATCCATAACTGAAATTTGCTAATATTTTTTTACATGCTCATAAAATTATTACAGCACAGAAAACGAAGGTGCTAGAGGGAGAATAGAACATAACAGCCCTGGGGCATCTACAGTTAAAATGAAGTCAGTTTCAGAAATAAGGAGTTTTCATATGTTCGGTTAAATCTGAGTAATGCATAGCCTTAGGTTTTAGTGGCACACCCGTCTTGTCCTTTGAAACAGACTTCTATTGAAGTATCAAAAGACTGTTGAAACACAAAATCATAGGCAGAAATTACATTAGAGATACGAGAAAACAAAAGTTCACAATAAGAATGTGGTGATAGCACAATGTAAGGAAAAGAACGAGAGCAGGGCTGCAGCTAGATGTCATGTTTCATTGGGGGGGGGGGGAATCTACAATGAATTTGCCGACAAAATGGACGTATGGTCCTTTATTCGCCGAAACGTTGGTAAAATTTGCCGAAGAAATACTCCTCCATGGCCAAAAAACGCCTTGTTCTGGTACCATAATATTTTCCCTAGCGGGGCGTCACACGCCTTCCCCACCCCACTGTAGCTACGGCGCGCGAGTGGAGTTATAGGAAGTTATAAGAAGTTATCAATGAAAAACAAGATGTGAATGGACGTGATGAGACAAAATTGTTAAGATAGCGATGCAAAAAGCAAATAACAAACCACGAGGAAGAAGAAAAATATTGACGAATTTGTTTTGAGCCAGTTGTCGCAAGTGCTATTGAAAATTTACCGCAATGACTTGGTGTCAGTTATTCTACGTCAACAGATTCTCGAGTATACAAGAGGCTCATATCAGTGGCAAGATTAAGATTTCTAAAATCCCCTTCTGGTTTTTGCGTTAATTGATCAAATGTGACCAAGAACAGAAATTGTTGGCTCGATGTCAATGGTTGTCAGAACATCTTCTTTGACCTAAACGGTGATAAGATCTACAACAACATGCCTTGTTCCAAATGGTAGTGGTTTACAGTAAAGTGACACGGAAAATAGCAAAGTGTTCCTGAGTGTTATGCAGTGTTCATGGGCATTGTTTAGGGTTGAAAGTTTAGCGTGGAGCAGAGTCTCTTAGCGTATTGAAGAAAGAGCGTTGCTGACGTTTGTTGAGTATGTAGAGAGAGTTTCACAAGATGTTGTAGAGTGTTGTTTAGTGCTTTAGATAGAGTGTGTCGCACATTGGTGATGAGTGTTGTAACGAGACTGTCACAGAATAGCAGAGAGCCACAAAGTGACGCAAAATAGGAGTGGAGTTGCAACAAATGAAACTGAAAGTAGAAGAGTATTAATAAGTGTTGTTCAGTGCTTTGGAATGCTTTAGGGCATTGTGGAATGTCGCAAGGTATAGCAGCGTTTTTAAGCATATAGTGAGAGTGTAGTTATGTGTTGAAGCGAGACTATCACAAATATTACAGAGTTTAAAAGAGTGTCGCAGATTAGTGTGGTGTGTTTTAGGGTTTTTAGAGTGTTGCAGAGGAATACCAAATATGGACGGGTTCCTTTTGTTGAAATTTCTGTTTGCCTGTCAATGCTTATCCCAGGGCCTCCGACAACGGGTGGGGGGGGGGGGGCTTGGCCACTTCTTTGCAAACTATAGCATTAAAAGGCAGCACATCATCTTTTGCTAAGGTAATTTTTTTTGGCATGGAAGTTTGTCCCCTCCCCCACCTTTTTGGTCTCGTCGCAGGCACTGTATCTGGTGCTAAATAGTATGCAAAACCTGGCCCTTTACTTTTGGTTATGATTATGTGCCTCGTCTTGCAAACTGACTCTAGAACTGAAAGCAATGGATGGTTATGTCGGCAACAAAACATAGCTGCATACTCTTTTAAGTCAGAGAAACTCAGTGCAGCACTTTCATAACCTCTTTGCGAGCTGAATACTAATAATTCATGCGATTTTACGAGACAGAAGGACAGTCATTTATATCGACTCACAAATCAAGACATATTTGCAGTTATTAATCTAGGCCTTGATTCAAATTTAAACGTTTTTTGTGTAGATCGAAATTCCATAACAGAAAGGAATCCAAACTGAGATATCCAGGTTAGTCCAGTTACAAAGCATATGCGAACAAATGGATATAGAAGATTACAAAGATAGCGACGACGATCATTTATAAAAATGATACCTAGCCCTTGACCTCAATCGACAAAAAAATTCCATGAATTTGACATTGCGTTGAACAACCATAACAACCTGAATTTGTTTTTAATTTTCTAATTACCTGGAATTTGTCCAATGTACATCCATTTGGTTCAAAAGGAACTCTGCAAATATCCTTCGAAATTTTTTAATTTTAAGGAACAATTTGATAAAAACACGCACTTCAGCACTTGTTGGAATTTGAGAACGAATAAAGAACAAGTTCTAAGCAAGTTTCCAAACAATAGCCTCATTCCCTATTTTATTACCCCCTACCATAGCCCTTTTTAAAGCTATCATGTTACTTGTGCTTTGCAAGCAATGCTATGGATGAAATGTGAAGAGACTGGACTATATGTCTCAAAAGTTAAAAAGGCACAAAAATAACCATTTGAGAAGGCAAATGAAGATTTCCTAACACAGCATCAAAATCCTCTTAAATTTTTCACTTTTCCAACCCAATTTGGTATTACAGAGTTTTATGAGATTTAGCAATACAGATTTTTATGAAGGCTGTACAGATTCTTATAGTGGGTTTCTTATTAGAAACATGACCAAGCTTGTTTTGAAAACAACGGCGTAGAAAAACTATAAAATGACATCATTTGCCTCAAATTGGCCTTTTGTCTAGACCTAACTTTAGGCCCACTGTCTGTTCCATACCATGCTCCAATGTTCAATTACATTACCCCTCCCAACCTGACCAAACGCATCAAATGCTACTGCACAACTCTGCTAACACCGGGGGTTAGAGGGTAAAAATGACCCAAGCAGTGGCGTATAGTCAGGGTCGTCTTTTGGGGAGTAGGACAATAATAATAATAAAAATAATAGTGATGATAGTGATACCACTTCTCCATTGCGGAGCAATTACTAGTGCACAAGTGCAGTGAGGGTGCAATGAAGAGCCAATGAACAAGAGTCTTGGGGTTTCCAGTTGAAAAATGATTAAGACCTCGCAGATTTGCGTTCAAATATCCCAATCAGCTGTATTGTCGAACATCAGGACCTCTAGCCATGTGACGCTGCTCTGCGCCACGCAGCGTCTTCATTGATGGCATAGCCATAGTTCCTTTTGTTCCTGGTTTTCCACGATAAGAGGTCCTAGTTCTGTCCCTACATTGGCTTTGTTCTTAGGTTCTGACCATTGGGCGTCTGCCCAAGATATTTTTGGCCTACAACTTCAAAAACTCTCATTCAAGCATTCTCTAATAAGACACCGTTAATCGTTGCAGATAAAACCGATTTGAAGTAAATAGCAGACGCTTCCTTAATGTAAATCTCTAATTATTGTCTAGCTGTTCTTTTTGTTAGATGCACTTGATCCCATCATCAATCGCCCACACAAGAAATACAATGATAAAGAAGATGTTTGATCCAAATACTTTGCTCATTTCCTACCAGCGGATTAGAGTTATGACTAACAACCTTGTAGTTGTTCTTTCATTCCCTGAAAAGGCCCATTCAGGGGTGCATTTCACAGCTTTGCAATAGCGAGGCAGAGTCGGATGGCACATGGATAGCACCAAGATAGCACCAGGATGCAGATGGCATTTGCACCTGGGGGAGCACTTCCCCCCAACCGTCGCCCCTCACTTGTTGGGGATCTTTTTGTCTTAGGTTCTGATAATCTAACACAGCATCAGTTTTGGCAAAAAGCAACGAGTCGCTCCAGTGGGAACCTCAGCTATGCTGTGTCGTCGAGCAAAAGAACCTTGCACCAAGAGACGTTGCTCTGCGCCCTAAGCGTCGTCAAAGGCTTAGCCTTAGTTGTCTTTGGTCTTTTTGTGTTACACGATTTAAGGTCCTAGCTTAATCCCTATATTGGCTTCACGTCTCAGTATAATTTTGTTTTGAAAATACTTTTATCAGTTCCGACACTAGAGGAGGTTGGGTATATGTTACACCCAGAGCGGCCGAGAAGTTTTCGAGGCCAAAGAGCCAAATTGCAAAATGAGGCCCCTTGTGTCTGTGATCGAAGCCAGCTGGAGGGGTAGAGAGGAAGGGAGTTTGGGGTAACTGAATATGGAGGCACTTTTAGAACCTTGAAGGCTACTCCTATTGAGAGGCTCCTTGACCAGGGCAGTCGAGAGCCAGTGCGGGCCCCGGGGTATTTCATTGCAACGGGCCCCAGTGAGCAATCAATATCCCAGTGAACAAAACTTTTGCGGGCCCCTTCGGGGCCCGGGCTCCGGACCTCCGGCCCAGCCTACCCCACCCTCTCGACGGTCCTGTCCTTGACTGCATCAAAAGGGGCATTAAATGAAAATTTTGATATAAGTTGTTGAGGCCTCCTGGACTCTGAGGTGGGACTCGAACCCGTGAACTTGTTTTTGCGGGGCAAATGTACCTCGCCCTGGCAACACAAACCATTAAGTGGCGTAGAGCCACTTGGCAACGAAATTTTTTGTCAAGGGACTTGCCAAAGTTATATAAAAAGCAAATAGGTTTTGTTCTAAATATATGTTGTTTTGTTAATATTAACTTCAATGTAAGCTAAAGAAAGTTAGATTTTTCCGGTTTAGGTTTTCAAGTTTAAGTAGACTTCGACACTGGAATTTTCTAAGAAGCTCTTTGTGTCAGTACGGTCAAATATCTTGCTGTTATCGTAAAAATAGCCACAAGAGCATGAAATAGTTTGACTCTCCAGGTCATATTCCTTTGCTTAAAACTTCCACCAAAGTAACGAATATTTTTTATCAATTTGTTTAAATATTTATTTTCTGGAGTGACCCTGAGACGCGATAAAATTTCCAGGGGGGGGGGAATTAGTTCAAAAAATGCAACCGAATGTGCTATTTTTATATTGCTTCTTTTGTTTTATAAGCCCCCATGGTCCCCCTTCTGGCCTCAGGCCTGTTTTAGAGAACTATTAACCAGTTTCTTAATAACAAAATAGTGCTTTTTTAATCTTCAAAATTAGCTGATTTGCACGAAATGTAATAACTTGATTCAAATGAAAACAGACACGTACCTCTACATCTGTTCCATCAGATTTTCTTATTATCACCAGATTTTGTAGGAAAATCGAGAAAATAGATACACGTATCGAGAAATGCATGACTCAGATTTCTCCGTATGTCAATCCTCAATGTTAACCAGGTCCTTCGAAGGGAAGGAAAGTCTTCTTAGAAATCGATTTCTCGTAAGTATCTTCACAAACATAAGCAGTAAAACTCAAAATGCGTTGAAAATTCCCAGTTCCTTGTATCTTCACGTCGCTTTTTCACAGATTCCTAGCTTTGACTTTCTCTGTGTAATCGAATATTCTTGTCAAACTGGAAATTTTTTCCCATCGATCACTACACGTCCTCCCTAATCCGCATCGCCTCGAGATCAGCTTTGACAAACCCAATGACGATTTTTGTACAGGAAAACTGCGGTCACGTTCTACAATTCATATTTATCCAAGTGCACAAATGCTCTGCCCTCTTGGGATGTTAACTTCGTTATCTGTATGGCAAATACACAGGAGGCAATGCGGTTGACCTTCGTTCAAATGCGATAACTTTATTTACAGTTTGTGAGAAAAAGCCGTATTGTCAAACAACTATCACATTGTTATGTAATGCGTAGAAAAGACAAGGCCCTCCACCAAGACGTAATCCGCTCATAACAGAACATCTAACGCCCTGGATTATCACAATTATGCTGCTTTTTTATTTCATTTATAAGCTTTGACCAGGGGGGGGGCTTGAGGGGGTTATTCACGGGTTTTCTGAAAAGCAGGCAAAATCGAGAGAGAACATTTAACGCCCTGGGTTATCCCAATTATGCTGCTTTTTTATTTCATTATAAGCCTTGATCAAGGGGGTGCCTGCGGGAGTTTTTCACGGGTTGCAAGATCGAGAGAGAACATTTAACGCCCTGGATTATCACAATTATGCTGCTTTTTTTATTTCATTTATAAGCCTTGACCAGGGGGGTGCCTGAAGGGGTTATTCACGGGTTGCAAATCGAGAGAGAACATGCAAGATAACAGAAAACCTGGGAGATGTGACCAATAGAACAGGGCTGTCGCGACCCAATGTCGCTAGGAGGGGTGTAAGTTAAGATCTTGTCAAAAAGATGGGCGTTCATGCTCTATAGGGTGTGGCCCTAGACTAGCCTGTGAAACAGACGGTGAAACTCGATCTCGGTGTCTGTAAAGCAGGCCACCTAGACCCACCATTGGTTTTGTCCACAGATTGCAATTTTGCGTGGATATTAAATGAGGCGGATAACAGAACAGTAAACATTACCAACAACAGCTTACCATCTAAGATTTGCCGACAGGGCCTTTTCAGGGGGGTGTATCAACCCCACGAACCCCTGTAACGAAGGCCCTGTAAAAGAAGAACTACGTCACTAATTAGAAAGTATGCGACTTTGTTTCATAAATTACATCTCACTCATTAGAAAAACAGATGTATTGAATAACTGGTGAAATGACCTTCTTATCGGACTGCAAAATAATTTGAAATGCTGTTGAAAGTACTAAAGTTAAACATAATTGATTTTAAAGAGAGTTTTAAGACCTCTGTCTTTGTAAATCCAACCAACACCTTCCAAATTCACCTAGTTTGCCGTAAGTTATACTGTTACTGGAGACAGGGCCGTTTCTAGATGTTCTGTTTCGGGGGAAGGGGTGTCTACGATGATTTGCCGACAAAATGGGCGTACAATCCTTTATTTGTTTACGAAATACTCCATCATGACCAAAATGCCTTGTTTTTACAAACGATATTTTCCTGGGGGTGTCACACCCCTGTCACCCCACTGCAGCTATGGCACTGACTACAGACTGGGGTGAAGTGAGGGGGAGAGGCTAGCAGGATCTCTGGCAGGGCTTTAGACCCCTTAGGGTCCACGTGCCGAACACCCTTGCAACCAGCAGGGCTTCAAAATCAGCTCGTTTTGTAAAGAATGTGTTGGCAGGTTTTCACATAACAAGTTCTAAAAAGTAACCAGATACTCGAGAAATGACAGCTTAAGTGGGATATACAGATGAGACCAAAATAGCTTCAAGGATATTCAATAGCTATCCAGAGCTTGTTTTTTCAAACTTAGGCGTGCCTAGTACGGCAAAAGATTGAAGTGGTGTTTTAAGGGTGATATGCGGCAATCACTTTTGAAGTCACATCCATTACAAACGCATGGAATGAATAAAAACACGATTATGCTTCGTAATAACGTTCTAATTTCTGCTTCACGTTTGATGTAAATATTTCTAAAAATCGACAGAAAATAAAAATAATTCATGCTTTTCATATAAAATCAGTTATGACAGAAGACAAGATCAATTATTCTTCCTTCTATCAGCCCCCCTCCTCACTAGGCTGATTATATGGGATTTTAACCTCCGGTTTGAACATTGAAAATTTAAAAAAACAATAACAATTACAGCTTAACTATCGCTTTGAAGAGTTTTCCTGCTAAAATGGGCGTTTGATAGTCTCGCTTGCGTAACGGTGGCAATAAAATTGAAACGTGTTTCGGGCAGACCTATTCAAAACAGTGGCAATCACTCTCGGAAACAGCGGCGGCTATTGGAGGGGCAACTGAAGGGGAGGGGCAGGTAAAGAGAAGGGGGCAACATCTTTATGAACTCGGCAAATTTAGTTGGAAAAGGCTGGGCAAAGCGTGTCAACAAATGTTATTATGTCCAATTATGTAATAATTCATTGTTAATCAGAAATACAAACAAATTCAAGAGCCAACAACTTTGTCTCTAAGTCTAAAATACTCAGTAAATTCATTACTGATGCCCCCCTTCCCCCCCCCCCCTACATGATTTTCTTGAAAAACGCCTCACACTATTGAAACACAGGCGGTCTACAAAATATTGAATTATTTGGCGAATCCAATGCCCGCAGGCAAAGAAAGCGATTGCCGAAAGTACTGAACAATCTAATTTAATGAAATTTTCAAATCCAATAGCTAAGATTTAATTTCGATTAAGGCCACACCATCGAGACCCTGATCACCATCTTGATCCAAAACTTCTACGTCAGCATTGCTAGCCTCTTTCATGTTACCAGCCTCGTCCATGTCGCCTCGTTTCCAGAACAACGGCCTGATTCCGTTCAAAATGACCAAAATCAATGCTGCAACGTCACTTAACACGGCCATCCACAGTGCAAGGGAACCAGTCATCGTCGCGATCATAACGGCGAATTTAATAACTAATGCTAAACCTATGTTCTGCTTGACAACACGCCTAGTAAACCTACTCAAAACTAAAAGTTCGGGGATTTTAGTGAGGCTGTCACTCATCAGGGCAACTCCTGCCGATTCTATAGCAAGTGCAGTAGCACATGCGCCAATTGCTATGCCCACATCAGCTGCTGCCAATGAAGGTCCGTCATTTACACCATCGCCAATCATAGCAACTTTGGTCCGTGTTTTAGGTGATGGTCTCTGGACAAATGAAACAGAGATAAAGACGATAAAAGGCAAACAGTGTTTGAATGAATCGAACGAAAAACAGAATGTAACTTGGCATGTTAGAAGCAACATTTCAACCAGCACTTTATAGAGTATGAAGCGACTAAAAATGAAACTAAATAAGGGCCTACCCCAACCATAACTCATTTTTCACGAATCTACCTTACTTGCAGAAAATTGGGGTTGTTATTACCCCTCCCCCATCCAATGCACCCGCGTGGCTCCGCCACTGGTTGTGGCATTGTCAATCTTTACAGGCTCCTCACACGAGCCACCAATGTATCAATACTGTTTTGTAACCCTTACTGGCCTCTTTTATGTAAAACCATAAGTAAAACCATACCTGGCAATTTCGAATCCATTCCAGTTTATGTTCCGGTTTCATACTTGCTATATAATTTTCGGCGCCAGTCGCTTTCATTACTGCTGCTGCAGCTCCGCTACAATCCCCCGTCAAAATAACCGTGCTAATGCCCAAGTCTTTCAAAATTTGTACAGTAACCCTTGCCGTTGCACGGGGGGTATCTGCGAGACCAATCATCAATGAAAGCTGAAATGTAATATGGATGAGGTAAGATTGAAAGCTGTTACTTTTTAAGAGGCACGTTTTTTCTTATAGCAGGCTGATTGCCAATAGTTACTGTAAGCTACACGTTAGCTATGTATTTTAGTGATAATCTTTCAACGGCTTTGATAAATCATATCTAGTCTTTAGTAAGGCAGATTTGGGTCTAGTATCTAGTGGCCTAACTAGCAGATTTGTCTGATGATGATCTTCGGGACCGGGCAATTCTGATGCCAGTGCTTTTAGCTCTCCGCATAGAAACATCAGAGGGGCTTCTCATATCAGGTTACACACGTTTTTTTGATAAGAACATCGAGTTTCAATGAAGCCTAGTTATGTTCTTAACTTTTTTGGTTTGAGAGCTCTAAATGTTCTTAACATGTTCTTAATTTCCTTGCTTTTACAATGTGCGCTGATTTTCCAAAAGAACGATAATTGCTCTGATAAGGAGCCGCGGGTTATCTTCTAGTACATGTCTGTGAATTCACCTTGCGTCCAATGAAAAAGTTTTGGCTTGACAAAATTGTAGTTGAAATAATAATTCGAACACTTTTCCAACACTTTTTTAACCATGTGTTTACTCCTGTTGTCTTTTGTTCTTGAAAGAAAGCTATGAAGCCTTATCATTTTCTTAACATGTTCCTAACTTTTAGGCATTTGAAGCCTTATGTTCTTATATGGTTTGTTCTTATAAAAACCTTGTATGTAATTGCGGTTTATAGAGGGTGGGGTTTTAGAGGTAAAAGCCTTCAATGGTCTAAAATCGCAAGTAAACACGAATGTCTTGCTACTGATAGGTAATATAATGTCAAGAACTTCAAGCCACGTTAAATCCCAGTTAGCAAGGACACGGTATGCTCTGCGCTAGAATTGGAGGCTTGGGATGAGGTAAAGTTGAGAACAGTTAGACTGTAAGTGGATCTGCCGGTCAAATGCCCATATAAACGTACTGTAAAACCATACCCCTGCATAAGCAAACAAACAACACAACCCTCTGCGGACAGGAGTACAAATAAACACTCAGTCTTGAGTTACAAGGGGCGTTATAAGGAGGAACCATACTATCCTAACTATATGTTTTTAATCATAGAGATTAAAAGGTCATATTGAAAAGTCAGGCTCTGGCTTATAGCAGATTACAAACTGTACTTATATGGACAAGGAAGTTGAAGAAATTGTTACAAAAATAGTATCCTTTCCGAATCATGATCCCCAGGATGAAAACATAATCCCTTTACCATTTAATTTTGTCAACAGATACTTTATATGAATTTTATGTCTTGAACTTACATTGGTAGCTGATAGGGTTATGTGTTAGAATATCATCAAACAAATGAGTAAAAGGCTGGAAAAAATAAATTATAGGCTGGCAATTGTACAACGATGAAGCTCCCTTAACAGGTAATATGTATTTTGCTTTGCAAAAAATAAATAAGGGTTTTGAGATAATCCTTTAATGGTTTGAATTCACACGTTAAATTAAAATAGGTTTTGGTTGATTTTTTCATATATATTTTGAAAGATATTATGCAAAGTATCAGATGATCCTGCTGAAGAAGAGCATATTGGATTACCTGTCCATCTATGGAACAAAATATGACAGTCTGGCCACAGTCTGCCCATGTTCCAAACAATCTTTCAGCTTGCAGCGACACATGAACACTTGACTGGCGCATCATTTTAATATTACCGACAACAACATGATGATTGGAAACAGTCCCTTTGAGGCCGTAACCTGGCACTGTCGTGAACTTTGTGACATCAGGGAGACCAACACTGGCACCAAAATTGGCAATTTTGTCGGTGATGCAACCAGAGTAGTGGTTGACGAGAGCTGAAGCAACTGGGTGACTCGATTTGACCTCAAGAGCAGCAACTAATTCTAGCATTTCTCTGCTGTTGAAAAAATAGGAAATAGCAAGTAGATCTTACATCTGTAAAAAGTTACGAAAAGGTAGTTGAATATAATAAATGTCAATATGTTTTCTTTCTCTAAATATCCCTTTTTGGAAAAGCAATTGATTTGAGCACTGGCAATGAAGAGGTAGATGAAAGAACAGATGGATTAACAAATGACTAACGAAAGAAAAAGGAATGATTGGATGATCAAATTCTTATAGATTGATAGATTTAACTGACTGAAAAAATGAAACAATGAATAAATAACGCAATGAATAAATGAATTGCCAAGTGATTGAATGAATTAATTAATGCAGAAATGAATGAATGTTTAAATCATGGATTGGATGAAAGAGTGAATGAATCGATGAACGAATGAATAAACTAATAACTAATCAAATATATAAATAAATAAATAAATCGATGAATCAATCAATCAATCAATCAATCAATCAATCAATCAATCAATCAATCAATCAATCAATCAATCAATCGATTCCAAATTGCGTTTGAATCATTGAATGGAACGAATGAATTAATGAAAATGAAATGAGACATACTACTTCATGTCATCTCTGAATTCTTTGATATTTACTACTTTGAAGCGCCCTTCCGTCAATGTGCCAGTTTTATCAAATGCTATATCTTTTATTCTTGCCAGTGTCTCCATATCTGTCCCACTTTTGACCAACGCTCCATTCTTTGCAGCTGCAGCAATGCCACACACGACTGGGATTGGCACAGACATAACCAATGCACATGGGCAAGCGATGAGAAGGACAATGAGGGCACGGATGCCCCACCAGTGCAACTGAGACTCGTAGCGGCCAACCTGAAAATTGAATATAACTATTATATAACTTATATTCGTCCTGGCATACAGGCTTTCTTCAGAGTAAGCTGTGTGCTTGGGCGAATTTTAGTTATATAATACATTAACATAATGAAGATCACGGTTAACCGGTCTGCTTATAATAGTGCTCGATGCCATGGAAGCAGAACTACACTTAACTTAAAAACATATTTCGACAGTTTGAGTTGTGGCTTTAAGTTTCACGCTTGATGCGATCTTCAGACAACTTGATAATAATACGTTGCCTTGCTGTCTGAATATCGCATTAAGGTGAAATTCAAAGCTACAACTCAGACTATCGTGTTGTGCCATTAACTTTAATATACAAATATACACCTATTTTTTGGCCGTTTTACCTTTGTATTCCTGCCACTCTGCGTTGTTCGTTTACTACGTTATTATTCTTTAAGAAACATAGTCGCAAGTATTCTTTAAGATTCCTGTAGGCAGCATGCAATATTATATAATACAAACTACTGAATCTATTGAATATTATTTTACAAGTGTCCATTATTACCTTGAGCTCTGCAAGTATTGCTGGAACTGCAAACACCAGCAGGGCTGTTATCAACACCAAGGGTGTGTATATTTTTGCGAATTTGTTCATCATTTTCTCAGTATGCGATGATTTGGCCTGTGCTTCTTGCACCATTTGCGTCACCTTCGACACAGTAGAGGTCTTAGAATTGCTCGTTGTCTTGATCTGTAATATGAAATGAAGAATTTTGGGCAAGTTGGAATAAAAATGGAACGAGGACACAATTGAAGGGAACAATGCTTTAAAATATGCCAATATACCTCAATTTGGCCATTGTTGTGTAGCGATTAAAGTTGAGGACTAGCGATATTAACGTCAGCGGTTCGAATCCTTGCCCTTACCATTTATGAGGATAGCACCCTTGGGGTGGTGTTTACAACAAATGGTGCCTCTCTCTGCCCAGGAGTTTAAATGGGTACCTGGTTCGTAGTTACGAGCGCCGTCTGTACCTGTATCCTATTATATGCGGAAAGTGTAAGGTCAGTAGGATAGGTTCTGGCTAGTAAGAGACTCTAAACAACATCTTTCTTTCTTTCTTTCTTTCTTTCTTTCTTTCTTTCTTTCTTTCTTTCTTTCTTTCTTTCTTTCTTTCTTTCTTTCTTTCTTTCTTTCTTTCTTTCTTTCTTTCTTTCTTTCTTTCTTTCTTTCTTTCTTTCTTTCTTTCTTTCTTTCTTTCTTTCTTTCTTTCTTTCTTTCTTTCTTTCTTTCTTTCTTTCTTTCTTTCTTTATTTCTTTCTTTCTTTCTTTCTTTCTTTCTTTCTTTCTTTCTTTCTTTCTTTCTTTCTTTCTTTCTATCCACGCATGCGAGGCAGGGCAAGAACACATACACATGAGCAAGAAGCTCATCTAAGGGCAGCTTCGAGTCTGCCATTTAACGGATCATTTAGGTCTCTTTATACTTTCATCTACATAGTACTACACTCGCATTTTGGTTCGTTTCTCTTAGACAATAGCAATGGATAGAAAAGAGCAGAGTCCACTCACAGTACCAATGCAAAGAGCAATTAATAGGATCTCTATGGTAACTATGAAATTGACCTATCAGATGCATTAGTCGATTTCTGGCTGCTAGTCACGTTTCAAAAGGCAGAAAACGGTCATTTTCCAGAGACACTGTGTCACTAGATTATAAACGTCCTCACATACCACGCTGGATATAGATAGGCCTTACCTCTAAGTAGCCATTCTGAACAATTGTGCCACTATATGTTTTGCTTTGTGGTCCCTTTTCAATTGGCATCGCTTCGCCCGTTATTGAGCTTTCATCCACTGATGCTTGCCCCTTGACAACTTCTCCATCTAACGCAATTTTCTCTCCAGCGCATACAATGATTCGAGTACCAATCTCAATCTCATCGATTGCAACACTTTTGCCCGTTTCAGCTAAAACAGCCTTATCGGGTAATTGCACCATGATGCCTAGGAGGTAACAAGAAATTTTAGGCCTAGTTTAGACGTCGCATTTGCGTCGCATTTTTGTCCAATCAAATTCAATAAATCAGTTAAATCCATGATAAGTTTATGACAATTCCGACGTCTAAGTCGAACTGTCAAATTTGTGTTAAACCCGACTCAAGTTTATGATGCTCTGTTCACTTCAATCATTCATTAAATAGATCAATCAATCAATCAATCAATCAATCAATCAAACACTCAATAGATGAATGAATCAATGGACAAATGAATCAATCAAACACTGAATCGATCAATCAATCAATCAATCAATCAATCTATCAATCAATCAATCAATCAATCAAACACTCAATCGATGAATGAATCAATGGACAAATGAATCAATCAAACACTGAATCGATCAATCAATCAATCAATCAATCAATCAATCTATCAATCAATAAATCAATCAATCAAACACTCAATCGATGAATGAATCAATGGACAAATGAATCAATCAAACACTGAATCGATCAATCAATCAATCAATCAATCAATCAATCTATCTATCAATTAATCAAACACTGAATCAATCAATCAATCAATCAATCAATCAATCAATAAATCAATCATTCAACCAACCAATCAATCAATCAATCATAGAAAGGCGTTTGTTGAAAACTTTCTCACCTGATATAGCACTCTGAACTTTGTATGTGCAGTATTGCTGAAGCACCTCCGCAACGGCAAACACAAACACAAGCGTAGCGCCTTCGACCCATTCTCTTAACGCAACTGTCCCCGCAACCGCAATCAGCATCAATAAATTGATATCGATGAAGACTTTCTTCATTAAATTAATACCTATCTTCCTCAAAATCGGCAAAACTCCGACAACTATCTCAACGATTGCTACCCATTTCTCCCAGCTGTATTTCTTGACATTACCGATAATAACTGCCATAAAAAGTGCCAGAAGAACAATTAAAATGGCTGATTTCGCACTGAGTCTAATGATCACTTCCTTCCTCAAAAGATGCTCATCTTCGTGGTTGGCTGATTCCATGATGCTAACACCCAAATGCAACTTATTCAAAATGCTGACTATGTCAGATGCTGTGATGATATTATTGTCGTGCCTGACAAATCCGACACGACCTACGATATTAACTGACACGGCACTGATCCCATTTATCGGTTCTAATTCCCGCTTCATCAACTCTGCCTCTTTCCCGCAGCATATATTCTGGACACGAAATTTTGTTGTTTTGATATGAGGCTCTGATACTGGGATTTCTACATCGTCTTTCGTGTCTATATCCGTGTCACTGGCGGCGCCCGGCAATGCCGTGTACTTATGACCGTGAACATCTAAAAACTTTCTCCCGTCGCTTTTCCCTGCGGATTTTGCCGTGGAGCCATAGGACACGACGTTTCCCATTCCGCTTAGAAGTTCCTTAAAATGCGTGGGGGTTGTAGAGCCCTTTTTAGTGTCGTCCATTTGCACGAGACTTGTAGTCTCGCAACAATCATCATTTCCTTCACCTAGAACTTCTTCATCACAGCATGTCGAATTCTGTTGAAGTGATTCGCAACAGGTCGCAGCTTTCTCCCCAAATTTCACATTTGCTTCGCCTTTCTCCTTCAAATCAGCGGAAGATGAAGCTAGATTCTTGTCCTTACAACTTGTTTTCGCTGAGCAGCAATCTTCCGTATCAGTTGCTGGCGACACGCCGAACCGGTTCTTTTTCGCTGCACAAGTCTTTGAAACTTTCTCTTCACAACAGCTTGTTGGCCTTGATTTATCACAACAGCTATCCAAACTATTTCCTGACTTTTCGCAATGACTTTCTCCAGTCTTAGCAGATTCGCTTGATTCCTCATTGTCGTTTTGTTTGCCACAGCAGCTATCTAAACAAAGTTCGCCTTTCACAACTTCTGAATTGACTTCATTAAAACAACTGTCTACTTCTTTTCCTCCGCAGCAGCTTTCTAATTCTCCCTCCTTTCCATCATCTCCATAATGATCTCGATCAATTTGCCCGCCGCCAATCATACCCTGTTTGTCTTTGAAACCTATTACCTTGTCTTCTTTACAATGAGACTCGCCTATACCGGCAGCATTGCTATCCATGAACGCTATACATTCTTTCTTCTCGCAACAGCTTTTCTTGGGATTATCATTAAGAAAACCTGACTTATCAGCTTCAACAGACCACGTGTTTCTTTCGTCATCAAAACTCTTTTCTAAAGATATCTTATCAGCCTGATAATCTACATTCACAGTTAAACAAGCTCCACCATCGCGGCCTCCTCGCTCCCCAGATTTACACTCCACGCGAATATCATCATTCGGCAAGCATAAGTTATCAACACCACACCAATCATTGCCAGGATTTGAACTGCAACACGTGTCTTTTGACGCCATTTTATCTATCAATAAATGACATGTTATCTATCAAGCACATTATCTCAGGGTTGGTGGGGCACATATTGGCTGGGGGAGGATGCACATCCGGGGGGACAACCCTAACCCTAACCCTAACCCTAACCCTAAACCTAACCCAAACCCTACAGAAATCTGTGAGGTCCGAAACATTTCTTACAAGAAACCCAAGAACTCTTGCTTCATTGGCTGTTTGCCCCCTTATGAAAAAGACCCTTGCTACACCACTGCTTGGGTCCTTTTATCCTTTTCACCCCCCCCCCCCAGTGATAACACAATTGTACAGTTACAACTACTCCATTTGGTCAGATTGCAAGGGGGTACTCTAAGTGATGGTGTAGGATCAAAGAAGCCTTACAAATGTTGAGCTACAAGCGAAACATGCTACTGACAGCATCAGCCTCCTTCCTTAGGAACAAAAAAGTGGTCAAGAAAATGGGCAAAAAAATATTACCAATATTACAATTATTGTAATGGTAATAGGGTTGTTAATGGTGGTGATTAAAATGATAAAAGTGCAAATTAGCAAAAAACTGCCTGCTTTCCTTTCATTCCTTCAAGCCAGATTGCAGAGCATTGCTGTGGCGCACCCAAGAAAATTTTTTAATGTGTAAGATAGCGCACCTTTGCGCCCCTCAGATTTTGAAGTTTTAATATTTATGCAATGATATTCATAGTTTAGTGGCGCACCTGAAGTTTTTGTTGGGTTTTTGCGCACCCGCACCTGAGGTGCAGACTGTTGGCACACCCAAGATCTTGTCAAGATCGGCCATACTCTGCAAACTGGCCTTCAAGTGTTCCCACCTACATGAAGTGATATCTACTGTGAGTCCTAAGGTTATAAGATTTCGGTTCTTGGTGAGTCCATAGAAAAAGAAAGCAGCTGATAATGCAGGCTGTGTTATCATTGTTTGAAAGCTTGGAATGAAAATGGTTATGTTGCTTAATAATGCCTCCTGATTCTTTAGACCAAGAGCATAACTACTCTTAAAATATCTGAAGAATTCTCATGATCCTTAATGCTGCCTTTGAGAATATATCACTGAAAAAGTATATGAACAATAAGCAAAGCGTGAGAGAAGATCATAGAAATATACATCTTAAGCAAACATTTCCAGCCATCATAAAAGCTGTGACCTTGGGATTTTGTGAGGCTGTGTTTACGTTGCGTAAAAAATTCATGAAGCAACTGATATGATTTGATCTTCAGTCATGGTAGCCCTGTCAGTTCCTGAGAACTGCTGTTCAAGGGAAAATTAAGAACTCTAAAAATAAAAAGCAATTTACCAATGGCAATCAAAGCAAGACAACAAAATTTGAAAAGTTTATCATCATTCTGTTCTCAAAGGTTGTCAAGGAGCATGCTTGTTTAACTTTTTATCCAAAATGTTTTCCAGAGCTAAGGTCAATGAAAACATATAGTCTTTGCCAATTACTTTTGTAAGGATAGAGCTCAGTTTCAGTATTTCTGACACTTGTAACAGATTTTTTAGAAACAAATTAGGAAAATAGTTCTAGACAAGACTGTATGATTTGTACATAAGGGCAGCACTCAAGTGATGCCAGAACATAAATGTATGTGTATGAATATTTTAGCATGGAATAAATTATCCATCAATGCATTCGGTGTTCATTTATCACTATTTATTACCGAATTTTTTTGAGTGGAATAGCAACTAGTATTGAATGCTGGCCTGTCAAAGAATGCCACTAATATTTTACTAGAGCATAACATCTGTTTATTTGGCCAATTTATGTTCCACTGGCGCCAGGGCTCTGCATGTTCCGTGCAAACAATGACAAAGGCATAGATTTAGGCCTTGCGTGAACTAAAAAACACCACGGCATACTGTGCTTGGGGACGATTCTATATCAAACTATTTAAGCTCAGGCCAATAAATTAGGCTTCCGATTACTCACGTTTATTCGATCCTGTTCCATGCTCTACTTGGAAAATTGAAACGCAACGCTGCAGGAATAGGGCAACAAAGAACTACAAAAGAAACCTTTGAGAGTTTCGTAGAGTCTTGGCTCAAAATAACTAGTAAAAATTTCAAATTAGTTGCAATATATCAGACGGATTAATCTAACAAATGTGCAGGCCTCTCGCAAGGAATGATTTACCAGGCTTATCAGCCAGCTTCGCTGGATGTCAACATGTCGATTGACTGGCCTATAGCAAAGATCATTAGACCCGCTTTGACCTTAATTAGGCCAATTTTAAATTCAATAGAAATAATGTTGATTAAGTTGATACAGAGGCAAAGTTGAAGAGATGTACCTTTATATTTAGTTCACAACGACCACAAATATCTTCCACAAACTTTGCCGCTTCCCTCCACAATCAAAGTTTGTTGTCACGAGGGTAATTGCCTCACTTACCAAAATAGTCACCTTTGGCCAAACGATAGCAGTGGACATGAAATCGCACCATATTTTAGCAGTGGTTGAAATGGCAGGTAAGGCGGATGATTCGAATTTCTGCTATTAAATATGGATCAATCAGAATTATTTCGATTTTTTCTGCATTTTTCCTGCATATTTTATGCTCTTTTTTTACCACCAGGGCGACTTTTGGTTGTGTAAAAAATTACATCAACTACCAACAACAAAAATGGCCGACCACAGTTTCACAACGAGGACATGGCCACCGCCAGACAAATGGCTGCCTGTGTCTTTTTGATGGTGAAAGACAGCATGAAGGCAGCTGAAAAAATCGAAATAATTCAGATACCTCCATATTCGAAGACAGAAAAGTTGATCTGTGCCTTACCTGCCATTTATACCAATGTCAATATATGGTGTGATCTTATGGTCCAGATTGCAGTCTTTTAGCCATTCCATAGCAAATAAAGTTCAACAATTGCCTCGTATTCACCACATGCCGTATTGGGCGGAGTGTCGCCTGGTGATAATAAGTTTAATAAGCTCGTGTTATTAACAGTAAAATAAGCTTTCTTGCCCCCCCCCCCCGAAAAGTCCTTCCACCCAATTAGCTGCCTACCTTGAATATTTCTCTTCCAATAATTAATTATTAGTATGCTTAATTAATCTTCAATTGCTTTAATTTGTAATTTTTTGTTTTTATAGTTTAGTATAAAACTTTTTTCTAGGATAGAGCCGACAAGTACACTTGCCAATAAGATAAAATTTAGACAAGTAAATTAGGAAGGAAAATGAGCCAATTGATTTGACTTTAATATGACCGGCCATACCTTAATTGGGGATGATACGAGGCTTTAAAAGTTTACTTGAGATTACAGACAGTGCCAAACTATTTTGCAGAACGAGAGACAAAAAACCTCAGAAATGTAGATAAAACATTTTCGTATTTATTAGAGATACCTGCAGACCATAAGCATCCTAGATAACCCACTGTTAATAGATTGAAATAAATGAAGGCAGGCCTTAACACCAACAATTTGAGGTTTCATAAACATAGAAGATAATATGACACATAACATAACTAGACTATAAGGAATGCCTTGTATCTCTAGACATCTAGACAAACTACAAAATATGGAGGACATAAACAAAAGACTTAGTTTAACATTGGCGGGAAAAATTGGAGTATGCGCAGGGGCATCACTTGAGGGAGGTGATGGGAGTGGTTAATCCTTCTAACAATGAAATAATCTTCATTTGCAGAGCAAAAATTTTGACTGTAAAGCAGGTTTTAGATGAAAAATGGGTGCTTTAACTTGGCTAATTTACCATCAGCCTCTCAACACAGAGCATGAAGTGACGCCCCTTCCCCCCCCCCCCAGTTTTGAGCTTTTTGTTCGAGGTTCTTTGTTCAATTTTTGTTCGATATTCCTACGATTTTTGTTCGTAGGCATCATAATCTTTAAGCTTTAATTCGATCTTTCAATTAACTTGTGTCCATTTGATGTGTTCCCCATTCCGGAACCTGTTGCTGTATTTTCTCCAAAATATCGTTTACTTGCAAGCAAACACCTTGGATTTGTTTGTCCCAAAGAAATAGAGTTTGCTGAGCTGCAAAAACAAATGGTAGAAGAAGATAAAAGCGTGGATATTACAAACATCACGCTATCAATATTGCAAAAGCTATTTAACATTGTCAATAAAGAACAAGGCCCCTGAGGACTAGGAGGCTGGGGATATCATGCCCCTAACTTTTTATTCAGCATTAATTCGAAACACCATCTGCATCTGCTAATCAATTTAATAGTATTTACTCAAACACTTTTTCACGGAAAAGATTTTGACATTAGGTCTGAAAAGAAGCTCATCGTGATTATCATCCTGGTAATTTTTTGCATTAAAGCTTAACCCTTTCGCACCCGGATTTATTTTCATTCAACTGTTAAAACCCATATAAATCTACGCTTTTCCGGGGGTAGCATAGTCAAATAAAGTGGGTGAAAGCGTAAACTATTATAGAAAACTGCCATCAGAACATTTACAATATATCGTACTTCACCCCCTGAAAAATTAAATCTTACGGTGTTTGTCATTGGGCCATATGGTCCGTCCGGGGGTGAAAGGGTTAACTCCCCTCCCACTTTCTGGCCTCGTTAGAGGACCTGTAACATAATAATTGTAATGAGAAATAATAGGTAATAAAACCTTCAAAATGGACTATTCCATCGATTTGATCAATGGAACCACTCATCCTTCCTTCAGAGATCATTTGCGATGCTATCCGCTCGGCCTACAATGAATAAATATTTCGTTTATAACACTGGGTGTCAGTATATTTTATATCTTCGAGCTGCACTGCCCATCTTTATTGGCTTATTTCACTTCAAATTCGATGCTACTTTGTTACATTTGCAATAAATTCTGGTTTCTATATAAATTCATGTTACTGCTGAAGTGATCACTCAAGTACCAATCGAAACGTTTATCTATGGCCTAGTCTATAAATTTATATTGATTATCCAATTACACGTCCAAAACCTAATAATAATTCTTTAATGAAATGGATTTGTGAAATTGATGCTTTTTATAGTCGTCCTAATTCTATGAACGTTTAGGTACTTTACGATTTTGAGTCATATATATTTATTTCATATATTTCCCATATTTAACTAGTTGCCTTTAGGATATGGTTATTAGATGCTTAATCTTAAATTAACAAACAAGAAATCAAAGAATAAAGAAAATCACAAATAAATCTAATCGTTAATTTTTCCTTGTTTACTGTTTGCCCCATTAATAAAGTCATCAACGGGCCACAAAAAAACGTTCCTATTTATGGGAAGTTTATGCGAGAATGTATAACTGTTTTACGTTGCAGAACAAAGTAGCCAAAATAACGAGGCGATTCTATAAACTATCCAATGCAGTTGAGTCTACTATTCTCGACTTTTTATGTTTTTACAAAGATAAGGGACAGACAAAAACATTAAACGCTTACTTTTGATGGTGGAATTTCAAGAAGAGTTCCAAGTTCCTCAAACGTGATGTTGTTGTATAATTTACTGACTGCTATCAGATTATGCTCAATTACAGCTCGATCAAGAATACTTGAGCCTAAAAAGGGGGGGGAACTTTTTAATTCAAAGACACATTGTTCAACTTATTACACTTTCATGAATGTTAACCGTCAACCAAACCTGTGCGAAGTATCAATTTCATAGGTTTTGTACAGTGTGTACAGTATGGGATGGATAAATCGACATGAAAAATGTAAAGAAGGCCTAAGCCAGGGGCCTTAGTAGGCTAAAGTAAGCACCCAATGAGGATTTGTTAAAAAATTCTTCATGTGATCACTCTTCGTGATAATACTTCTTTTTCCTCATGCAGTTTAGTAGCTTCACGTGATCAGCTTTCCAAAAACGTGATTGGCAACTCGAGAAAAGCGTACTGTTCTTAAAAGGACGGATCAATTTGCACAATATTATGGAATGCCTTTCATGTTACTGTACAGCTGCATATACACTGGGGGTAAGATGATTAAATTGAAGACCCTACTCTCAAATGCTGAATGCATAACCATCGAAAACTTACCATCTGCAGTTGTTGCTTTTTGGTGTGGAGCCAGAAGATTAGAGAATTCTTGCAACTGTTGACCGCGGATAACTCTATCTAAATACCTAGGGTTGGATGGATACTAAACTATAAAATGGTCATCATTCACTGAAGATTGATATTCTCAATTATTTTTCACCATCATTCTTACTTATACACGAATAGCTCAACTTAAATAAATGAAAGTAACAACTTCAATAAAAGAATGGCCTGCTCTTCCGAATGGTCAATGGATGCCTGCTGCTCTGCAGGGAAGAGGGGGGGGGGGCAAAGGGACAAAACAGTGGAAAATGAAAGCAGAACACTGGCAAAATAAAAGAACTTGGCTTATTCTCTGAGGTCAGGAGGGACAATTGCCCCGTTGTTGAGAGGCGTCCTTGAGAGGGTCGTGTTTTCATGCGCCTTTTGTAACATTGTCACTTCCTTAAATGCAACTTTACTTCTATTTTGAAGCGCCCGATTGTTCAGATTTCTCTAATATTATTATCTTTATCTAAATCTAGGTTCAACGGCGGTACTGAAAAGTCAACACAGCATTAGCCTGGCACAAAGAAACGAGTCTCTCTGCAGCCATCTCACCCATGCATGCTGTTTCTTCGAACAACAGGACACTGCCAAGGGACACTGCGCTGCGCCTAACAGCGTCATCATCATAGGCGTGGCATTAGTTTTTATCGCTGGACATACATTCCTCTATACGTAAATAATGCACATATAAGCCTCGATACATACATTTTCTCTAAAATTTCAAACGCTGGTAGATGCTGGCATCTTTCGTCTTTAAAAAGTGTTGCTAGCATCCGAGACCTTTGCTGCCCGGCAGATGCCAAGATGGTGCAAACCAATGCATGTTTCAATGCCTCTAACCGCTCATCCTCGTGAACTAAAGAACTGTATGACAATGCAACATAACGTTGTGCGGCCTCTATGAATTTACGACGGTAGTCTAAAACTCTGGCATAGCAAACCTAAAAATAGATAAAAAATGTAAAGTAGAGAAGAAAATAACAGGCTGCCAACCGGATTCTCGAGAAATTTTTCCAAAGATGTGTGTTATTCATATATTAGGAACAATGCCAGTGGCGGAGCGAAATGGGTGTATGGGGGGGGGGGGGGTATTTTCTGACAATATACGTAGATTCGTCCAAAATTTAGAGCAGGAGTATTATGCCTCAAGTTTCATTTCTTGATCAAATACTTTCTTTAAAATTTTTTCATAAAAGATTTAAAATGGGAACAAGTACTGAATATGCATTATCTTAAATTATTATTTTATTCATATATCTCAAAAAAAACAACACAAAATTAGCTACACATAAATATTCTGTGTTTGCTGTAGCCGCAAAAGACATGATGTTATCAAGCCCCAACTACGACAGCACTTACATTAATATTAAAGTACAAATACAGATAATCTAAATGACAAAAAAGATAACAACAACTTAACCAGATGTTTTAGAAGGAACACCACCCCCATCCATATAATTGTTCTTAATGATTAATCTTAAATTATATACAACACTGCTTAGATATATAATAAAGAAATGCCTGCAGTGATAGGCCCCTTACCTTGCAATGATCAAGAGGCCCTTGCAATGAGGGATTATAAACCAACAAATACAGCAAGAACTCAAAAGGATGAAAAACAAGATTATATTTGATTGAAAATAAACTTCCTCTAAGTCTTTTTCTACCATCAGTGAGCAACTCAAGCTCAGCTATTAGTGGATAAGAGAAGTAGACTTAGAAAAAAATCTAGTTTCAAATGAAAAAAGTTCACATATTAATATTTCACTTCGCTATGCAAGGCTATTTTAAAGTAATGAGGGACCTGACACATTAAGATCACAAGCCTAATTTTTTCATTTTTAGGCTATTTTTTTCAACAGTCGTTGTTTCCCACTGAACTGTTTTCCTCTTCTTCCCTTTCAACAACAAAAACATGAATAAAATTTACCTTAAACAATATCTGAAGCTGTTTATCCTTTGTTTCTGCCTGTAAAATCGATGCTCTGTTGATGAACGCCTCAGCCTGAACTGGATCATCATCTTCTAAATATAACTGAGCAATTTTCAAGTAAATTTCCAATTTGAAGTCACTCGGATAGATTCTGTAAGCACAGAAATAAATATATTAAAATCAGGCATTTATTACCATTATGATCATTATTGCTACATTGACCTTTTCCTTGCAGGGGTAAGACAGGGGTGCAAAAACCCGCAGAGCTCTTGCCAACAAGGGGCTTAGGGGCATGTCCAACTACCCCACCCATTTGACCGTGTGTCAGGGAACCTAAATGCTTTTTGAGAAATTTTTAGCACTTTCTACAGAGAAAATTTGATGGGCTGATGAGGATGGAGATTGTTGGGGAAATGTTGGTGTTGGCTCTGAAAATTCTCTTTAGTGAAAAAACAGCAATTTAACTGATTGCATTTTCTTAGCCTCAAATTTCCCTCAACCCATACTTAACCTCTTTACCATATGACTGTCCTTGCATCTCAGAATGTGATATTGATAGACTCAGAAGTTTCAAAACATTTATCATGTCATTTTAAGATAAAAAAAAAAAAGTGACAAACTTTTGTCCAGTTTCCAATGGGATTCCAACAAGAACATTAGCAGCAGTCCTCCAATCTTGTACACTTTCATACAAACCAGCTAAATGTTGTCGGATAGCTACAACCTAAAGAGATAATTTTCCACATGATCAAAGCGTTGGAAAATAAAGATGAAAAAGCAATGTTTGAGTTAGCCAAGGGCCATGTGCAATGAAGAATCTGTAAATAGAAATCATCAATAAAAATACACAAACACAGAATGGGTACAAACAATAAGTGATTTTGATATGGAATTGAAATAGTTAGTAAATATTTAAATATACATAGAAATTAATAAACTGATATTTTACCTTGGAAAACCTTAACAGAAAAACTGGCATATAAAATTTCAAAATATACCTGCTCTTCAAATGAAATTGCTCTTGACTGTAACTTCTCTAAAGAAAAGTTGCAGATAACCTTTGCATGTTCAGGGTCAAATGATGGCAGTTTAGCACAAAGATCTGAGATTAACTGTCTAGATATGACCAGGCTCACACTTTCTTGGGCAACTGCAACAAATAAAAAACCAGAATTAATGTGATGATTAGATTGTGGGGATCATACCTTTATGAAAAAGGATATCACCAGAGTGACAAATAACAGACATATTAATAGTTCCATGACAAGGTTTATTTAAAAAATGCAGGTACTCTACAGGTAGACATTGCCCAGGGTCCTCATAAGTCTTACCCCAGAGTGCATTTCTACTTAGGCTCAATGATCTTTTCTCTGCACCAAGCTCATTTTAGAGTACGTAGTGGAAACTAATGAAAAAGAATTTAGGGTGGGTAAATTGATCCCAGGGTACATTTGAATCAAAATATACCTGAGATCACTGAAAATAATAGCTCTCTTGTATTTTCAATTTTCTTGGGCATACTATCTGCCATGGACTTTTGATGGAATGCACCCTGGCACTTGGCATTCTGGAATTTGATCTGCGATCCACAGAGTCGCTTATGACAAATAGGACAAAACAACAGGGCAACAGAAACTGGCCCTGGTATGGGAATACACCCTGGTTGAAACTTAAGACTGCAAGATCTATCCAAGTCTACATCACATCATATTGAAGATCATCATAGCAAACTTGCAAGATTCAAACGCATTAAGAATAATTGCAGTTGAAATATTTAACAAGCTTCTAACCAAAATTTGATCGGTGAAGTCTGCACTTGAGTTTCGAAACAAATCTCAATGATTTTCTAAACAATTTTTATTTTTAAACTAAATTTTTACACATACCTGTATCAATGAATACTTTAAGATCTCTCACCACACTTTCTTTAGAGCTTAGTATTTTTTGAAATATCTTTTTGTACTTCTCAACCGAATCTTTGCGCGTATTTCCACCTCCAGACAGTTGCCTTAATTCCACACTTACCCAATCCGACGCCATTTTGCTAGACACTGTTTTCAAATGATAATGAGGCAGATCCATAATGGGCACATGCTTTGGTGCCCTGTGTGGGTTCATCCAGTCGGAATCGGAAAAAAGGTTGGTCGGTCAGGAAACCAGTCGGGGAAAGATAGCGGATTGTTCTTGGTAATGAAATGCCCGAGTTTCAGAGGGAAATTAATCAAGAGTCCATTCTAATAAGTAAAAATTTTGAAACAATCAAAAGGTTGAGATAACAGCGGCTTCAACTCTTTTAACAGATGAAATTGTTATCACGCAGCATCTTTAAGAAAAAATGAAGGAGGCGTGTGTTGTGCCCAGAAAAATAGGGGTGCCCATCCTGAAATCTCCCGTTGGACCAGCAAACTTAATATTTCTATCAACTTTTGATTGACATCTATAGCATGTTAATCATAAAATGGGTTGATTTATGACCAATTTATAGTTTATTTTTCGCTTAAAATCAGAATTATCAGATTGATTATAAAGTTCTGATTTTAACAAAGAGAAATTCCCATCCCAAAGGTATCAGATAGACTTCCACTTGCCTGGTGTGTTGAAATTAAAATATATTTGGATGATAGAATCATATTGGTACAGTAGAATCTTGTTAATTCGGACCTTCTGGGGGACAGCAAATTCGTCCAGCTAAGCGAATGTCCAAGATATCCGAAGTCTCGATAAGACCGTAAAATCCAAGGGGGACAAGAAATCCGTGTGACTATGCGAATTGCCGAGTTACCCAGGGTCCGAGTTAACGGGATTATAATGCATATAAATAAGTAGTTATTTCATTACTTTTCTCATCTTTCGGTTTTGTCCCATTTTGTTTACCCATTCCCTGTTTACTAATCCCCTGTTTACTTTGTCGTTTAGAATTAAGAATTTTGAGCAGAGAAAGCAACTCAATACAGCGTACAATCATGTGTAACAAACACTTAATATACAATTTTTCGTTTAGAAAAAATACTGGCATGAATCTTCATAATAATGAAAACATTCTTAGTTATGAATTCCAAATAAGATACCAGACAACACGGATTGAAAAATAAAGCGCAAAATTCGCTAGGCCTTAATTGTGCCCGGATGTTTTTAGATGTAGAACGAATTTTGAGCTTTACTCCTAAATTTTGAGGAAATATTCTATACGTTGACTGATGCCCATCTGAAAATGATACAGAAAATGTCTTTCTGTTATGAGGAAATCTACAGCTTGAATGGAGAGTATGAAATTAATATAATTCGTTCCAAGTTGAAATTGTATGCAACATATTTGTAGATTTGGAGCTTTGCAGTCAACAATCTTTGGCTATTGCTTGAAGGGGTAGGTCGTAAGAAATTTAATCTTGGAAAGAAAACAGTCACGAAACAAAAAGAAATAAAAATTCTCAATTATATTACAAAAATGGTGTTTAGTTAGCTTGGAAGATTCTTCCATGCAGCATGTTTGCTGTGTCCTATTGCAGTTCGTCCGATCTACATAGGTGAAGAGAGTAGATTCATCTTGACTCCTTCTGATAAAGAAAAATGATACAATTAATGTTGCATTAGCTGTGTGGTCAATATGATTCAATTAGATTAAATACAATTTTCAGACCAAAATAAAATTTTAGATAAATCTCGTTTACAACGACAGATAATTTAGACTTCATCCAATTATACTTGTAGTTATTTAATCTGGAAGTAGAGGCAACTGATGTCAGTGGAAAAAGAAATCAAATAAATGTTATTTTACAAATTGCAACAAAAGTACTTGCAATAGGCGATCATGTTTGTTTTCCTTCTAATGCAAGATTTTGCGTGGCTGTCTCTACTAATTATGTATCAATATATAAGTGCTATCACTTACCAACTAGACTTTGCACCTTTTTCTATGTTTATTGCTAAAAGAGATTAATGAGCATTGAGACTGAGCAATATGAAAAAGCAAAGAAGCAGATCCAGTTATTGAGTTTTATCATGGATAGGCCACTCCGACAATTACCGAGACTAATTGGGAAGAATTTGCAAAGAATTAAAACGAAAGATGCAGCAAAGACATTCGAATACCAAGGTAGAATTTATCAAAACGGGTTTCAAACACACAGCTTGGAAATGTTCGAGTGATATCACCTTAAATATAAGGTTGCAGCGAGAAACTTTGGCAACAATACATTGCTGTTATTGCTGTCAAGGGTGAAAAAATGTCGAATCGACATATATGTTGCCTCGTTCCATGCAATGGCTTAACAACTTGCAACAATATACAACAATACATAAAAATTACAAACAAAACACAACAATATGCAACAAATGACGATGCTGTATTGCAAATAGCCCAGCCTGCTTTCAACTATTCTAAGGCTGGGTATCAGCAAGAAAACGGCATTTGACAAAAACGGACTAGCGCTGCTTTACTTTCACGTAACAATCATTGACCCCATGGAAGTGGAACAGAGGGCAGAAGTTGACATAAAAATCAAATTTTTATCGCAAATATAAATCGCCAAGTAAATTTAAAACATGAGACGAAATTCATGTTAACTGAATCTTTTTATTGTGCCCTGATACTTGAGAGTGGGGATGAATCAGATTCAAAAAGCACCAATGAGCCTGCTTCTAAACGAGGCCAAAGGTCAAAGGTTATGTCAGCGATCATCAGTTAAAGGTGAGAGTTCAAAGTACACAAAAGAACACAACATTACGACAAACAGAACTTTTAGACACGGACAAGGCAACACAGCATTAGTGTATTAACTTTAAGATGGTCATAAAGACCGGATTTTGTATATAAATCAATGATACGAGGGGTCTCTATGACCATCTATGAGTTAATCTCGTACCTTTTTGCTCTTAGTTGCTTTGGCTTCCTTATTCTTAGGAATTTCAGATTTCCTCATTCCTCCGTAACCGAAGTTCATTGGCATAGCTCCATAACCACTGAACTAGGTAAAGATATAAACGAAAAATTTTCGATAGGAGTTCACCAAATTTCATGCAAAAATTTTGCTGAGGCTGATTTTAAGATGAAAAAAGACTGTTTGCATTGAAGCATTCCCAAAAATCGTCTACAAAATCTTCTCCAAGGAAAACGGGGGCAGTAGAAGAAGTACAAGAAATTGAATTTAAAAGGAGCTCAAAAATTTCTTGATATCATTTTAAAACAACTAACTGCTTCGGTCCTTTTTTTCAAACTTGAGAATTAAAAACTATTTTAGTAGCAAAGTTGGTTGACGTAAGATGCAGCCTAGGTAAAAGACCTTTTTGCGGTATAAATGGCATATATAAAAATGTTAGCAGCTGTTACTAGCGTCATACAGAGTCCAGAAAGCGTTAATGCTCCACAGCTGAAAGCAAAGAGCCTTCAGCAGGGGGGAGGCTGGGGGAATTGCTCCTCCAACCTTTAGAAAATCCTAGCTTTTTTTAGCTAGCTAATTTTGCGATTGTTTTACCCTAATTGTTCATTGTCTTGCCTTCTTTACCTGCAGTGCAGCAGGCCTTTTCTGAGTGGAAGCCGCAAGTAAAATCGATGTAAACAGGAGAAATAGCGATGCCACGCCTAGACCACGCCCTATATCTTTTGATCATTGAGGACGGTTGATATGAGTTGTGTTGCTAGGCCAAAGTGAAGCTTAACACGCTTCCTGAACTCTGATAGTTAGAGAGTTAGAGAGTAAGAGAGTTATAATTGTCATGTGCCAGATAGACTCAAAACAAAGTTACATGATACTAAGCACCAAACATGCAACCAATATTTACTGTTTGAGTATACCTGGCACGTTTTGCTTATATGTCATGCGCTTCTACCATACATCCATCAACTTTATCGTGGATTTATTTTTAATTCCCGCAAACATCCCGCGTATATCTGCATAGATAACGCGCATGTTTGCCTTTGTTTACATACCATGGTATTTGAACCCATTGTACCACGATTTACTACATCAAATTGTTGCTGCCTTGCATCGGTTAGTTTATTAGTAAGGTCAGTAGATTGGGCTCCTCCCTACAACAAATACCTATGTGATAAGATCTGCTCAGTAACAACCCGCCTCACAAGGCCTCTTTTAGGTACCATTATAGGAGCTATTCCCCAGGGCTACCATATTAGGAAGCTTTAGGGCTGACTGTCCACAAAGCTATTAAATATCGTCCTGACAAATGCAGGGCAACGTTTGCCTAAGAAAAGGGCTTTTTCCATACTTGTGGCCGGGTAAACTAACTATGGAGTTAAGGGCTAGCTTATTCTTAGTCCTGTTCTCTGCCTTCACAGAGAAGAAGGTGACTGTGGGATGAATCTAGGCGAGCGATTTGTGCTAAGCGCGTGCCCTTGATTGCCCTTGATTAACCGGTTAGGCAATGAAATTTTTCAATACAGGTGCTTTCTAAGTAAGTAATGCAGAGCAATTTTTGAAGCTTAAAATAAATGTATACCTTCTTGGTTTGGAGAAACTAAGTACTGAACTTTCTTAATATTTTGATGAGCAGAGTATAAAATGCTCAGAAACTACTCTCTTTTACAACAACGCATACTTTGATTGAGAGCATAGGGGCCAGGGCCGGCGTTATATGGGGGCTGATGGTGTCACATCCCCCTGAAAAACGCTCTGTCGGCAAATTTTAGGCTGTAAGCTGTTGCGTCGGGTAAATTTTACTGTTCTGTTATCCTGCTCATTTGATATCACTTTGGTTTGCCTCGGCCAATTTCAAGCAAAATTGCAATCTGTGGACAAAACCAATGGTGGGTCCAGGGTCATACCCTATAGAACATACCACGCCCACCTTGTCGGCATATTCCTCATCTTACTTCCCTCCTAGTGAGATTGGGTCGCGATGGCCCCGATTGGTTGTTGCGTTAGTTGCTCTTTATCGCTACAATTTGCTTATAGAGTTAAAGAATTGTTCGTTAATGATAAATGATTAGTTATTATAATTTGAAAAACTCTTTTCTCTTTGTGATTAGACATAAGACAGCTTTTCATTCGAATTTGAATAAGATTGTAAGTGAATAAAGATTTAATAAAATCTGTCAATAACTTTTAATCCACTGTTTGCAGATTAAGTCGATGAAGTTTAGCAAAAACAAACGACCAAATGCAGGATAGTCACTGGAGGGGGGTTTGAGGAAGGACGGCTCTTCCTGCTAACGAAGAAAATATCGTCTTTTTGCAGGGCAAAAATAAGCGTGGCAAAACGGGTATCGGCTACGAAATGAGCAAATTCTTATAAGTTTAGAAGGGTGACTTTTGCATGGTAAAAGAGCCATCAGCCCCCCCCCCCTCCAACAAGGAGCATGACGTGATGCCCCTGACCAAATGGGCAAAGAAATTTAGAAAATGAAGTAAAAAAGCAGTTGAAGGTAAGCAAGCAAATATCTTGAAATTTCTGTCATATGCAAATCACAGCAAGGACAACAAAAACTCTGCAGATTATAACCAGTGTTAGAAGTTGATACGAGAAGCGACTTATGCGAATGCTAATGTGAAGCAAATAGGCGTAGCCGCAAATGTTGTTTGGCTTAAATTATCAAAAATTAAATTTATCAAAGCAAGGAAACGTGACGAAAGAACAGTTGGAATGGACAGATAAATCAAAAATGAATGCAAGAAAATCGAAATAAGCAATAACTTACAGGTGATCTGAACATTGAGCCAGCAGATGGATCAGGGACAGCTGGTTGTTCCATTTCTTGCCTTCCGATTCCTAAAAGACCTTAATGACGATCAATAACACATCTTAGAACTGCTTTGGAAACCCCCCCTTCTATGGTTGCAACTTTATAACAATACATGCATACAAAATAGAAATAAAGAATCAAATTAGTTAAAAATACAGGAATGAGAAGGGAAGTGTTCTGCTATAGCTCTTGAGTTTCACAGATACATCGTGCAAATAACATCCGTAATCAAACTTTCGGAAACTAGGTAAGCTGTGGCAATTTCATCTCTATGCATACCCGTGGATTTACCTTTGTACACAACTCTTATCCCAAGCATAAAAACCCATCCAAATGGATGTACAACAGCTCATTGTTTGCCAACGTTTGAAGAGGAGCTAAAAGCAATGCTTGCATCTGTTTTTCTTTCGTAAATATTAGTGCATTGTAATTATAACTAGTGTTTCATAGGATTGTATTTAAGACTATTTTCCTTCAAAGGAGGGTCCCTTGTAAACCAGCTATGCTGATGGATAACCCTCCTGAAACGTTTAAAAATGAATTTAATTGCTTACCTTGTCTGCTAAAGGCGCCACCAATTCCTCCGAGAGCACCGTAGCCTCCAACGCCATTGTCATGGCCGCCAAAGCCTTCGCCGATACCACCAGCAAATCCATGTCCAGCATCAATGCCACCAAAGTGACCGCCGATTGCATGTCCTTCACCTCCGAATCCGCCAAAGTGACCGCCATAGCCACCGTCGGCTAATCCATATCCGCCAAATCCTTCATGACCACCGAATCCCTCATGACCGGCGAATCCCTCGTGGCCGCCAAATCCCTCATGTCCGCCAAATCCATATCCGCCGAAACCATGACCGGCATAGCCGCCGTGCTCTCCAAAACCTCCAAGGCCGCCGAATCCACCGTGAAGTCCGCCACCATATCCGTGACCATATCCTGCGTGGCTAACAGCGAATGGTGCGAATCCATAGCCGCCTAGCCCACCAAGGGCGTGACCCCCATAGCCACCACGAGAGTGTTCCAATACATATCCACCGTGGTGGCCATAACCCTCTTCTCCAAAAGCTTCGCCACCATGACCAAAACCACCGTATCCGCCAGCCAGACCACCATATCCACGGAGACCGCCATAACCACCATGTTCGCCTCCATAGCCATGGAATCCACCGCGTCCTTCGAATCCAAGATGTCCTCCGATGCCACCGTATAATCCTGGTCAAGAGAAAATTAAAATCAGGTGGAATCATGACTATTATCTTTTCAACTTTTCTTTCCAGGTAGAATCTTATTTTTATTTTTTTAATCATATTTAAAGTTGGTATTTTACAATAGTTAGTAAGATATACTAATTCAAACCAACTATTTACAAAAAAAAATATACAATATACATTAAATAAAAATAAGAAATAGTTAGCGGCATATTTTGCAGGTGCATTAGCGGCATATTTTGGCTCCGTAGACCCCGTGGAGACCCCGTTGCGCCTCTATTATTATCTTTGTGCCTCTGCATCAGAGCGTCTGGGAGGGGGCTTTAGCTTCCCTAAGAAGAGATTGCTGCAACCTATGTTAGCAGACGGGACTGCTTGTGAATTCTATCTAGATCTTACCTGAATGGCCAAATCCACCGAACCCGTGTCCTCCATATGGACTAGCGAGGAATTGTCGTTTGGTTTCCTTCTGCTCTTTTGTTACAATCTTACCCTTGGCATCTTTGGTTTCTTCTGTTGATCTCTTGTGATGGGCTGCCAAATACAAGAAACAGAAAATGAAAAAAACCTAAAGCAGTGTATTTCGAAAACTTTAGAAAAGTTTTATAAAATTTTTTTGGTGAAAATGATCGCTAACTGGGATGTTAGTTGGGACAGCCTCCAAAATGTAAATTTATTGGCTTCTTGTGGTGCAAAACGCACCGTTTCAGAGCAGATTTACTTCCCAAATTGATATTGTGTAACATTTTACCAAAGTAATTTAATGCACCAATGAAAGTGTCTTTTTTTGCTTTCATATAGAAGATGTACATTTATCTGTGACATTAATGCTTCCATTTTCCATTCACTTTTAATACGGTCAAAGTCAAAGGTCAAAGGACAAAGGCTGTGTCTAGGGCAAAGGTCAAAGTGTAAAAATCCACTAACCCTTCTTCTTCTTCTTGCTCTTCTTCTTTGGTTTCTTTGGCGTGGTTGATTTGCTCCATGCGTATGGTCCACCATAATGTAATCCATAGTTTGATGAGGGCCAGATGTGTCTGAAATTCAATCAAAAAATTCACCTATGAGTCATCTGCTATGAATTATCTTTTTGATTAGTCTTTATATTACAACCGTTACAATTACAAATGTTGTAAATGTTTTGTTACAAAGTTACAAAAATATCGGAAATACTTGCCCAGCTCCGAGTGGATATCTATCAGCAGCGGGGACTGGATATCTACGGATAAAAAGGTGATATTTATTAGATTAAGACTCTTTCTAATTAATTAATTTCTCATGATGATAATAATGATTATGCACGAATATTTCAGCAGGATATTGTTATTTTCAGGGTCCTGCTTGCGTTATGTTTACAATAACAAAAGAAAACTAACGACTCCTTTTGCAACCATATTTTTCCTGCTTTACATTAAGGATTTGTATTTAAAAGGTCAGTTAGTTATACACTGCCTAAATACATTGAGATGTAGTGGTAAAGCCTTATTTTTAACACTTTCATCCCTGGAGGGACCAAGTAGTGCTTTGATCTTCAGCGACAATTCGTTACTTCTTAAGAGTATGGGCTAATGCTTCAAATGCTAGCTTATTTGTAGCTCGGCTTTTTACGGTCTCTTGGCTTCAACATCCTCACTTAAAGAACCTCCTGGCAATCTGACCAAATGCATTACTTGCTACTGTACAGCTGTATTATCACCGGGAGTGAAAAGGTTAATTTGATATTGGATCATAGAACGCCTCAAAAACATTATTGCGTAAAAATTTGAGGCAATTACCTGATTGGTGGAACACCAGCAGGCTCAGAAACAACAGGGGTGTAGGCAGGTGTTATTTGTCTCTTCTCTGAGTTTTCGCCGCTCTTCAAAGCGTTCAATTTGTCACCTGTTTTCTTCAAAGATGCAGATACTTCATGGACGAGTTTTCTGATTTCACTGAGTTTCTGAAATATCGAATGAGTCGCATTTCGTCTGTTAGTAATCACAAAAACTATGAGCTGAAAACTTCTACTGACAAAGCTCTTTACCGAAGCAGATATACTGGTTTCCAGTTCTAAGACTGTGAATTTCAGGCTTTTTTCTTACTGTTGCAAACATTACAAATGTTTTGAACGTGATAATTGAATGATGCAGTTGCGCGTGTGTCGTGTGTTGCATGTATGTTGCGCGCGATGGCTTGCGTTGCCTTCTGATTCGACTAATGCGGAGAGGGGTGTTTTGCGTAGCATTTCCCTCGATAGAAGAATTGGCGCATAACGCCAACTAGCATGCATAAAAGATTAGAAGACAAGTCCGTTTTGCGGGCAACCACTTCTAAAAGCGATCTAGCCTTACGACAAAGCAACGTTATCCTCTGTAAATTAAGACAGATTTGCGTCCATATCTAATGCCTTTGTTGTAGTAACATATGAGAGTCGCAAATGTGTCGTAATACAGCTACACGTAAAGCTGTAATTGCCAGCGTAACGGGCTTATATCAGACAGAAGGTGAAAGTGTTAAACTCAAAATCTACATTCCCTTAACAGCACTGGTTGTTAGATTGTGTGCTGTAATAATCAAGTTGAAATTCAAATGATTCTAGAATCACAGCCACCAATACGAGGGCAGCTATGTTCACTCAGTTCAGTAACACTAAGCTACTAATTTTTCCAAATATGGTAGATATCAACTTACGTCAGCATTTACGTCAGTCGGGCGCTTAGCAACAAGTCCATGTTTCATGGACTGTACCTCAACTTCAACATTGGGCGCTGCAACATGCACGTGTACTGGTCTTTTCAACAACGGTGAGCCCCCGTCATTATCATCTTGTTGTATAACTGGTACATTGGAAGGTAGGGGGTTAGCTGTCGCTACTGGTCCTCTGTCTTGCAGCACGGGAGCTGTACGCATATTTTGAATTGGAGTGGTTAGTAAATTAGCATCATCCTCGTTAGCAAGAGTTACTTGTCCATTAGGAGGCTAGATTAAAGATAGGTATTACGTCACTTTACAGACAATGACGAAGTTACTGTACGAGATATTACTGAGCTAGCGTTAATTTTATATGGCATTAAATTCGAATATAATCGTGTAGCATTAGACCCTAAAGAATTCATTAGCGAAACTGTACTTGAAATGTATTGGAAAGACACCGTTTTAAACTTATTTACATAAGCGATAATAAACAAGGAAATACGTTTTCTTACGTTCTTTTTACTTGTTTAAATTCAAATTCATTTACATTCTATTTATAGTAATGTTTTCTGATAATGTAGCGTAATCTTGCAGATCCTTAGGCTGCTATGAGAGTCATTTATATGAGGTACATTGGGTAGGCAATGTTTTAAGCATTAACTCTTCTTTAGCTATAGTTAACAGAAAATATGGCATTTGGGACAACATGAGGAATAGATGGAAAATTTACGATAGATTTTTGTTAAGATAAAGCAAGAAAATTAGGATAAAATGCTATGAAAAAAGGGATAAATAACTAACAAGTAAGAGTCAAAAAATGTTAATAAAGATTAAAAAAATCATAAGGATATGAATTAGGGATAAGAGAATGATTTTATTCTTTTATGGTTAGACTCTTTATGTATCATATATCCATTTACATTTCCATTTACATATATACAAAGGTAAATAGAAGAGTCAGATAATAAAAGCATCTGATAGAATAATGATTAACAGGTTAGAGACTAGGCTATGTTCGTGTTTAGAGGTTTACAAGTTTGCAAGACAAGTTTACCAAGAGATCCCAGATCTCAAGCTATTTTAATAGGAATAGCAAGAATTTGCATCTACCCAGGCCTCAATTAGAATTTGCAAGGACCGGTTTCCAATTCACAGGAGCCTGCTCATGGAACGAAATCCCACAACAACGTAGTGGCTATCCCTCTTTAAATTGGAGGAGGTGAATGAAAGGAGACGAAAGGAGTAGAAACACCTCTTGAGCAGTTGAGGTGGGAAGTAGCAAACAAGCGCGACCAGCTTCTTTCAATGTTCAATTTGTTTTTGATGACAGGCATTGTGCCTAAACGTTTACTTATGCTAAAATATTTATGCTAATGAAATATTACTAGGGTTAAAAGTCATTTAATTTAACTCTTATACAGCTTGCATCCGATCAAATAGCTATATATATATATACAAGTAGAAACATTTTTCGTGTGTATCTATCCATATTTGTATTTCAAATCGTGCGATGAACATTAACGAGTTAAATACACAGCAAAATAAATGTCTCCCTAATTCTTTTATATATTGATCTTTATAATATTTTTTCTTCTTTTTCTAATCTAATTAGTTCTTAGCTATATTAATTTTTACTTTAATAAGGCGTTAAATGGGCAGTTTTTAAATCAATTATACTGAAAATTTCATCCTGTGTGACGAATTTTTAAAGGAAATGAACGAGTGCAGTTCTGTTTTACACTAAACATTAAAAATAGACTAAATTAACTAGCTAAATGGCTGCAAGCAGCAAAATTCCTTGTACGCAAGCACTTTCGCTAATACACCAGAGGGTTGTATGCAAGCAAACACAGGCAGGCGCACTGCAAATGCATTGCAAGCATGTTTGAAATTAGGAATAACAGCATAAATTAGCTGCGCGCCGTAGGAAACATTCGGTTTGATGTGAGCACAAGCATGCGCAAATAAAATGATGCAAACGCAAGGTTTTTGAAGCGATAGAAAACCAAATGCAAACAAAAAACTTCAAAGAGACATACAACACACGTCTTATTGCAAACGCATCGGGCTCCGCCATCATATCATTACGCGCGCGTAACACGGTCTTGCGCACAAGTGAAACTGCATGATAATAAAGCATGTAGCAAAAAGACGTAAGCTAGAAACCCACCTCTCCTGGAACATTTTCTTCTTCTTGTTGTGGCTGCACACTTTCATAAGCAATTTCTTGTTTCTTGTCACCTAAAAGCCGGAATGCAGGAACTTTTTAATGGTCACGTTATATGGTGAAAAATACAAAAATTACATAAGTAATTGGCTGCGAGTCAAAATAATCAACTAGGAGCGCACATCTAATTTTTTATGGGGGGAGGGTGTAATCTAGCTGGACTGACTCTCATTATATGTTTTATTTGGGACCATCTGGGTGTTGCAAATTCAAGTAGCAGGTAAGTATGTATTTTGTTGAGTCAAATACGCTTTTTTTAACTTGTATTCCTCTAAATAGTAATTTCTTTTCAATAGGTTTGTAGACCGATTTTCTTTTAATATATATAAAACGTTTTAGGTCCGACTTACAAGATATTGAGGAGTGTGACACCCTCCCTCCCCCCTCAAATATCCCTCCTACAGGCACTCCTGCGATCAATGAATTGGTAAAGGATCACGTATCTCATATGTTATATGCAATTTTACAGTAATGTGACAAAGTATCACAACTATGTAGCTGCGCAGAAAAGGCTTACTTCGCTAAAAAGCAGAGTCCTGTTTTAGAAAACTTGTAAATTTCCTACAGGTATAATTACCTCTAGACAGAAAAGCATTTGATACCAAGACGGTTCAAGAATATAGCAGAGGTATGGTGTCCCAAATATTTTGGATAGTGGAATAATTTATCTAGATCATTATTAAGTGAGATAAGGTTGATATGATAAAAAGTGATTGGAGGTAACTTGAAGAGAGCAAGAAAAGCATGTATGTTGGCCAAGACGGTTACGATTTGAATCTGATACTTAAATCATAATGCTTTATGCTTAATGGCTAACATCTCATTTGGTCATGTTTCTTTCAGAGATATGACGTCACGATTAAAGTTTAAAATTAGCAGTTGTACCTGATTAGAGATTTACGAATTACTCAATAGTTTGCGCAATATTGTCCTTGTGTCGTATTAGCATATATCAAATGTGAATGAAGTTCCCTTCCGCACCCTTCTATACATATTAATTTAGTAAATATTTACTAGTAATACAAATAATCAGTGTCAGGGCCACCTTAAAGACCCATCGCTACCTGGCAACCTTTACACGCTTTTATACCACTTTTAAAGTCACTTAAAGTGCAATGATAAGTGGCAGGATCAACCATGTCACTCCCGGTGATAATACAGTTATACGGTAGCAGCTAATGTAGTTTATCAGATTGTCAGCTATTAAAATATTAGCCCCTTCTCCTAAGAAATAGCCAATTCTTGTTGAAGAGTCAAAGGACCACATGGTCACTCCAGGGATAAAAAGGGTGGGTGACAAGTTATTTAGTGCTGTTGCACAACTTTTTCCTTCCAAAAACTGAGCGCAGATCAGCCTAGTTCCATCATTAATAAGCTGCATGCTTAGAGAAAGTTCTCAGCTTTGAGACCGATGCCATCCTCTGGCCGAGCCGATCGTAAACGCGCCGAGATCACAGGGTAGCGATGGATCATTAAGCAATAATGACAACAAACTTAATTCACTGCTCCGCAGATTGGCCTATTACCTGCGGTGTAAGATGGCATTTCTTCTCTCTTGTGGCCGCCAAATCCGCCAAATCCGCCAAATCCGCCTAATCCGCCTAATCCGCCATAACCGCCACCATGACCGCCGCCATGACCGCCACCATAACTGCCACCATAGCCCCAACCATTATCATGTTCGATTGGGGATTCCCCATCCCATCCATGTCCGAAACCTCCATGTCCAGAGTATTCTCCAGGGATTCCTGAAACACCAGATGACATATGGGGAACTCCTGGATGTCCAAGTCCCATTCCTCCAACATTGTCAGCGAATTCGGTGCTGGCACCCAATGAGCCAATCAACTGTCTCTGATTGTTTACGTCAAGCATCGATTGCTCCTCCGGCATGGCAATATCTTGGCGTGTGGCAGCATTTTGAGTTGATTCTATGAACAAGTTATGTAGGTTTGAGCACGGAAATATTTGAATTCGGTTGGAAAGGCATCCTAAGCAACATCTTAAGATTCCACACGCAAAAACCAACTTGGCTCATAAGAAACTAGCTTGGAAGAAATTGCACGCTCACTAATATAATCATATACCAAATTTAAGTAATTAGCGAACTTGAATTTTTCCAGTTTTTTCTCAAGCAGTTAATGTTTGATGTTTATTTTTTAATGAAATATAATCATGCATTGTGCTTTGCATCAATTGCTAGGCTTCTGGCCTTTCCACTCTGTCATGTTCCACTTGGGTTTCTTATAAGTCCTTTGAAAAGATTTCCCCATTTTTCAAGAAATTGAACAGCTTGATTGGAGTAGTTTCTTATAAGCGGCGTTTTGCTTTTCCAAACGATTAGCAGAATCTTTCAAATCATTCTAAACTTCTATTTCTTCTATATAGCTTTGGACAGGCTAGTGTACGCATCCGGAAATGTGTCCGCGAAGTTTAGGTTGGTTCTCCATGATGGTTTATCCCCTAAGTCAAAGTCTTTCACTTCAAGGTCATCACATATTAGTTAGTTAGTTAAAAGCAGGGTCAAATAGCCTCATTACACGGATTACATCACCTTCATTTGATCAGAACGAGTCCTGAAATTGCCCGCGCTTACACTTGTTTAAAACGTTAAAATTTCTTGAATTGGGGGTAGATTCTGATTAACACGCCCCCCCCCCCCCCCACCTTTGTATTTTGTGAACATGCGCATTGGACAATGACTAACTAGCCTTTCCCTGAGCTCAAGGCTTTTATTCTCCTCCTGTCCTCATGTGTGCATGCTCTTTAAATGTGATGCATTGGTCAAAGAGTTAATCAAGTGCACATGGGCTGAATTAAAGAGAGCTTAAAGAATGCTATTGTTCGTGAACCATCTTGGCCTAGCAATGTTAGTGAATGCGTGTGTTTAGAGTTGACGTGTCAGGAAAGTATGTTAGTTACAGATCAAAAGGTAAACACAGAGGAGAACACGCCTTTGCCAATTGGCATGAAGGGTACAAGTAAGGGCGTATGAGAAGGGGGAGTACGAGATGCTCAGTTACAACCCCTGTTAGATATGTCACTGCATAAACCAGCAGGCCTAATTATCAACCTTTCATTCGCATTTATATGAAAGGAAAGCTATATAGAAGAAAAATGGCATCAGATATATAATAAGCAGGGAAAAATCGTTTTAGGATGGGAAAATAACACAAAGACAAGGAACTATCATCTCCTACCTCACATAACATAAATAAAAACGGACAACAAATGTAATAACAATCCCCTCGAAATCGCTTCCTAGCATTGATTTAGATTGATGGGGACTTCTGACAGCTAAGGAAATCTTTTGCTATTAGCTTAATGTATCTGGATCTAGATTCATCTGGATTACCTAATCTAATGCGAAGAAAGCAATTGCTCACTTCTGTAATGTAGGCGGGTACATTTAGATTGGTCCAGCTCACGCTAATCTTTTAAACGTTTCTTTTGGTTTTGGTTGAAGCCAATTTCAACATTCATCGTAATTAGATTACGTTTTAACTGGTATTTGGCTGATTTCTCTTTTACTCAGAGTTTTCCATCTCTTCCATCCAAATGTTTACAATTGTTGTTGGTATTTGATGAAAGTGGTAAAAACTTAGGCATCAATTCAAAACTTCCAACAAATGAAATTAAGAAATGTGATAATTTCATCATGAATTTTTAGCCATTTGGTCCACATGCAATCGCTTTTGAAACCAAATCCATAATTTAGGGGGTGCAAAGTCCCTTATACCTCTCCTATGTAACTGTAATATCCTTTAGAACATAAACTGCGACAAGCATTCTATCTGTCATTGACTGAAGATGGTTATCATAACTCTTGAAATGTTGAATATATCTCTAAAACTCAGCGGTTACCCCCGTCTCCCATTTATGTAAGTGAGGCATGAAATGATAACCCCTTACCTTTCTTTTGCTTGGATTTGGTTTTGGATTTGCGTTCATTTTCAAAGTTGATGCCCCATCCTGCACCAGGTCCAAATCTATGAGATCCAAAATCGCCCCAACCGTTGTTCCATCCTCCCTCTGTGTTGCCACCCAAAAGTGCCATTTTTGTAAACCATCCAGGGTTATAATTTACTGGCCCACCAAATGAGCCAAAATTGCCGAAGCCAGCTGGGTCGACAACACTGTTATCACCGTATGGGCCCCAGCGCTTATAGCCTGTCTTAGCAGATGGGATTTTGTCTTTGCCTGACCAAAAACTTGAAAATCCATGCTCACCAGTTGGTGTAAGTCCGGCAGCGTCATCTCCAATGTTTGCATCAAATCCATCGCAGTTTTCAATACAACCATGGCCTTCACCTCCGAAACCTCCATCAAATCCATGTCCGCCATCTCCACCGCCATCTCCACCGCCATATCCTCCGCCAAATCCTCCACCTAATCCACCGCCTAATCCTCCGCCGAATCCACCGCCATGTCCACCGTGTCCATGAGAGTGGTCGCCGAATCCGCCAGCGATGTTGTATCCCGACAGGCCAGTGTGAATTCCAGGGACGCCAGGGAATCCCAGACCAAGTCCGCCCATTCCATCACCGAATAAAGATCCGCCAGCCATGTTTCCGATGACTTGTCTGGCGGCGCACTTTGTGTCGCCATCGTTGCAAGCGATGTCTTTGCTGATCATCTGGCGTGATGTTGCTGCTTCTTGCTGTGGCTGTGAAACAGCGTGCATTGGCCGAACGAAGTATGCTGTGGGCATTAAAATATAATCTCTGCATTTAAATGAAGGTGTTTTCTTGTGTTTCTTGCCTAGTTTTGATTTCTTGGAATGTCCACCGTGCATGTGGTGTCCACAACCCCAGCTGTAGCCATATGCAAAGAAGGGGTAATCATGATTATAGATGTGAGCAGGACCCCAATGGTGACTGTGTCCCCATCCATGTCTCACTGCTGGGTAAGTTAAGATTTGTTTTGAAGATGCCTTCTCTTCTTTCTTACCTGTCTTCTTCTTATTTCCTGCATCTTCGTCATCGTCTTTGGCATCAGCTCCATCATCATTTTCGTCATCTTCATCCGCCTTTTCTATGTTGCTTTTGCTGCTGGATTCTCCTGTTTTCTGTTTTTCCTTTTCCTTGTCCTCTTTTTCGTTTTTCTCTTTGTCTTCCTTTTCTTTCTTTTCCTTCTCTTCCTTTTCTTTCTTCTCTTTCGCTTCCTTTTCCTCCTTTTCTTTCTTTTCTTTCTCTTCCTTTTCTTTCTTTGCCTTTTCCTCATCTTCTTTTTTCTTTTTATCATCCGCTTCCTTCTTCTTATCTGCCTCGCTCTTATCACTATCAGCATTTTCATCCTTAAAGCTATTGAAGCTATCTTTGTTTTCATCTTTCTTTCCTTCATCATCTGAAAACGTTGATTTATTATCGTCCTCCTTCTTTTGCTCTGACTCGCTCTCGTCAACTTTCTTGCCTTTTTCGGCATCCTCAATATCATTTACATCTTCCTTTTTGGTTTTGTCCTCTTCCTTATTGTCGCTTTCGCTTTTTTCTGCTTTCTTCTCGTCCTTGCCTTTGTTTTCATCGCTTGTAAAATCATTCTTGTCCTTGTTTTCATCTTTCTCTGCACTTTTGCTTCCGTCGTCTTTTTTCCCATCTTTGTTTTCATCGGAGGCAAAACTATTTTTGTCCTTATCTTCAGTTTTCTCTGTGTTTTGTTTATCATCTTCCTTCTTTTCATCTGAATTGAGATCATTCTTGCCTTCATCGGTTTTCTTATCATCACCGTTAAAGTCATTTTTCTCCTCCGTTTTCTTTCCGTCTGAATTTTCATCTGAAGAGAATCCAACTTTCTTATCCTCCTTGTCGTCATCTTTCTTGGCATCGCTATTTGCTTGTTTATCCTTATCATCTGATGATACATCGGCATCTTTTTGGTCTTCTTCGCCATTTTCTATAACCGATCTTTCATCAGCATTTTCATCATCGTCATTATCATCACTATCATCTTCACTTGACATAACATTTTCGATGACGCTCTCAACATCGCGATCTTCTTCTATCCCGTTTTCATTCGCAAAAGGCCTTGCATGCGAAAACCCTCCTAGAAGCAAAAATAGCAGTAGCGAGGATATGCAGAACACCCTCATATTTGCAGCTTTCCAGCCGAATAATCTCCTTAATGTATTTACAATACGATAAAATATAGCCGTAGAAATTCGCAGTAAAGTGTGCTTGGAAAATCAAGCTTTGCTTTCTCAGGCTGGTGATCTCATGATGGTTTACAAACCAATGAATAATACATGTTGGCAGTTCGGTCAAGGTCATCCATGTTCATTTACCTAAGCAGTGATTTTCATGGTGGCATTATTCGCTATATGCTTACAGTCAATGATACCTTATAACCGTGCTCCAACGCAGCCTCCTTTGTTTAGAAGCAACATGTGTGCACATGGGTGGTGATTTTCGCATTAATATTATCATATAGCTATCAGCGTATGTGTGTACTAAAGCCAGGTTCCCATGTTGTGGCAGGCCTTGTCGAAAAAAGGGTACTGTGATAATCGCAACAATCGAACCTGTATTCCTCTAATTTATTGTGACATTTTGCGACACTTTGCGACACTTTGCGAAACTCTACGACAATTGAAAATGGTTTTCATGATTTCTTGAGAAACCCTGCGAAACCGCTTTGATGCTGGTTGATGCTTCTTGATTTGTAGCGACATTTTACGACATTCTACGACATTTTACGACACTCTACGACGCTTTACGACACTCTACAACACTATACTATTGTACTGCACTAACCAGTCTAAAGCGAAGCATTAGCAGGGACAGGGATGGGACCAGTGGCCTCACATTGCTTATGACTAATGGCAAAAATGTATTCGCTAAAAAATAAGAAATCAAAAATTAATACAAATCACTAAATTTCAGTTTATTCATTCCATTAGGTATCTTCACTCATTTCATTTCTATAATCAGTAAAACAAAATTAAACGGGCATTTTGGTAAAAATCAATTAAGCACCCTTGCCCCACCATTATTCACAGGCCCCTAGCTCCGATACTCTTTATTTTTTGCATCTTCAAACAGGCAATTTTCTAACCTCGAAGAGGCAGTGGCCCTCCCCCCCCCTCTTTCTATCATTCACAACCAAACGAGATCCGTCTCTGTATAGGTGTGACAATTTTGGTTAACCCTTACCATAATCATAATCATAAAGTATTTCTAGAGTTAGTTTATCTATAGTTGAGAAATTAATTCAGACAAACAAATGAAAAAGCTGCAGATTAATCGAACTGCAAATATGACACGTGCATATATTGCCTACTTCAGTTGCCAAGCTTTTCAGGGAAGTTGCAAGTTAATTACGGTCGTCCAAGGTATTCCGAATTAAACTCCCTCTGAATGATGGTTTGTAACATAACGCTTTGATTGTTAAAGGGAGTTGCACAGTTCCGTAGTTCTGAGATAATACGGAATATGCTTGACTAGAGGAGTAAAGCAGGCAGTTCTAAAGATGCTTCACCAGTTCAGGGTTGCAAAACAAACGAATCATGAACGGTTCACTGAAGTGATAAGCTGCCAAAACTGTTGCTCATATTTAACGCAAACAGAATGTTAACATGCACATAAAACAATGATAATTTGAACAAAATGTAGGTTGCTTGATCTTCTGCTACAAATACCGTTACAGTTAACCAACATAGAATAAATTAGTTTTTACATGAGCCCGATAATTAGAAATTAGTATCTCTCTATAGAAAAATGTGGCTAATCAACACATTTTATTACTTAATCGACATTTTTCTTGCCTAGTTTTGATTTTTTTGAAATCCCCACCGTTGATGTAGTATTCACAACCCCAGCTGTAGCCATATGCAAAGAAGAGGTAGTCATGATTATGGATGTGAGCAGGACCCCGATGGTGACAGTGCCCCCGTCTATGTCTCACTGCTGAGTTAGTTTCGAACTGCTTTGAAGACACCTCTTCTTTCTTATCTTCCTTCTTCCTCTTTCCTGCACTTTCGTCGTCGCTTATGGCATCAATTTCATAATAAAAATGATTTGAAGTAGCCAAAATATTATGGTATATATTTTATCATTCATCACGTCCTGCTTTAGGGCAATTTGCACAAATTCCCCTGAAATAAGATGTAAGTTGCACTCATTGAACCAAATACACCCTCTCTGTGCCTTCTAACTACCCTTTTCTATACGAACCAGTAAAATTGGCTTGCTTCATAATTTTTGCAAAATTTTGAGGCTGAATTGTTCTTAATTTGTTCTTCAAGTATTAGAGTGTAGGCAAATTAGGCATCAAATAATATACAAACCAATACTGGATGTTCATTGAGCATGTATTGCTCTTAACAATATTAGCAGAAGGTGGAAGATAAACGTATCCTTAATAACAAAATGTCGTATAGATAAAGAGCTTAAAAAGTATTAGTTTTAACTCAGTTGGACTTGAAGATTGTCAATATGTTATTAAAAAGCGTATGCCTCTAAATTCCCCACAGGAACTAACCATGTTCTAATGTTCTTCCTATTATCTTGCCAATCAATGGTTTATAAAGTTTGCTTACATAAAATATGGCTTTTCTTTGACGACCCTTAACCTAACGAGATTTCATGAATTCATTGCATTGATTAGAGTTGCAGGCTTTGCTCTTTAACAAACCATCCTTGAATAAACTAGGTTTGTTTTCTCATACTTGTTCATGATCGATATCAAACGATAGAATATAAAACCAGTTAATCGTTGATCCTTTGGTTGTACCAGCATCATTACAGCTTCAAAGACGGGGGTATTTACCAAACAGGTTTGAACAAGCCCCTTACATACCAGTCGGTTTTGTGTTGGTTTTCAATGTAAAGCAGAAAGAGGGAGACGTAACGGTTTCGCCAATAATCAAGGTTCTGAAAGTCCTGAAGCATAACTCCCTAACAAATTTTAAATCCAATTCACAGTAACTTTTAGTATTACCTCCCCCAAGGATCTGTTCAGGGTCCTTCGAAACACAACTCTTTTAGCAGCAAAGAACCAAATAGTTTCCTGGCTATCAAGTGAAACTGTACAACCTTTAATTGTAAAAAGATACGAGTTCGAGAACTTATCTTAAATGTTTCAACACTAAACAGGTATATCAAAAAAAGCTGTGCTGCAGATAATTTTTCTTCTTGGTATTGACTACAATATAAGGTAGTTAAAGGCCCCTTTCTTTTCTAGATAGCAAAACATTGTTATAAAAACAGAACGGCCAGTTAACAGATAACAACGAAGCGAGGGGAAGAGGTTGTAAATCCCGTCGAGACAACTGGCCAACTAACGCCCAGTTAGGGAGTACAAGAAATCGCAAAATGTAGGGGAAACTTAGACATAACGAAAGTAAAACACCCATAATTTGTGGTCGTCTGTTGTGTGAATAAGTCACAATAATTTTACAATACCCCCGTCTTCGACCGGGGTCACAAACTCCATGGTTCTGATCAATAATTAAACTGACAGCGCCTTGCAAGAACAGTGTTGTAGTCGAAAATTGTCGGCGTACATACGTAGCATTTGTATTGAAAATATTAAAAAAATCATGAGGCTTCATCTATCTTTGACTGTCCTTATCTTAGCGGTAATTTTCGCAAAATGCGAAGTAAAATCCGAAAAAGGCGAGGCCATCGTCAGATCTTCTGTGACGAAGAAGGCCGATGACCAAAAGCCGAAAGTCGACGCAGAAACAAAAGAACAGCTTGAAGAAAGTGAAAATGATGACAAAACATTGGAAAAACAAGAGCAAGAGGCAAAAGGGAAAGATGAGAGCGACGAAAATGCCACCGAAGAATCCTTGGAAGAAAGCGACGATGGTTCGGGCGAGGAAGCGACAGTTGAAAACGCCGATGAGGGCGAAAAAGAAGACGATAAGGCCACGGAGGAAGACGACGCAACAACGAAACGCGCCGAAGAGTCAAAAGGCGATAAAGGTCGAAAGAAAGGAAAGAAATTTCTAGCTTATCCATTATTCTATCCAGGAGATTATTTCGGACATCATCATGAGACAGGCGGTCCAGCTGGATTCCATCCCGGTTCAATTTGGGAATATCCATACCCATTTGTACATCCTATGTACCCATCGCCATTTTACCCATGTGCCTGTAATTGCAAAGGTATGTATACTATATATTCATATAAAGATACTACAATACATCTTCATTCAACCATACGTCTCAAATTACTGTCACACTACAGGGACGATAGCACGGAGAGAAAAGGACAATGACTACCTTGTTGCCAAAATGAAAAGACACGCTATGTTCAACAAAATACAACAACACTACGAACGATTCAGTATCTAATTGATACTAAACTATAATCGATTCATAAATTAAGTACTACATACTACACATATACTGCGTATATTCATAACTGTAAATTCTCGTTTGTAAGGGTGGCACTTAAACGGGCATTTAGGATGATTCACCCTCCCAACGATGAGAACATTATCTTTTTGCAATGAGATATGGTCACTGCATAGCAATAATTACAGCGTCAGGGCATGAATTTCCATCAAAATACAAAGTGAATTTAACAATGCCATAATGCCACCATCGTCCCAAAACAGCTATAAAAGGATGCAACCTCCAGCTAAATGTCCACAAGCAAGATTAAAACTGCAACCCCCTTCCTCAGAATATTTTTCAGTTCATGTATCTAGTGACAGTTACATGTTTTTGACATTCTAATAGATGACAAAGAAAAGGAAAAAGACAAGAAAGAGAAAGACAAGAAAAGCAGAAGGAAGCAGTTGGTACCAAGTCACTATTATGGTCCACCCAGTGCCGGATGGGGAGCATATCAGCCTGGACACACTGGAGGTGGTTGGGGCGCACCATACTGGTACAAGTAAGTAGGAGCAAAGCATATTTATGGCACATATGATAATCAAATCAAACTGGTGAAGCTATGCTAAAATTAACATGAAGAATAACCATTAACAGTTAATAAACTAATAAATTAACCAATTTCGTTCTTTATTTGTTTATTAACTAGCAGCCCTTATTCATCAAAATGGACTTGAAAACGAAGATTTTTTTGGCAATGAAAGTTAAATGGATAGTTTTAGGTAGAAACATGTAGTTTTTGATTCAAAATTTCTGAAAAGCTTGTACATTTCCTTTAATTCGAAGAAAATTAAACTAAAAAACTTCGCTTTTGGGTGACTTTCTGTTTTCAGTTAAGGAAAGTCGATGAATAAGGGTAAAAGTTATCACAAAATAGAATAAATCCATCGGCGAGAAATTCGGTTTCCTAATCGAGACATGCTAGCTGTTTGAAGCATTTTGTCCTTATTTTTCTATCATCTAGGTTTTCGATCCAAACCTCCCCATTTTTCTTCTCATCGAGATCACATTTGATGCATAAGGCTGCTAAATAGTGTTAATTAACTATAGAATTAACTCACATATTCAAGTAGTTTTTTCATAATAGTTCAGTTCACGTGTAGACTCTTAAGTATTTAAGCTATAATGTGAATGAATAGTTTTTAAGGCTTAAAAATGAATAGATGCCAATAATAGATAGATAACAAAATCAATGAACGAATGAACATATGAACTATTGAATGAACATGCTAACCTGTTAGAAAATGATAATTGATGTTTACTTCTTCATGCTTTAACCATTCTTCTTAGCAACCTAATAATCGTAAAAATAACATGATAAAAATAATGAAAAATGATTATTAATGCAAACTAACAAATGTTGATTCTCTTATATTCACATCGCTCTTATATTCACACCTCTCTCAATTCACATCGCCCTTTTTACCTGTGACCCAAATTCATTGATAGTTTTGACTTCGCAAATTAATAATCTTTAACAGACAAAATGCTTCAAACAGATTTAAGTATGCCAAATTTAAACTCAATTTTTTCAGTACTGCTTCTCAGTTTTTGGCAAACTGCCTCTCCTAATTTTAATTCTTTATACGATTATTTAACCGCGAGCTATAATTATTATCATTTTGTTTATCATTTTATTTTAATTATTATTATTATTAATATTATAGTAGAACTATCATATTATTATTTTTATGATTTTTACTATTATTATTATTATCATTATTATTATTTTTATTATTATTATTATTATTATTATTATTTTTATCATTTTTATTATTATTATCATTTTTATTCTAAATTTTCCACGAATACCCTATCAGCATGAAAAAACTGTTTCTACTTCTATTTTGCGATTTTATTCACTTTGTAGGAATTCATTTAAGCTTCTTTTGAACATGGATATTTTCGGCCTAATTCTGATTTTATGAAAAACCTGATAAATAATAAACACCAGAAGTGGTGGCACATGCAGGGAGCACCTTTGTGGAAGGCTGGGCATGTCAAATTCATTTCAGAAAATTTGGTACGATCCCTTTGCGCCCTCCCAGTACCCGATGATCTAGAGCTTGTTCCCTGCTTACGTCAACTTCCAAGTCTTAAACTAACTAAGAGATACACATTAAGGGTAATTTGCAAGAGCATTTGGCTAATAGCTGCTATAAAAATTCGTCGTAGTTTTAAGAAACTTTTAGGATCATACAATACACTAAGATGCTTCGAAAATCTGCATTTGAAGGTAGAAAAAATGCGACAAAAATCTACTTACGTACAAAGCGATTGAAATTTCTATTATTTTCTTGGATAATGATAAAATCAGCTAATTCCTAAAACATAAAAGACGAAGTATCAGTGAGAGGTAATTTCACGAAGCCTTTTCACCCACTGATGCGTAGCTAAAGGATGATACAGGGGGCGTTGTACCGATCCCCCATTCTTGTGTCTGTCGGCACAACAAGGGTTTCGACGGTAAATGGATTAATTCTGCGACTGTCTCGTTGCCTTATTTTGTATTGCTTTCGAGTTATTTTCAACTAAACGCGAATAAGATTAGAGCATAAAAACTTAAAAGAAAAATAAATGTTATTATTATTTTTATTGTTATCAATTTTTTAAAATAGGTGCAAATATATAGCTAGGTTACAGCAAATGTATACCTAATAAAACAAAAAACAAAAATTATATAAAAATTCTTTTTGACGTCAAAAAACGCAAAAAAAATTGTATCAAAAATATTCTGATGCTCAGAAAATTTACTGATCATGTAAACAAACCAATTGCGCGGGACAATGCGCGCTTTTGGCAAATTGCAAAACGCTCAGGTAGGCATTTGTTAATGGCGGAATAGCCGCTCGCAGCTTGTCGACTCACGCACCTTGATTGAATTTCACGGCCAACTTTCAAAATGGAGAGTGAATTCGACTCAAGCGAGGGTGAAGAAGACAGCACGTTCGCAGGACAAGAAATGTGAAGCATTTGTTTGCAAGATTTCTATGAAATTCATTCAAAGGGCTTTAGTGAAGTACAACAAAATGTTCGTAATAATAGGCCGTAGCTAGGCCGGTCCAACGATCCGTGTTGTGATAATCGAAACACTGAAAACGATAAGACGTGCCACGATATACTTTAATAATGAAAAAAATTGTCTGCCTCGGCATTGGTAAGGGGCTTCTTGAAAGTAATGAGCGCAACATGTTAGGAAAGGGACCTCAGACCTATTTTGTTGGTGAAATTGATTTAGATTTCTTACGTAAACCCAAAGCATGCTATTTGATTTGAACATAGTAGGTCGTAAAAGAACTGAATGATTATAGTCTGCTGTATTTTGTTTACAGCCAACATTCCCAGTATGTGATTGCAGAAAAAAAAATTAAAGTGTTTGCCTTTATACAACGGCAGCAGTCAAAAACTTTCTTTTTGTCGATTTGTTCATAATTTTTGTCAAAAAATAAACCCACTATTGTTTGAGAAAATCTTCATTACAACGTTTTCAGCCAAAAATTTCTCAATGCGATCGAATGTAGGGGCGATGAAAGTGGATTATCCAAACACAAATTTTCTAAATCCTCCATTGACAGATTGGTCCTTCACCCAAAGAACTGTTTTCGCTTGCTTCGTATTGCCACGTGCAATGTCCCGCGACATTAAGGACATTCTCCAGAGTCCTTGTTGCAAGTACATTGAAACAATTTGAGCAAAAATCTTAAATCCAAGCCATGCATATACTGGCATTGCGAGGAAAGCAAATGTTATACTTTTTCTACCATCAAAGGGCATTTAGAGCAGTTTTATATGATCGAGTAAATCCGTTAGTAGCTCTGCTCTAGCTTGAATAGTGCATTTTTCAGGGTATCAAGACACAGTCTATGTTCCAAATAGCTGCAAAAGCATAAAAGCTTTTTCTAATAATGTTTTAGCACTAGGTTTCGAATAATGACAAAGATAATAGAAAGGAGGACCCTAATTCTAACCCTAACCCTTTCCACTATATATTATAATAACCATGGCTATTTTGATAATAACTAATTAATAATAACTAATAATTAATAGATAATAACTATTTATTCAACCAAACTAGGCATACAAAAAGTGGATAGTAAAAAAGCTAATTTATGACTGCAATACGTAATTAGCTACAATTCAAAGTATCAGGATAAATTAAAACATCAAGATGGAAAATCATAAAGTGTTTTTTATCTAATTTGAAGAGTCTAACATGTCCCAAAAATGACTAGTATCCTAAGTTATAATTTTTATCATCATAAACTAATTTTCATTGCTATTTTAATTTTTACTTTTCCCTTAGCCAGCCAAATGCAAGTTACCTACTAATGAGATTTGTACATGATCTAATATTATAACAAAATGATACTTTAAAAACTAGTCTTTCAGCCGAGTCTCGCAATAAAAGAGTGTTCAAATTGAACCACCGTAAAGATCTATTAAGCCCCCTCTCTTTGAAGCCTCCCTCTTTAATAAGCCTCCCTCTTTTTAATCAGAAATATGAAATAATCCCACCCCTTTCTATTAAGTCGCACCCCATTTTCATTTGATATAAACTACATAGTAAAGTGCAATGATTTGGTGATGGCTCATAATCTTCAGCGTCTATAGAAAACATTGTGGATGGAAACCAGTAAAGAAAAATAAAACCAATTCTTTGTATCCTTGACCTTGATTTTTAAATGACCTCCCCCCTTCTAATAAGCCCTCCTCTCTATCAGACCACTTTCAAAGCTCTAAAATTTAATAAGCCACCCAGAGGCTTAATAGAGCTTTTACGGTAGATAAGTTGGCTTCGTCTTCAAGTGTCTTTCTTGACACCCTCAGCTTTTACAATGAGTAATTTTGATGGAGATTTTAAAGCTTCTGAACGCTTAGGCCCGATTTTAGGATGATTTGAACATGTTTTCATGATATGGTAATTCTCTTATCTTAGATCTTACATACCTTCAACGATGCAAGTGAAACAAGCCCCCAAGACCGAATCTCCCCAGGCAAGACATACCATTCACGATGGACTTGACTTTGGTATGACACACTCCCGTGATGCAGCCCATATCAGCTATGGAGCTGACTCCGGCCTTGGATTTGGAGATGAGTTCGGCGCCGGATGGCACGACGGATACACCGAGCACCCTGTTTATGGAACATACGGTGGTGGTGCTGGTCGCTCAGCGTTCGTGGACCCAGTCTATGGTGATCTTGAGAACAGTGAAATCAACGGATGGGGGCATGGAGTTGGACGACCATACCTGCCTAATAGTGGCTATGGAAACGGGTATGGAGACGGAAACGCTTACGGTTACGGAAATGGTTACGGACATGGTGGAATTGGACACGGACACGCAGGACACCATTACACGCAAGTTGGTCATCCCTACATACCAACACACGCCGGCTTAAATCATCATGCCGTGCACAACGATGACACGTTCTTTGGGCCACATACTGCTATGCTTCCAACCGCACAAGGGCACATCCAGGTAGCAAGTGCCGGGCACGCAGTTGGCATGGGCGGTCACAACCTTGGTGGATTCGCAGATAAATCACACAATGAGCATGGCTATCAAGGCGATTTTGTGGGAGGCATCCACGCCGATCTTGGCAGCCATGAAGTCCAGGGTCACCACCATGATCACGCAGCTGCAGGTCACACAACTGCACCACTTCTTCACACAACTTCACCCCTTCTTCACACCGACGGCCTCGATGGCAACATCGGCGACCATTTTGGAGAGATAACATCCCATCATATGGGACGCGAATACCTTGGAATGCCTGACCATTTTGGACCAATCATGGAACACGGAGGTCATGAAGGAGGAGGCTACGGTGGCGGACATCACGGAGGAGTTCATGGTGGATTACATCATGCTGCACACGGGCATGGTTTGAACCACAAAACCTACCATAACTTCGGAGCACATGCAGGACACGGAGGAGCCTTGGATGGTCAAATAGGAGATAGCATCAGTGCCGGACATCTATTTGGTGGAGTGCATAAGTCAGGAGTTCCAGTGAAACAAAAACACGCAAAGAAAAGCAAAGGAAAATCGAAGAAACAACAGAAAAAGCCTTAAACTATAGACTGTATTCTATAAAGACTTGGAATATAATGTGTCGCTAACTATTCACAGAAATTAGTTTTTAGAACTTTAAGTGGAATAAATCATGCAGCCCTTTAACGACCAACAATCTCGCTATACGATCAGATTGGACCGTGCTTAAATGCACATTCCATGCCCAAAGTCTTGGGACGTTAACTACAATGTCGGTCTTCTATCCAGTATTGCAGAAGTTTTACAAGATCATCGTTGATTGGTCGATCCGTCTTGAGGGAATGCAAGCATACTTTTGTCGGTAGGGCTTGGGTTGATATCCCTCCTATTGTCTAAAAGACAAAGACCACTTTTCTAGGACAATTCCGACAAATATTTGGTTTTAAACAAAAAAATTTCCTATTGTTATGCAAATCAGATAATTCGAATTAAGCCAATCAAAATCGTCCTTGTGAAAACTTCTGCAAAACACCTTCTATCTGCAGCTTGCCCTCACCCCTTCAAAATAATGTCACTTAAACTATTTTTCTTGGCTAAATTTTGACCGAAATCAATTGTAAACAAAAGCTAACATATTTTCCTTTGCAACAAACGCTGTTTTATTGAGAGAAGGGGGGGGGGGATATTATCAGCCCTAGTATAACTTAAACTGCAAAGGAATTGGTAAAACATTGCTTTTCATAGGTGTTCCAACGACTTCTGGTATGGGTTGCAGCAGCGAATAACAGCTTCGTTTTTAGTTATTATTAGCTAGTGGCTAGATCGATAATAGACCTCCTAAGACAGAACCATATTAACATAACAGTCAAAGTGCCTTTCCACTGCAATTAACAGACAGAAACTATAATGCCTTGTGCAGCTTGCTAATCAAATTATCTCCAAAAACATTCCTCACAGCCGCCACCAATTCAGCATCTTGACATCTTCCACAGAATCAATATGAGTTCAAAAATTTCTCAAGTAGGTTGTTAAGGACCTCTTCATTCCCACATTCTTGATCTACATTTTGAGTAAAGCCCATATTTGCAAGAGATATAGGTATATTTCAAGGACTTACTTTTTAAATCTAGGATTTAACATAAGATACAGGTTCTGAATTTTCAAATAGCATTGTATTAACTTTTATATGCGTAGAAATGTATCCAGCTTATCATTAACTTAAAATGAAACAAAATAAAAACAAGCATCGTTTTGTGTCTATTTCTATCAAAATCCTATCAAAATTTTTTCCATAAAGGGAATGAAATAACAAAGGGTTTCTGGCTTTTAAAAAGAGTGAAGAAACCACAGAAAGAATCTAGGCAATTTTATTTTATCAATATTGAAAATACAAGATTTATCTATCAAACAATACTTTAAAATTACTATCACTTTCAGATTTAAAGTTAAACTGAATTTTTGAGCCTTTTGGTTTGTTTCTTGAAGTTTATGATGACATGTAACCCCTGAAATTGAATCAGAGACCCCAAGTTAATGCAACTCAAATTTAAACAGCTTTCATTGGTAGAAAATGAAAATCACCCACTGAAAATGACAACAAAGAACTCAAATTTATGAAGAAGTTAATTTTCTTCAATCATAGATAATTATATCCTTGTGATAATTTATTCGAGAAATTTACCTATCACACCTATCACAAATGAAAGGAATGGGCTTGCTTAGTAGGTTTTAACCTAAAATTTTTATTTTCCATGATTTCAAACAGCAACAAAAATTTTTCATTGTCTCCATAAAATTCCTCCATATCCCTTCCTTTTACTTGTAGGGTTTTCCTACAAGTTACTTTCCTATGCAAATGTTAGAAACTGAGAAAAATCTGCGCATTAGCTATGTCTTTTTATGCATCCAAGAAAATTCCTGTGATTACTAGGATGACAAGAGAATTCCTTATCTTTACACTTGAGAGTCTTACTTAAATCCTCAAAAATTATTTCTTAGTTTCTCAAAATTATTATTAAAAAAAATTCCTGATTATAAATCATACAACAGCTAGGTTAGAAACTTGAATTTGTTCAAGCAAGCACCTTTAAGACTGGCTAAAAAAATTCATTGTCTTTGCAAGGGTAAGTTTGCAATACTTCTCTCTGAAGCCTGTGTTTCAGGGCATTATTGTAACTGTGACTCCAAATTATACCTGTAGCCTTTAAGTTAAGAGATTTGCTTCACCATAATAAAAAACTGTAACAATATGGGTCTTTTCACACATGCTGGAAAAAAAGGAATTAGCCTCGGAAAGGCAAGAAACTTTCTCACAACATCCAAGATTATAGATTTTTTGATAAGAATAGTGTAACAAAGGAGCAATGAATGATACTTACGGTAATTTCATTCGCATGAAAACCCTCAGAGTAAAAAATGGAACAATGACACATAAGAATCCGAAAAACAACAGTAAAAACCGATTGAGCCTTGGCAATCCCTGGCCATTTGCTTTCTCAAGGATGACATAACCAAGTCCGCCAACAGCAAAGAGAAAACTTGAGGCTAACCCTTCCATGATGTATTGACCATTTACTCTATATGGCATAAAAGCAACCTACAAAATAATTTATTCATTATTCACAAACAAACTGACCAAAAAGGTAAGGCAGGGGAAGGGGCATTGATATAGGGGTGTAGGGTCTCAGCATTTTGTAATCCTCATTCAGCAACCTTAGTTGTCCACAATTACTAAAAAAGGCAATGATAATGGGTTGTATTGTAAATTATACATGGTGAACTGCTATTTTTTCTAGCGCTGCCCCTGCAGGGTCCATGTGATAATCAAATAGTTTCACAGAAGTTATTTGCACCACTGATAAAATTCACTTCAATGTTATCTTTTTCACGTAAATGTACAGCTATAGCAAAATGAACTGAGTGACACCGAAAAATTCTATCAGAAGTGTACACTTAAAAAAAATGTACTCTTTCTAGCTATTCCTAGTGCTGTCTTCATGCTCTTCAAATAACTCATCCAGCACTGTTAAGTGCATTTCTTAACCAGTCTGGACTTTAGATAAAAAGGGGACCATTATGGAAATAAGATCAATTCAATCTTATAATGCTATCCCTACTACTTTACTTAGGGTTGTTTTTAACATTTTTTCATGAATTTTGATGTGTTTATTTTTCTTATTAATATAATATAATTATACTGTAAATATGTTTATTTTGTGGCAAATTTACATACATACATACATACATACATACAAAAAAGTTTCAGGTAAAAACAGATAATCTAAATAACTCAACTTACTGGTTTGCTATGACCGTTTTCATCAGTTGTAGAGCCAACACTTGGGGGTTCAACAATAACATCATATATTATTCCTATAAAATAAGAAATGCATTAACAAAAATATCTTGTGATGAAAGTTCTTTAATAATTATCAGGTTAGCTGCATTCTTTGGTAAGGAAACCAGATATAGCAGTATTCAGCATGACCAGAATTAAGGCCTCTCTAACAATTCATAGTCGAGATTTCATTTGCACATGTGCAACTTTCAAATCAATATTCAAGTTCAAGTCCATTTTATTCTAAATTGCAACATACAATTTTCAAAACAACAAATATCAATTAACATTAAAAAAACAACAAGAATAACAGGATAATGAGCATACTTAAAAATTAAAGAGGGGAATTTGTAATTATGGAATTATTTAAGGAGGAGCTCTCTCAATAGATAAACGAATCGAGGAAAGAGCACCCCCCCCTTTTATGCCAAACCCTAAGGGGCATAATTTCAATTTAACCTTAGAGTGACGCTTTTTGAAGCTTCCCTCCTAACTGTATAACTAGGACACGCTATGGTAGGATATTATTACCCAGGAATATGCACGTGCATTGACTTCTGACCCTACCTTGCAAACTTAATCAAAAATGGGCCTAAAAAACTTCAGATTATCATACACACGAGAAAGTTTACTTACCACCCGTCACCAAAAAGTACGATAGAAGGACAATTGAAAATACAACCATTGCTGATGGTGGCTTCACCCATCCTGGCTTCCTTATTTTTAAGTGTGGAATTTCAAGAACGTGAAATGGGATGTTGTAAAGTGCCTCCATCTTGAATTGTGAACAACAAAAGGAAAGATGGACGTAGCAAACCGCGCTATATAAGGAGGCTGGGGTGAGCCGTGATTTCGCCTCCAAAGAGGGATTCTGTGTTCTGAGGCATAAAAATAACTTCTTTCACGGGCAGGGGCTCAAATGGGTGGGGATTACGGGGGTTTAAGGAGGTGGTGGGAGACACCAATGTTTTCAAAATTTGTTCCTAGCTGCTATTTGGTCGGAAAAACTCTGCCCTATTCTGGCTCTGAACGTGAAATATTTATATTCTAACAGTCCTAGACAGAGTTGCACTACCGTGCTATGCAACGGTGGACAATAATAGAAGTATTTCTAGGCAGACTAGAGTGGTTCCTGCTCCAAACAATCGAGAAAGTCGCTTAACTTGTTTATCAGCAAGTCATATTTCGCAAAAATTGGCTTCTTGTGCCAATACCTGGACTCTTTGTGGCTAAAGTTCGGTCCTATAAATGCACCCCTCCTAAAATAAATGCGCATTTGCATTTTTTTTCATTGGTTACAGGAAATCTCATTCTCTATAGTCTCATAACAAGGAACTGTAGCTTTCCCGCTTTTGTGATAAAATACAGGGTATTGATTCAAATACAATTGAATAAAATTGGGAGCTTAATAAAAAGGTTTTGCGGAGTTGTGGTTCTAAATTTCGTAGATTTGGATTTTTCACCCAGTTTTCATATTCTTTTTCTGCAAATTTCAAATTGCTTTCATTGGTTGGTTGCTCGCTTTGTCTAGGAGGTCTGGGCCGAGCTTGAAAGCAGTGCTGATTGGTCAACGGGAATTAGGAACAAGCATTTGAAAATATTCCATTAAACGATCGAAGTCATCCAACGGAGAAGAGCAGAAGTAGCCGCCCGCTGAAAGCAGCATTTTCAAGGTAAATTAACTCATCATATTTATAATTTTACTTAGAAAAAAACAACATGAATCTAGCTTCTTTTCTCACTTTATTCTCCACTTCGATCTCCCTCCAAGAGTAAATTCGCGCTAGAAAGAGCATTGATGAACTAGGCCTCCGCCTTACTGTCCTTTTCTAAGAGGAACACAACTTTTTCCCGCACCGATTGCATCTCATCTTGCGCCCAACATTAATTGCGAATTTCTCAAATATCACAGCTAAATTTACTTCTGTGGGAACTAAAGCCATCATGAATGGTTCAAATTAATTGGAGAAGCGTTGCATCTGATGAAATGTTCCTGGCAGCAGCAATAGGCCTAAGTTGTTGTCGACTTTGCTCCCCAATGTACTTATTTCTCTTAGCCCAAATCTATTCTATTTTAATGCGTCGGAATTTAAATAAAGTTGCAAGACATCTAGAGCCTTGCCATAGAAAGCAAAATACTCGATAAGAGTTGTTTCTTTGGGAAAAATAACGACGATCTCGTTTTTCGCGCCCAATGCTCAGATGCTCCTTTGTTGAACCGATCCCGCACTGGGGAACAAAACAAAGCATGATAAACTAGAGCGGGACCTATACCTATTAAAATATTGGTAATTTACAATAAAAAACAAATAATACAAGCATAATTTCAACATTATAATGTAAGGAAGTGGCAGCTTGGACCAGATTGACGATTTGAAAGGCAATTTCAATGTTGGATGAATTTTGCATCAACTCACCACATTTTGCATAATTAAGACTCTCAATTTTTGACCATGAAAGCATCATAAATTGTAGCAGGGGTTTCTTGCATTTTTTTCTGCTTTACTTGTCACTTAATGAACAGTTGAATTTTTTTTTCTTTCAATGTTGCTGTGCCCTTACCTTTCTTAGGGCCTGACCCCTTGCTTTGCTTGCAACAATCTCCCCTGCAATGATCCAGTTTGATATTGCTCTTGTAGAAAGCAAGGAAAAGAATTTCAAGCAACCAACACAATGTCACTTTCAGATTACTTAAAGATTGAAAAAATTGGAGAAGGTATATGAAAAGTTTGCTTACTGCATAAGGTTATCTGTAAATTAGCCATATTTGTACTTGATCCCTAACCCCTATTTCCTCCATTGTAAAGTCCCCCAATAAGTATCTTTGTGTCCCCTTCTCTATCACCCCTGATAATGTTATGCATGTTTAATGGCTCCATGCTTTAAAAACATTGTTAGTTCTCAGCTTTTTACCCTGCATATTTCTGTGACAGTTTGTCCATTTTTGAAATCCTTGGAATCCTCCTTACAAAGAAAATTGGGCTTAAAAGGTCTTTCAAAGGTCATGTTTTATTCTTGTTAGGTACGTATGGTGTTGTTTATAAAGCAAAAGAGAAGTCTACTGGCAAATTTGTTGCATTGAAGAAAATTCGATTGGACAATGAGGACGAAGGTGTGCCAAGTACTGCAGTTAGAGAAATTTCATTACTAAATGAACTTAGCAAACATCCAAATGTTGTCAAGTGAGTTTGCATTTTACTAAGCAATATATATAATGTAAATAACTGTTTATCCCCTGCTTTTAAATTGTTGAAGCTCATGGTTTTGCACACTACTGGAGAATCTGGTGAAGTCAAAGAGTTTGAACTGCATATGGTATATACAATTTAAATTGAAGCATTTACTGAGTCTTGCATCAACCATTCATGTTGTTACAGATCTAGCGTGTCCAGTTTTGTCAGCAAGCTGAGTCTTAACTCACTGCCCCCCCTTGACCATTTAGAACTCACATACAGATAACTGTGGATGCAAATGTTGCAGGGGGGTTCATAGATACAGGAAATATCTTTCTTTTCACAAACTTGCAGTGTAAGTTGTCTGATCAACTTTACAAATCTCAACATCGTTGCCCCCAGGTATTTCTTTGATTTACAGTAACTTAAACTGGCCATATGGCATCTGCAGGGGGGTATGAGTAAAGCATACATCATGTTTTAACAATTCTCTCTTCTGCTAGATTATTAAGTGTCTTGCATGATGATGTGCGGCTCTACCTTTGTTTTGAATTTCTACTTATGGATCTGAAGAAATATTTCGACACTGTGACTGGACCTCTTGATAAGATGCTTGTGAAGGTACTACCATTATTCGTTTACACTTTTGTGCCTGTTTGCCAGAGGGGGTCAGAATAGTCAGGGGTTTTAAATGTTGCTTAGAATCATATTAGCAGGGAGTAACCAGAATAACCAGGAGGGTTTGGGATTTTTCTGCGCTACTAAGGCCTAGAAAATTTGCTATAGAATGCTTTTAAAAGCAAATAGCAGTTACCAGTGAAATTACAAGAAAAGAAGGTAATAAATATTTTAGTTTTAAAGGAAAATAAACACAAAAATTGATGTATATTTTGATTAATGGAAGAATCCTAACACACACAGAGCATTTCAAATTTTTCAAATGTTTAATCAACAGCATTTAGGTGCCTGATAGTACAGTTTTTAAACTGCTTGCATAAAAGCTGCCTTAGAAAATGTGTACCCTATGCCTGAGATTTTCATGGTAGAGCAAGGGTTACCGATCTATGGTCTGCAAATAAGAAATCAGAATTTCCAGGATTATATTGCCAAATAATGTTGCATCTAAACTTTCCTTGATATATATTACTCATATATAACATTTTATTTTGAAGACATTTTTTTGCATGATTCTGTGCCAGTGCTAAGTAAATGTTAAATTAAAAATTAGCTTGTGTTTTTATCCTCAACAGAGCTATTTGTATCAAATCTGCTCAGGAATAGAATATTGTCATGCACGAAGAATAATACATAGAGATTTGAAGCCACAAAATTTGTTGATTGATGAAAATGGCTTGATCAAGTTGGCTGATTTTGGGCTTGGAAGAGCAGTTGGAATTCCAGTCAGGGCATACACTCATGAGGTAAAGAAGACATTTTTACAGTGTAATAAATAGGTTTATGATTCATTTGTTGGTAGCTTGTTTGATTCTATTTTTGTAAGTAGCTTCTGTTTATAGCTTTTAAACTTATGTGTGCTTGCCCAAACTTGAGGGTGCACAATAGGGTACCTGCTTCCTGCAATCCCGCCCCTTTTTCCTGGCATACCCCGGATCCTGCAAAATCAAAAGCCGATTAATTTAAATCGAAATCGAGGCTGGATTGTGTTATGTGATCTTTCTTTAACCTCTTTTTCGATCTTGTAAACAGCCAGAGTGATTGATCAGATTTCTATTTGAACCCGTATCTTGCCAAACAAAATGTTACATCGCGTATCCTGCAAGACAAAATTTTCTCATCATTTTCCCGATTCATTTAGCTATCCAAGAAATCAATCCCATTTACCGTCAGTCAAAATAGGCCGATCCCACCATCCTACTGTGCATAAGGGCCGACTTTTGATTTTAGCAGGGGGGGCTGAAACTAGAAATGAAAAACAATTACAAACCAAATTCTCAAAATTATCAGTTATAAAGGCGCAGTTTGGTTCTTTGATTAACGATGTATTGTATTCTATTCATTGAAAATAGATGAAGATACTTTGCCTACTCGGGAAATTAAGCTAAAAATGCGATAAAAAGCAAATTTCTGAATATTTCTCAGAGGGGGCTCAGCCCTCCCCCCCCCCCCCGTAGTAGTTTCCAGGGGTGGCTCGAGCCCCAAAGCCCCCACGTAGTCGGCGCCTATGCTATTGTGCACCCTCAAACTAGAAAGTTCCTGCTTTCGTTTCGGCCTTTAACTAACGTTATTGCTTACGTTGGAAAGAGGTTAGCTTGTGGGGGCGTAAAGAATTTTTTATCAAGAGAAGACCTGGCTTTAGCAATGGTTTTGACGTTAGTTGTGGTTTGTGTAGGAATGATTGGATGAAGTCTTAATATGAGTTGCTATGACATAAAAACAAATAATGGAATGGATGCGCACGTGGTAGAAAGAAACGAATGGTAAAAAGGACAGACATCGTTGATGTATAACAATATAAACGAAAGCTGGAAAAGATTTTTAAGTTCATTCTGTAGGAACGCATGCACCTACAATAGAAATCATGGTAGTTACTACCTTGAGAAGAAAAACTACAATTCTTTAAGGTTACATATGAATTTACCTATAGCTTAGAATAGAGCGGTTTTTATATTAAATCGCCCCTTTTAAAAATTGATTGCTATTATGGTTCTTATACGAAATATACCTTACATAATGATACGGGCTCCTTATCACCAAGTAATTATGTTAACCCTCCCTTAGGATAGTCAACTTTCCTGTTTGCTAACTCCTGGAAATTTTAAAACTTGCCTTTGAAACAAATCTCTTCTAAGAAAGCTGACATAGCATGATCTTAAACTGTTTCTGTTCTCTCTAGGTTGTCACCCTTTGGTACCGTTGCCCAGAGGTATTACTCGGCTGCAAACGTTACGCTTGTGGCATCGATACATGGAGCATTGGCACAATTTTCGCTGAAATGGTCACCAAAAAACCGATATTTCAAGGCGACTCGGAAATTGACGAACTTTTCAAAATCTTTCAGTAAGTTGATAACGTTTTTTATGGAATTGGGTTGCACAGATTAGCCTATCCTTCCATCTCTTTTGAAATTATAATAATGTTTTTTAAGTATTTCGTGCATTGCTCGGTTTTAGAAAAAGTGTAATCCGCCCCCAAAACAAGGTAATATTCTTTGAAAGTTATAAACATATGCTTAGATCTTTGTGGTGAAGAAAAACTTGATCTGGTAGGGAAGACAAAAACTCGTAACGTTGAAACTGATATCTGTCAGAGTACATAATCGTTTTTTTTTCATCAAAATGTCTTGCTTTATCGAATGAGGAGGCTTAGTACTAAATAATTTTAATTTTAAAAGAATTTTTTTCCGGAGAGGAGTCCTATTTCAATATCAAGCATTATTTTATGAAATTAAATGCCTGAAATAGGTGAATGCAAGGCAAATGCACCTGAAAGTGCTTATCCAGATAAAAGGGCAGTGTGTAAGTTACTAAGAAAATACGTCTTAAAAATATTGTGCAACGTCATCGCACTTACGGCCTCGCTCAATTCACTCAATTTAACGCCACGTTGTACCATTACTTCGAAAACGAACGTTCTTTTTAGATTGAGCGCCTCGTCCTTACAAAAGCCTTTTCAATGAGAGCTGTGTCTGAGAAATCTAGATTGTCGCGTGGAAACAGTTAACATTCAAATGGCATTTGATTATCGCAAACTCTACGTTGCCACTGTGGTTTATGAAGCAATAAAGAAAAAGAATGAAATAAAATGTTTTGATAAAAGGTCACAGTTAGCAAACTGAACTCGTCGTCTCCGCAAAACCACGTGTCCATTAATTGTTTTTTCTACACGCGTGTCAGTGAGTGTTTTTGGCATGGTAACGTGGTCGGATAAGATCGATGAATAACGCAGGGTTCTTTCAAGTGATTTGAAAATTTTCGAAAAACAAGCTGAACATGACCTACTTTGCTACTGTTATAAATTATTTTCTTGATTGTTGTTAAGTCGTACTGTGAAGTCCGTTTGCGATCAAGTCCTACATTTTCCCTGGCTGTATCTATATACAAGTAGACCAAATAGAATTCTCAGTAACACTAATTCAAAAGAGAACTTTACAATTTGCCAAGATCTTGAAACAAACCTCTACGCAAAGGCTTTAGAAAGTAAACAGAAAACCAGTTCTTAGGATGTATATCGGAATGAACAAAAATCAACGAAATGCAGAAGACTTCTTTTTCAAACATAGCTTGTGAAGCTTTTGAGGGGAAAAGCTAACATCTGTTTGCAGATCCAATCTTGCATCTGTAAACCGTGTTATATTACATATCTCTTCAGATATCATTACATACAAGGCAAAACATGTTTTGATGTTTCGATTTGTTAGCCTGCGCACAGTTTTCACTTTTCGCTGCGAAGGAGACATCCACATTTCTCTCCTTCGCAGGGGAAAGTGAATCTGCGCTTAGGTTATCTGTATGCATGTGGAGAATGTTACCATAACATCATGTAAAAAATTAAGTATTTCAAAGGTTTGAGATTGAACGCTTATTTGTCATCCAATGATTTTAACAGAGCCAGTAGAGTACAGCTTAATTGTATCACAATAGAATGCATAGTTTTGGTTGTTGCAAAGTAACTCTATCTAATTGTTTGATGTTTTAGGATTTTAGGTACACCCACCAACGTGGATTGGGAAGGAGTTGAAGAATTCCCCGCCTACAAGAAAGAGTTCCCGAAATGGTCGAGAAAAGATCTGCCGAAGTTACTGCCTGGTTTGGACCGAGCCGGAGTGGATCTCCTTGAGGTAGGGCATATCTAAACTTTCTGCTCTCTTCAAAGATGCAAAGGCCAGTTTAAGATCAGTTGGGCCATTAGACCTGTTGCCACAAAGTATGCTTTGGGCAGTATAAAACAACAAAAACACACCAATTTCTTATTCTCAGCTACCTAAATTCTACTTTCTCTTCTACCTATCAAGTTCTCCCACTTCCTTCCAGATAATGTCCAATTTCTCTCTGTTCTCTCTCCATCAATAGCAAGATAATTAGTATGGCAACAATCCTAATCACAAAAGCTTTGCTATTACTCGCAGATTCGGAATGGCTTACCAAGTAAAATTAAATCAGCAGAAAATCTAAAAAGTTTCAAGGTTTTCAACCATAAGATTAAGATACGCTTTGTAATTATGATGAATTACATCAACCATAATGGTAACCATGTTCATTGATGTGTGAAGCAGGGGAACGCAATACAAGATGTCCCAAATTTCAGGTTTTAAACTTAACACATCCAGAGCTGGATTATCTGCATATGAGCTCGTTGTGAGATTTAAGCACTCCTTGAGATGCTTAGTTTGGTTAATGGTGAGATTATATGATTATAGCTCTAATCTGACTTGAATCTCTGCCCGTTTTATAATCAAAACACGGATCGCTATTTAAGATGTAAATGACAGCTAAGTAACATTTAAGGTTTAGAAAATCCTTACCTGCTGTTAACTCTTAGTTGCTGTTTTTTGTGTGTGTTTAAATTCTCCTTAGGCATTTTCGTTAAATATAAATGTGGTTCTGTGTATGTATCCTGTCAATGGGGTATCGCATTTATGTGTGAATACCCTTTCATGTCAATCTGTCGGGTTTAGTGTTTTTTATGTGATCCGTGTATTTCGATTAGTTGATTGTTACATTCAAACCAAGTTTATCATCAATTTAATTTACAGAAATTGTGAACTCTTTCAGCTTAGGCCCTATGGCCAAGGCGATTCTTCCTCTACTCTATCCATCGAGCCCGTATATGCCACAGCTAAGTTCGAGATCTTTATATCATAATCTGAAAGTGGTTCTTTTTCTTCGTTTTAGAAATTTCTAATCTACAATCCTCAGATGAGAATATCAGCAAGAAAGGCGTTGAACCATCCATATTTTCTCGACCTGGATAAAAGTGCGTTACCAAAGGCACCAGAAGATTGGTAACTGTCACAATAATAGACAATCAAGTGTACGTTATTGAAACACTCTGACTTTTATTCTCTCTTTCTTGTTGCTTCTCTAAAATTAAGGTGAAAAATACGCGATTTTTTGTAAAATAGGATGTAGAAAATGTTCGGCCTAAGTAGTTTTAATTTGATTAATTTTAATTTTGACCTGATATGACGCCGTTTTAGGGGGGTGGTTTGAATTCCCGAAATAACATATGATTTTTGGAGGGAACAGCTCAGAATTTCCCTGTTCGCAGTTTTATGCGTTAATTACGAATAGGAAAGTTTGTGCTTTTCTTCAAAGGACCGTGGCTTCAGCGAGAAAAGTTTCTGCTACAGCGACGTCAATAAACCTGTCCTAAAGCTGTTCACAATATTGAGCCACCAATGCAATTTGATACCCAATTAAAACTCATTTACTAATTGTTTAGTAAAAATGAAATTGACTTTCACAAAGGTTCACAAGGGTTTCTTTCATTAATTTCCATCAAGCTCCTTGGTTTTCTTGCTATATCTAATAATAAATTTTATGATAGTCCCAAAATCCTAACCATTTGGCCAAAAAAAAAACATGATACGATGAACAACATTCGTTTGTAACATATTAACATCTATGCAGTTTATTCTTGATTTGCACAATTTTCATCGATCTTATTTCTATATGAAATGACTGACGTTTCAAATTATCTTTACCGCCCCCTTTTTTACTATTTGTTTGAAATTTAGTTTGTTTCAGTTTTGTAAATAACTAGAAATGGAATCTTCACTTGTTTTTTTATGCTGCTGTATTCTTGCTTATACGCTTGCTTTAAACCTGAGGGAGGGGAAGCCCCACCAATGTTGTGCTTATGTCACGTTATTAAATTGTTTTGACCAGGCAAAATAAGGGTCTGTGGTCAGACAAAAGTTTCCCATTTTGACGTCGATCTTTCAGCACTGCATACAAAGAGACTTGGAAACCTCTGTAATAAACATGATCGATAACCTCCCTCCTTTTTCCACCAAATCCAGTGAAAGTTCTTGCAGTCAATCTTGTCCCAGCAGTGGTGCTTGCTTCTCGGAACATATTTGTAGCAGATAAATATTTGATGCATGCTTCACTTTCATCTTCGGAGTTGAAATCACCCATCAGAATCGTAGGCGTGTCATGTGAGGCCTTGTGCCTAATAAATTCAATTACGACTTTGATCTGCTTTTCTCGTACCTCCCCTTTTTCATGATCTAAATGGGTATTGAATAGATAAAACTCATTGTTATCTTCCGACTCATGCGATAACCATTGGAACTTTCCCCACGTGCAAATACGACGAATTCTTGCCTCGTCAAATTTACTACCTGCTTTCTCGGGAGTGTCACTCAGCCAAAATGTGCCACTGTCCATCAGGTGAAATAAACTCTTGTCGAATAAAATAGGATTGTATTCTCCCTTCGTTTCACCATCCGTCCTCCCCACCCCAATGACGTCATAATCTGGCAACCCTTCTTTGAAATCGGTGAGCTGGTGGAGCAGCGGCTCTTGTAATCCAAATATGTTTGGCTTCACCTTTTGGATGAAAGTAATAACATCTGGTTTGCGGTGTTGCCAAGAATTCTGTCCGTCATCAGAATTGTCGTATCTAACATTGAACGACATCAGTGAAAAAACTGGTCGATATTTGGCAATATCTGAGGCAAACATTTTGCAGAGCACGACCAACTAATGTAATTTACAAGTGCTTTTTCCCAATTCGTCGTGTACTTTCCTGTTTTCGCTTTTGTACAGGCAAATCCTCCGTATTTTCGTGTTACAATGCACGTCAAGGCAACGTCTACTGTAGGCATTATTTAGCAATGAATAAAACATCGTTCAGAGGAAGACCTATGCAAGACCAGGGGGTAAACTACGCTCATTATTTCTGCATTGCGATATAATTTTCTCTTCTAAATGAGCATATATTTCTAAAGATACAGATAGCATTTTATTGCAATAATTGCAGCTCCTTTTTTATGTGGATTTTTCTCACTGATTGTATTTCAATGTTTTGTGCATCGAGTTTTATAAGCACGGTGGATTATGCCGCCTTTCCCCCCCTGTTTTAAAGGAAACATCAATCAGTTTTCTGAACTACTGAAAACAATAGCTCGGAGGTGTGCGCAAGAATCTAACTATTTGATTGGTTGATCTGGTCACATGATCCTGTTTTACGTTCGATTTATAGCATGAAAAGTTAAATTGAATTTTTAATTTCGAATAGACTCGCAGATCTCGATCAAGAGCAAAAACATTTTTGCCTCTATAGCATTTATGTTATTTTTATCTAACAATTTTTCGAGATAGTCCAAATCATAAACGAGGATGCTTCGTATCGGAAACAGGCTCAGATGTGCCGCGAAGTTACAAGGAAACGGCCTATTGAATCATCATGGCGCTCGAATCGTTGGCACACGACTCATGTCTGCTGCTGCTCCTGATGCTGAAGGCGAGCCAAGCTTTCTCGAAATGGTAAACCTGTTTGTAGAAAATGCGAGAGAGCTTGCTTTGCAAAGGTTGACAACAAAACCTCCTCCACCTGGACGGCGTGCAGTGCCACCTGAACAGAAACGAGCTTCGGTGAAAGGTAAGGTAACAACTCGCAGGCCTAATGCCTTTGTTTCATGACATTCGATGTTATCATTAAACAAGCGACATTTATAAGCTATCTTTGACTAACTGCTTATTATGTCTCAATTCGAGCAGTTTTAATTTGATCCCATTGAGCAAAGAAGATAATTGCCTAAGGTAGGGAGTTGATGTCTTTCGCAACTCATGAAAAGCGATAGGATCCCCTGAGAAGCACTCCAGTCCCTCGTCCGTTCAATGATCTGGAGCGCGTCTCCGAAAAGATTTGCCCCGTCAAACGCATACACGCTAGTACTCGCATTTCATTATATTCACACGACCCAACTCAAATGTAATTTCATATGAGTGTCGGTAATTTGTTTAAGGACACTAGTTTTGCATCTGTAAAATTTGTGAGCGTAGAATTTGCAACCTCCGCGAGTCGCAGATGAGTTTCTAAAAGTGAATGATTGTGCAGATATTGTAAAAATGATTTCTCAGGTCATTTTGAATGTTTTAACGTGCGTATATATCATTTAACAGGAATTCTTGACATCATCCAGCCATGCAATGCAACTGTTGGGTTGAATTTCCCATTGACACGAGATAACGGCGACCTTGAAATAATACGGGCATACAGATCACAGCACAGCCATCATCGCCTGCCAACAAAGGGAGGTAAGTTACTTTGCAACGATACCTTAAGCTGAACTGCATACAGCGGGAAGGAGCGCCATTGCATACCGATTTTAGGGGATGTGCGCTCGAAGGACCTAGTTTTTGCCACACGGGACCGAGTGTTTAGTCTGGCAGTCTCATTCCGTGAATCACTCACCCCCCTGTAAATGATGTTTGAGGTCATAGCTGTTTGAGAACACTTCATGCCCCCTGTTGGTAGGGTGATGTCCTGCAAAAGTCACTCTTTTACGCTTCAAAAACTGTAAAAAATACCTATGTAGCTCTGAAACTGTCCCGCAGCACCAATATTTGCCCTGCAAGAAGACAATAGATCCCCAAGAACCCCCCTCAAAGGAAACCCCTGGATGAGGAGCATGAAATATGAAATACCCTTACGTCTTTGAGCCTTGTACTACTAAGCATTCTTTTCTTTTTAAAGGGACCAGTACTATCTTTTTTATAAGCCTCAACCTGCCAAAAACTTGCCTCTCAATTTCTCCCTCATTTGATTTCAAACTTTCCTAGGTATCAGATACAGCAATGATGTTGACGAAGATGAAGTGAAAGCCTTGGCAATGTTGATGACATTCAAGTGTGCTGTTGTTGATGTCCCTTTTGGAGGAGCAAAAGGAGGTGTAAAAGTTGATCCAGCAAACTACTCTGTAAGTATAATCCAGTGTGTATCAAATCTAAGGAGTTTCAGATCAAACAGTGCTTTTAGAACTGTTAGAAATGTCCCTGAATTTAGTCTATTATTCTCATTATTGTCTGTGATTAACACCACAGGAGAGTAGACAGGAATTTGTTAATTTTTTCACTAAATTGACTAAGATGATTAAGTCTCAATATTCTGAAGAAATCTCATATCTCAGAATGAAACAGTTACTTTTGTCCCTGCTGCCCTGTAATATTCCTGATTTTCATCACTGATGATATCGTTGTTAAAATTTGTTAAAAATATTGTAGGTAGCCCATTATTTCATTCTTTATTTACTTTATTGGTTAGTTTCCCTAACCCTGTATACATAAACATATATCATACCTTTTTGTGTTTGTGTTGCATTTTTGAAAAATCCAAGATGGGTAAAATGTTATTATCCTCTGGTTAGAGCAGATGAATCGCAAAATCATGCTACAAGTAATAGCTAGCAGCCAGTGGTGTAATGCACGGTGTGCACCTTTTAGCGTAAAACTAAAGGCCCCAAAAATTGGGCTGAAACTTTGTGAAATTTTTTGGATATAAGCATTTCTTAATAATTTTTAATTAATAATGCTTATAAAAAGTTTATGCAGTTAAGGGTAATTTTGGGTTTAGCCTGTAAACTTGATTTCCAAAAATAGGGGCCCCACATTCTTAATTTGACTAAGGGCCCCACACTGCTCCCTTATGCCACTGCAAGCAACCAATCTTTAATCACCAGTGCCAGATTTAAAACTGGGTTGTATAGATCTAAGAATGTGTATCATTTATTTTAGGAAAAAGAGCTGGAAAGAATCACCCGTAGATTTACTGTTGAACTTGCCAAGAAAAATTTCATTGGTAAATTAAGTTTGTTTTCTTCATCTAACACTGTGTTAATTTCATCCAAGGATATATTCTTGAAACAAAATATGAAATTAATAGATAGAGAAGAAATAGGAAATGGGGAATGTAGGTTCTACAGAAACTAGAGCACCAGTGGATAAGTGATGTCCCAAACAAGTTTCGAATGAGAAGCTTGCAAACAAACCTAATGATACTCAGGTGATATCCTGAAGGTGCAGGCCATGATAGCTGTCATGTAACAAATAAATAAAAGCAAAGTTAAGCAAATCCAGAATTTTGAGAGGAACCCATCTATAAAAGGCCTCGTTAAGTAAACTGAAAACCAGTTTAAGAACACTTAATTCTAGTTTATTTTTCTCATGATTCATTAAAAAAAGATTTACTCACAAAGAATGATACAGCATGGTTAATTGTGTTTCTTTCATCTGAAAGTCATCTTCTGATAATGAAAGATTCAGTAGTGATGAAATGTTGCATGCTACAAAAAATTTTACATCCAACATAGATGCAAATTCCTTTAGGGCGCTTTTTGTTTTGTTGAAATCTCCCATCTGTGCTCCTTTTGCAAGAAGATACATGAACTGATGATATTGGACCAAAGAAACCATTCAAATGTTTAATTGTAGGCACGCCTTTGTATTGAAAGAATTAACCCCCCCCCCAACTGAAGAAATGAACGTTTTGTTTAAAGACAGTGGGTCATATTGCCCCCCAGAGGTGGAAGGGTTAATATGTAATATAATATAATAATCATATAATATATAATATAAATTTGTTGCCTTGCAAAGGACCTGGTCTGGATGTCCCTGCACCTGACATGGGAACAGGAGAGAAAGAGATGAGCTGGATGGCAGATACATTCTCAATGACACTTGGGTTTGGTAACATGAACTCTCATGCCTGTGTAACTGGTAAACCAATAAGCCAAGGTGGTATCCATGGAAGGATTTCTGCAACTGGAAGGGTAAGATAAATACTATATAAAACAAATTTTTAAAGTCAGTAACATACTTATAGAGGATTGGCAATTTTATATGCTAATCTATTGCAGGTTTATATCCTTTTCTGAGACTCAAAAAATTATTTTAAACTTTGAATGCTTCCACATTGATCTTCGTCAGTAAGTATCTACATATAGATTATATGTAGCAAAATATTGCACCTGTGTGGTGCAGGTGATTGGTCATGTGACTCTGAATGTGGTGAGCATAGGTTCAACCCCCAGAGCCAAGACTAAAAATTTACAATTGGGTAGCACCCTTATGGTTAAGGCTTATATTCCATGTCAGCTATTGCCTACTTGATTTAATATATGATATGCTTTATACTCTATGTAATATTATGTTCATTTATCTCATGTATTATACTATAAGTAGAATCTTTTTTAACCAAGGTCACCTTTGTTGCTTAATTGTTTAAGTATTTTTTGTTGTGATTTATTTTCTTTTTCAGGGAGTGTATCATGGTATTGATAATTTCATTAGAAGTGGTAAGATGTATAATTTTTGCAAATCAGAATTATATAAACCTGAATAGAATGTAGCAGTAACGATGCAGACTTATTGACAAGTGAAACTCAGAGACTTGCAAATTCTACTGAACCATGCAAATTTGAATGAACTGTGCAGAAGCAGGAAAATGTATCCTAGAGATTATATGCACTTGTGTAATGTTATTATACACTCACAAACTCAATACAACTTATATAGAAAATTCGTACACATTTTGATAAATATATGGAACAACACAAACAGCAGGAACACCAATCAAATTCTACAAGATTTATATATGATTGTTCCCTGTGTCACAAGTTGCAAATAGGCATTATTTGTTTCTAATAAGAGATAGGACTAAATGGTGATATTGCTGCTTTTGCAGAGCACTACATGGACATGATAGGACTGACCCCAGGACTTGCTGGAAAGACATTTATTGTGCAAGGTTTTGGTAACGTTGGTATGCATACAATGAGGTATTTACACAGGTTTGGTGCAAAGTGCATTGGTGTCATTGAAAAAGATGGTTCACTTTTCAATCCAGATGGTATTGATCCCAAAGAACTGGAAGACCATAAATTGGTAGGTTTAAAAAAAACCACAGGTTGACAACAGACTATAGTTTGATTTGGACTAATGCAAATGTAGAAACTGTTTTTTTATCTCTCAAATTTTGCCTGCTGCCCTGTCGTATTGAGCAGAAACCATTTCAATTTTAATTCTTTATACAGGCCACAGGAAACATTTTACAAGTCTAATTTAAAATATTATCCAGTTTAAAATCCTAAAATCCAATAACCAAGTATCCATTAAATAATTTTAGGTAATAGGAAATTTCAATGATACTAATGTAATAAGTAAATAAAAACTGGAGGCAAAAACCAAAGAAAGACCCGATTTTGGTTCACTGATATCATTTAATCCTACAATTTCTTAAGAGTTTTTCAAACATTAACTTTAGTTTAAATGTTAGTCACACTCTGAAGATGACTTAGGTAAGCTTGAAATGCCTCAGCATGCCAATATCAGGTTTTTTCCTTTATTGTCTGCCTCCAGTCTTAACTTACTTTTTGATTAATACACATATAAAACATAAATATGTTGTAACAAAAGACATTAATTTTTCTTTATTTTCCAGGCCACTGGAACAATCTTTGGCTTCCCAGGAGCTAAGGTAAATTGTCTTGGAGTTAATTCATTTAATTTTGCCAATTTTTTGGTAATTTTCCAGTGGCAACATGTGTTAATGTGATGAGGCCTGCTTTTCATGTGATCAGTTTTTGGTTTGACCAATCACTAGTCTTTATGACCAACTGCATACAGTCACATTTTGGCTGTATTTAACTCCACTGAAGAGAGGCCTGCTTTTCATGTGATCAGTTTTTGGTTTGACCAATCACTGGTCTTTATGACCAATTGCATACAGTCACATTTTGGCTGTATTTAACTCCACTGAAGAGAGGCCTGCTTCTCATGTGATCAATTTTTGGTTTGACCAATCACTAGTCTTTATGACCAACTGCATACAGTCACATTTTGGCTGTATTTAACTCCACTGAAGAGAGGCCTGCTTCTCATGTGATCAGTTTTTGATTTGACCAATCTCTAATCATTGGACTTTTTTGTGATGATCATTACTATAGTGAGGCTTGTTAACTGCCACAAGATCAGTTTCCTTAACAAGCCAATGCTTTATTGCAACAATCAAAATTTTTGTATTGATTTACTTTTCATCTGTAAAGAATTTTAAAATGAAATGAAATATCCACCACCTCTCTTTATTTACATCCATCAAAAACAACATCATAATTTTGTGTTCTGAGTGTGTATTCTTTTTTCTCTCCAGATTACTGATGAAGATTTGCTGACTTGTGAATGCGATATTTTGGTTCCAGCTGCCAGTGAAAAGCAAATTACTTCCAAAAATGCACACAAAATCCAGGCTAAGGTAAGCAATGGGCACTGTTTTCCTTGGTCCAGATTTTTTCTACATTGACACTAAATGACCTCTTCCTATTTACCATTAATAACCAGCCGCTCCAGTCGCAAATCCATCGCAAATACTATAATACCTTCTCTTGTACAAATAAGTCAATACTCTGTACCTAGTTTTTCTAAGTCCTTATTTGTCTTTCTGAAAATCGAAAAAATTATAAAAATGAAAGTTTGATGCTATCTTGTTTTTTGTTCCACAGATCATTGCTGAAGGAGCTAATGGACCAACAACTCCAGCAGCAGACAAGATTCTGCAAGAGAGAAAACGACTTGTCATCCCTGTATGTTGTTCTGTAATTGAACCCTTTTTGCCAGTTCCTCTGACAACGGGGTAGCATGGCAGGATGGTCATACCCCTACTTTGTACCCAGCACTAATTGCAAAACCATCTGCATCTGCTAGAGTACCGTAAAAGCTCGGTTAAGCCCTGGGGGGGGGGGGGTATTTAATTTTTGAGATTCTAGAGCGGCTTACTAGATACGGCGCTTATTATAAAAAAGTTTGCTAGGCTAAAAAACAATGGGAAATTGCTAGCTAGCAGCTACCAAATGCTTAAAGCATCTGAATCAGTATCCTTGAGGGCTAACAGGATGGTTTAGTAAAGTTGTGGCGTAATATAAGCCTTATCTTCAGAACAGGGGGGGGGGCTAGATAAGAGAGAAGGGCTTATTTCTGCTTCAGAAGAGGGGCTCAACGAAGCTTCTGTGGTAATGGTTTTGACTTGTAAGACTGATCTCATTCAGGTTTTCATGAAGCAAAGATCTGTGCTTTAGTTACAAAACTGCAGCTCTTCATGCTGTGGTAAAATGCTATGCTGCCTACAACTTTTATATATAAGTGTTGATTAATTCATTTTATAAGCTGTTTTTCTATCTTTTAGGATTTGTACATAAACGCTGGTGGTGTGACAGTGTCCTATTTTGAGTGGCTGAAAAACCTGAACCACGTCAGTTACGGAAGACTCACATGGAAATACGAGAAGGACAGCAATTATCACTTATTAGGTACAGAACCTTCACCTCTTCTCTTCTCTTTTCTGTTTTAAAAAAAGTTATATTGAAGACCATGCATCCTAAGAGTATCAATAGCTTTAAAAACATCTGCTTTCGTCGTTCTTCTTTACTGGTGCGTCGGCCATAAATGACACATGAATGAATTTGCTTTTTAGAGAGTGTGCAAAAGAGTTTGGAAGACCATTTCAAAGGTGACTCCATTCCAATAAAACCATCTGATAATTTCAAGTCAAGAATTGCTGTAAGTTCTCCCTGATCTTTTCATCTAAATTTGTCGCCGATTTAGTCTGGTCGGTAATCGTTTGTAACATTTGTAGGTTTGGTTTGTACATTGCCATATTTAAATATCTATGGGCTGTCCTGTCTGCAGTGCCTTACTTAAAGTGCAGAGAACACGAAGCCAGAAAGAGATAGAATGTGATTGACTGTGGATCTAACGTCTTGATAAATCAAAGCTGAACTAGATTACATACAATTATTGATGGTCAGAAGGTAGGGCAAAATAAAAAGCGTTGCATTTATGAAGTGAATCAATTCATTAGAACACTCCGGCAAGATTCGTTCTACGAATGGAGAGTGATGAAATGGTAAAATTGAATGATTTTGGAAGAAATGTAGCCTCAGATGAAATGTATATTTCGATGGGTCCTGCTTTCCAAGCATTTTCTCCTTTAAATCCATTGTTATCACCCAAGGTGGAGCGAAAAAGTGGGTGCCTGATGTTGTTTTGTTTCTATGGGGACTTGATTAATAATGTTCATCAACAGGTTTGTGGGAAGTTGTGAGAACAAGTATCTGTCGAGTTCTTTACACTCGCCATCTGTGATGTAGACCAACAAACTCCCAGATATTTCTCAGATTTGATATCCAAATATTGATTTGATATTTGATAAAAAAAACTTTGCATCAGATCTAGAAGAAATGAAGTTTCAATATTTCCTGGGTCGACAAAGGAATTAACTTTTGCATCTCTACTTCAGCTCCATGCCCTGCCATACCTTCTTTCTTTACTATTTCTTTGTCACACAATAATATTTGTAATAGTGAGGTAATAGCAATCTATAAATATTTAGTCTGGTTTGCTTGATCAACAAAGGATAACTGCTATAAATCAAGGACCTTTATCCAAAGTAAAGTATTAAAAACTATTATCTATAATATAGGGTTTCTTAAAACGATTACTTTATCTGAACTTTTGCTTTTAAATTCTGTCACAGGGTGTCTCGGAGAAGGACATTGTCCATTCTGGTTTAGAGTTCACCATGGAAAGATCTGCTGGGGTGAGTTGATATTATGCAATGTTCAATTAACGGCCTTCTCAAGACCGTGTATATATATTATTGTAAACAAAGCAGATGTATTAATGAAAACTTTGAGACTTTTTCCTGGAAAATTGCCAACTCGGGGCAACACCGTTACGAGTATATGGTAGCAGGGACATGTCTTTTTTTAAGGGTACCTTTTATTGGAAAGTATTGAATCATGGGTATTCAATTTCAATAAAATGGGAATGTACACGGAATTACTGGAATACGTTCTTAAACGAGAATAAATTTGGAATCATCTTTTGTATGTAATTGAAACAATGTGTTGAATCATAAACTGCAAAAATCTATTTCTAATTTTATACATTCATAAATTATTTCTTCTTATAGCAAATCATGCGATGTGCCCAAGAATACAATCTTGGCCTAGACATTCGACTAGCTGCCTACATCGTTGCTTTAGAGAAGGTCTACAACGTTTATTCTGAAGCTGGACTCACCTTCTCATAAGTTTTAACGATGCTAATTAACTTGACGTCATTAGAATTCTCCACAAATTTGATGTATTGCCCTCGTTTTCACATGTATTAGCTAGTCGAGGCTGCATAAATTAAGATTTTTTATTTCAGGATAACACATTAATTATGATGATTATTTTATGCGTACGGATACAGTGTCGTTTAACTAATAATTTTCAAATTACACACACGAATGCTCTGACAAACTTAATTACTCTTTTATTTCTAAACTTGCAACAACAGCATTGCAAAAAGCGAATTTGTCGACAAGGTATCGGTGCATCATCAATTCAGTTCCTTTGTTTTATTTTGAAAATTCAACTGTATCCAGGGCCTCCGACGAGACCAAAATAGTTTGGCGTCCAAGCATCGATTTCAAATAATTACCACGGGAAAAGATAATGGAACTCTTTTTAAAACCATAATTTCCAAAAAAGTGGGGTACCTAATGTTTCGATACGTTTCACTTCTTTCTAAGCAATAACCTATTTTCAGAAAAGTTCACTTAATGTTTTAACCAAATATAAGTACTTGTAAGGACAATTTATTTTTGACCAGGGTAAACCTTAATTTCAGGTTAAAAATCAGCACCTTTAAATAGGTGTATTTCTTACATATAGAAAGGGGTTAACCTTACTTTTTGACCAAAAATCAGCACTATTAAGAAACGTGTATTTTCTGACAAAATGGTAAGGGGTTAACCTTACTTTTTGACCAAAAATCAGCACTATTCAGAAACGTGTATTTTCTGACAAAAATGGTAAGGGGTTAACCTTACTTTTTGACCAAAAATTAGCACTATTCAGAAACGTGTATTTTCTGACAAAATGGTAAGGGGTTAACCTTACTTTTTGACCAAAAATCAGCACTTTTCAAAAAAGAAGAATTTTCTGACAAAATGGTAAGGGGTTAACCTTACTTTTTGACCAAACATCAGCACTATTCAGAAACGTGTATTTTCTGACAAAACGGTAAGGGGTTAACCTTACTTTTTGACCAAAAGTTAGCACTTTTCAAAAACGTGTATTTTCTGACAAAATGGTATGGGGTTAACCTTACTTTTTGACCCAAAATCAGCACTATTCAGAAACGTGTATTTTCTGACAAAATGGTATGGGGTTAACCTTACTTTTTGACCATAAATCAGCACTATTCAGAAACGTGTATTTTCTGACAAAATGGTAAGGGGTTAACCTTACTTTTTGACCAACAATCAGCACTTTTCAAAAACGTGTATTTTCTGACAAAATGGTAAGGGGTTAACCTTACTTTTTGACCAAAAATCAGCACTTTTCAAAAAAGAAGAATTTTCTGACAAAATGGTAAGGGGTTAACCTTACTTTTTGACCAAATATTAGCACTTTTCAAAAAAGAAGAATTTTCTGACAAAATGGTAAGGGGTTAACCTTACTTTTTGACCAAAAGTTAGCACTTTTCAAAAACGTGTATTTTCTGACAAAATGGTATGGGGTTAACCTTACTTTTTGACCAAAAAAAGCACTATTCAGAAACGTGTATTATTTGACAAAATGGTAAGGGGTTAACCTTACTTTTTGACCAAAAATCAGCACTATTCAGAAACGTGTATTTTCTGACAAAATGGTAAGGGGTTAACCTTACTTTTTGACCAAAAATCAGCACTATTCAGAAACGTGTATTATTTGACAAAATGGTAAGGGGTTAACCTTACTTTTTGACCAAAAATCAGCACTTTTCAAAAACGTGTATTTTCTGACAAAATGGTAAGGGGTTAGCCTTACTTTTTGACCAAAAATCAGCACTTTCCTACAACGAGCGTTTTCTGACAAAATGGTAAGGGGTTAACCTTACCTTTTGACCAAAAATCAGCACTTTTCTAAAACGAGCGTTTTCTGAAAAACTGGTAAGGGGTTAGCCTTACTTTTTGACCAAAAATTAACACTTTTCAAAAACGAGTATTTTCTGACAAAATGGTAATAGGTTAACCTTTCTTTTCGACCAAAAATTAGCACTATTCAGAAACATGTATTTTCTGACAAAATGGTAAGGGGTTAACCTTACTTTTTGACCAAGAATCAGCACTTTTCAAAAAAGAAGAATTTTCTGACAAAATGGTAAGGGGTTAACCTTACTTTTTGACCAAAAATCAGCACTATTCAGAAACGTGTATTTTCTGACAAAATGGTAAGGGGTTAACCTTACCTTTTGACCAAAAATCAGCACTTTTCAAAAACGTGTATTTTCTGACAAAATGGTAAGGGGTTAGCCTTACTTTTTGACCAAAAATCAGCACTTTTCAAAAAAGAAGAATTTTCTGACAAAATGGTAAGGGGTTAACCTTACTTTTTGACCAAAAATCAGCACTTTCCTACAACGAGCGTTTTCTGACAAAATGGTAAGGGGTTAGCCTTACTTTTTGACCAAAAATCAGCACTTTTCAAAAAAGAAGAATTTTCTGACAAAATGGTAAGGGGTTAACCTTACTTTTTGACCAAAAATCAGCACTTTCCTACAACGAGCGTTTTCTGACAAAATGGTAAGGGGTTAGCCTTACTTTTTGACCAAAAATCAGCACTTTACTAAAACGTGTATTTTCTAACAAAATAGTAAGGGGTTAACCTTACTTCTTGACCAAAAATCAGCACTTTTCAAAAAAGAAGAATTTTCTGACAAAATGGTAAGGGGTTAACCTTACCTTTTGACCAAAAATCAGCACTTTTCAAAAACGTGTATTTTCTGACACAATGGTAAGGGGTTAGCCTTACTTTTTGACCAAAAATCAGCACTTTTCAAAAAAGAAGAATTTTCTGACAAAATGGTAAGGGGTTAACCTTACTTTTTGACCAAAAATCAGCACTTTCCTACAACGAGCGTTTTCTGACAAAATGGTGAGGGGTTAACCTTACCTTTTGACCAAAAATCAGCACTTTTCTAAAACGAGCGTTTTCTGAAAAACTGGTAAGGGGTTAGCCTTACTTTTTGACCAAAAATTAACACTTTTCAAAAACGAGTATTTTCTGACAAAATGGTAATAGGTTAACCTTTTATTTTCGACCAAAAATTAGCACTATTCAGAAACGTGTATTTTCTAACAAAATAGTAAGGGGTTAACCTTACTTCTTGACCAAAAATCAGCACTTTTCAAAAAAGAAGAATTTTCTGACAAAATGGTAAGGGGTTAACTTTACTTTTTGACCAAAAATCAGCACTATTCAGAAACGTGTATTTTCTGACAAAACGGTAAGGGGTTAACCTCACCTTTTGACCAAAAATCAGCACTTTTCAAAAAAGAAGAATTCTCTGACAAAATGGTAAGGGGTTAACCTTACTTTTTAACCAAAAATCAGCACTATTCAGAAACGTGTATTTTCTGACAAAATGGTAAGGGGTTAACCTTACTTTTTGACCAAAAGTTAGCACTTTTCAAAAACGTGTATTTTCTGACAAAATGGTATGGGGTTAACCTTACTTTTTGACCAAAAATCAGCACTATTCAGAAACGTGTATTTTCTGACAAAATGGTAAGGGGTTAACCTTACTTTTTGACCAAAAATCAGCACTATTCAGAAACGTGTATTTTCTGACAAAATGGTAAGGGGTTAACCTTACCTTTTGACCAAAAATCAGCACTTTTCAAAAACGTGTATTTTCTGACAAAATGGTAAGGGGTTAGCCTTACTTTTTGACCAAAAATCAGCACTTTTCAAAAAAGAAGAATTTTCTGACAAAATGGTAAGGGGTTAACCTTACTTTTTGACCAAAAATCAGCACTTTACTAAAACGTGTATTTTCTAACAAAATAGTAAGGGGTTAACCTTACTTCTTGACCAAAAATCAGCACTTTTCAAAAAAGAAGAATTTTCTGACAAAATGGTAAGGGGTTAACCTTACCTTTTGACCAAAAATCAGCACTTTTCAAAAACGTGTATTTTCTGACACAATGGTAAGGGGTTAGCCTTACTTTTTGACCAAAAATCAGCACTTTTCAAAAAAGAAGAATTTTCTGACAAAATGGTAAGGGGTTAACCTTACTTTTTGACCAAAAATCAGCACTTTCCTACAACGAGCGTTTTCTGACAAAATGGTGAGGGGTTAACCTTACCTTTTGACCAAAAATCAGCACTTTTCTAAAACGAGCGTTTTCTGACAAAATGGTATGGGGTTAGCCTTACTTTTTGACCAAAAATCAGCACTATTCAGAAACGTGTATTTTCTGACAAAATGGTAAGGGGTTAACCTTACTTTTTGACCAAAAATCAGCACTATTCAGAAACGTGTATTTTCTGACAAAATGGTAAGGGGTTAACCTTACCTTTTGACCAAAAATCAGCACTTTTCAAAAACGTGTATTTTCTGACAAAATGGTAAGGGGTTAGGCTTACTTTTTGACCAAAAATCAGCACTTTTCAAAAAAGAAGAATTTTCTGACAAAATGGTAAGGGGTTAACCTTACTTTTTGACCAAAAATCAGCACTTTCCTACAACGAGCGTTTTCTGACAAAATGGTAAGGGGTTAGCCTTACTTTTTGACCAAAAATCAGCACTTTACTAAAACGTGTATTTTCTAACAAAATAGTAAGGGGTTAACCTTACTTCTTGACCAAAAATCAGCACTTTTCAAAAAAGAAGAATCTTCTGACAAAATGGTAAGGGGTTAACCTTACTTTTTGACCAAAAATCAGCACTTTCCTACAACGAGTATTTTCTGACAAAATGGTAAGGGGTTAACCTTACTTTTTGACCCAAAATAAGCACTTTTCAAAAACGTGTTTTTTCTAAGAAAATAGTAAGGGGTTAACCTTAATTTTTGATCAAAAATTAGCACTTCTAAACAGTGTATTTTCTGACAAAGTAGTAAGGGGTTAACCTTACGTTTTGACAAAAAACTAGCACTTTTCAAAAACGTGTAGTTTCTGACAAAATGGTATGGGGTTAGCCTTACTTTTTGACCCAAAATCAGCACTTTACTAAAACGTGTATTTTCTAACAAAATAGTAAGGGGTTAACCTTACTTCTTGACCAAAAATCAGCACTTTTCAAAAACGTGTATTTTCTGACAAAATGGTAAGGGGTTAACCTTACTTTTTGACCAATAATCAGCACTTTACTAAACCGTGTATTTTTTAACAAAATAGTAAGGGGTTAACCTTACGTTTTGATCAAAAATTAGCACTTTTCTAAAAAGTGTATTTTCTGACAAAATAGTAAGGGGTTAGCCTTACTTTTTGATCAAAAATTAGCACTTTTCTAAAACGTGTATTTCCTAACAAAATAGTAAGGGCTTAACCTTACTTTTTGACCAAAAATCAGCACTTTTTAAAAACGTGTATTTTCTGACAAAATGGTAAGGGGTCAACCTTACTTTTTGACCAAAAATCAGCACTTTACTAACACGTGTATTTTCTAACAAAATAGTAAGGGGGTAACCTTACTTCTTGACCAAAAATCAGCACTTTTCAAAAACGTGTATTTTCTGACAAAATGGTAAGGGGTTAACCTTACTTTTTGACCAATAATCAGCACTTTACTAAACCGTGTATTTTCTAACAAAATAGTAAGGGGTTAACCTTACTTTTTGATCAAAAATTAGCACTATTCTAAAAAGTGTATTTTCTGACAAAGTAGTAAGGGGTTAACCTTACTTTTTGACCAAAAATCAGCACTATTCAGAAACGTGTATTTTCTGACAAAATGGTAAGGGGTTAGCCTTTCTTTTTGATCAAAAATTAGCACTTTTCTAAAACGTGTATTTCCTAACAAAATAGTAAGGGGTTAACCTTACTTTTTGATCAAAAATTAGCACTTTTCTAAAAAGTGTATTTTCTGACAAAATAGTAAGTGGTTAGCCTTACTTTTTGGCCCAAAATCAGCACTTTTCTAAAACGTGCATTTTCTGGCAAAATAGTAAGGGGTTAACCTTACTTTTTGACCCAAAATCAGCACTTTTCTAAAACGTGCATTTTTTGACATATTGGTAAGGGGTTAACCTTACTTTTTGACCCAAAATGAACACTTTTCGAAAGCGTGCATTTTTTGACAAATTGGTAAGGGGTTAACTTTACTTTTTGACCAAAAATCAGCACTTTTCAAAAATGTGCCTTTTCTGACAAAATAGTAAGGGGTTAACCTTACTTTTTGACCCAAAATCAGCACTTTTCTAAAACGTGCATTTTTTGACATATTGGTATGGGGTTAAACTTACTTTTTGACCCAAAATCAACACTTTTCTAAAGCGTGCATTTTTTGACAAATTGGTAAGGGGTTAACTTTACTTTTTGACCAAAAATCAGCACGTTTCAAAAACGTGTATTTTTTGACAAAATAGTAAGGGGTTAACCTTACCTTTTGACCCAAAATCAGCACTTTTCTAAAACGTGCATTTTTGACATATTGGTAAGGAGTTAACCTTACTTTTTGACCAAAAATCAGCACTTTTCTAAAACGTGTATGTTTTAACAAAATGGTAAGGGGTTAACCTCATTTTTTATTTAAAAAGCACCTTTAAAAGACGTATACCTTGTTACAAAATTGTGAAGTGACAAAATTAATTTTGGTCAAAAAGACGGATTTTTGAAAGAGGAATATTTTTCTTGAAAATGGCAATGGTTATCTTAAATTTTGGCCAACAATAAGTACCGTTTGAAGAGGGATATTTTCTTGTGAAATGACAGGGAATAAATCTTAATATTTTGGCGATAAAAGTTCTTTTGGAAGAGGCATATTTCTTTGGAAAATTACAATGTGCCTTTCTGTCAAAGTCACACTTATAAATAGGGCTTCTGCGGTGGCGAATTGTATTGTTCTGATTGTTATTGTTTAGCTGTAACCAAGATGGCGGCTGAGGAATGAAAAAAATCTTGAGTTCGAAATGAGCGAAATCAGCGCTGTTATCTCAGAATGGAGGCACGGAAAGCTCCCAGAATTATTTGTATTTGATTTAGACTATACTCTGTGGCCATTTTGGATCGATACGCATGTTGAACCACCGTTTAAAAAAGACAAAAACGGAAGGGTTTTTGATAGGTACAAAACGTTAATGGAGCCATACTCAGGGGTGAAGGATATTTTAACAAATCTCAAGGAAATGAACTTCAAAATAGCAGCTGCATCAAGAACAGAGGCGCCAAAAGCGGCAAAAGATTTCTTAAAATTGATTGATATTGACCATTGCTTTGATATAAAAGAGATTTACCCAGGTTGTAAATTGACACATTTTGAGAAAATTCGTAATCACAGCGAAGTTGATTATAAAAAAATGATATTCTTTGATGATGAGAAAAGAAATATAGATGATATACGTAAATTAGGAGTAACTTGTGTCTACGTAGGAAATGGTTTAAATATAAAATGCCTCTCAGAAGGCCTGAAACAGTTTAAAGGAGAGGCGTGAATGTATGTTGTTTGCAATATAATTGTCTTGAGTATTATAATTTTTGTGTCATTTTTCATAGAACATACAAAAATTAAAATCGAAGTAACTGAATTCATTATATCTGCAGCATTAAGCATTTCAATTGCCTTGGCTTGCTTTGGAGGACACAAGACACTGAAGCCTATTTCTTAATGAGGGGGGCTTTGAAGATTGGGCATGGCCTACAGCCCCCGTGGCTCCAGCGTGCCTGGTGGAGAGTTGGGTCAAGGCCATACTGATGATAAGTTAAAGCGATATTCATGACAGCTTATAATTGTAAAAATGACAGCTAATAATGAAATAATTGTAAAAAGGGTCAATTGCTTGATTTAAAACACATCATTTTCATCTGTTGATAAACTTGCCAAACACTCTTTAGCCAATAGCAAATAAATCTTTAGCAAATAAATCAGGCCCATTATTATCCCCCTTTTTTATCAATAGTTTTGGAGGACCCCTTGAAATCAGCTATGCTGGAGGGCTACCCTCCTTAAACATGTGAAATAATAATTCAGTTTATGTTAAAAATTGTTATGTATGGTTTCAGGAATATTGACAGGCTCTTTCATCTAAATATACTGCAATTTATCATTAAAATAGGCCATTTCAAACATCTCACCAGTTGCTTGAATGAACATTGATAAGCTGTTAAATCATAAATTCTTTTGCATGCCAATAAACTCTGATTTCATACTTCCACAGTCCATAGGCTAAGTAGACTAAACGCAAAGACAACTCTTGCCAACATTAAAAGGACCAGGCTTTCAGAACAAGAATTTGAAGGAAGGACACCTGGTACTGATTCCAGACAGGGGGAAAAGATGGCACAAAGGGCAAATGGTAGCATAAGTTACTGATAGCCCCCTGTAGAAGCCTTATGGCACAGTATAAATTACTGTTACACAAAGAAATACCTGGGGGCAACGTTTTCAAGATTTGCAAAGTTGATCAGACAACATGCATTGCAAGTTTATTAAAGCAAGGATATTTTTTGCCTCTATCTACCCCCTGCATCATTTGCTCACACAGTTAACTGTATGTGAGTTCCAAATGGCATCAAGGGGCAATGAGTTAAAGAATTAGGCTCATTTTCTGAGGGCAGGAGGGGCACTCCACAGGATTGACTGACTGAAAAATTGTGCATGTCATGCCACAGAACATCCTCAAACGTATCTATATCTGAAATGGTCTGAAATGGTCTGATTCAAGTAATTTAACCCATCCTTCATTTATATAAACCTCGCCTATGTGGTTCAAAATTCCTTCATGGTTTTAATTAAAAACCAAAGACAAAACAATTTTTGACTCGTAAAAAGATTATAGAAGTGAACTAATTAAGTTTAAATCAAGTCAATATTTCTAATTAAACAACAACAGTAATGAACTTAAAGAGGAAATAAATTGAACAGTGTTTCTTCATATAAGAGTGAAAATCTTGAAATTTTACAACTCTTTACCTCACATTAAGAGTCAATAGACTGTCCTATAACCTAGTATGTTCCATGGCTCCTTCATCTACATCTAACTTGCATAAGGAGGCTAGACTCAATATTTAATATATTCCCTCTTGAAAAATTCACTCCATTTTCTATTTTCCAATTTCAAACTGTTTACACTTGTCTGGAAAAGATTTTTTTTTATTTACCCCTCAATTTTATAAACCATTGTGGAACAATTCAATTTTCAATGATCCAATCTGGTTTTATGAGGGTTAAACCTTTCCCAAAACAGAGAAAGGTCGCTTAGCATCTTCGTTGCATTCTTAATAAAATGTGTTTTCAAGTAAAATTATGCCACCACAAATTCTTGAGATAAAGAAGCCATGCCATTTTATGTAATATACAAAAGGCATTTCATCCATAATAACAACATACAAACAAATGCCATACAATTCAATGTTTGTTTGATTCATTAAAATCATATATCAAACTACAAACCCGTTTTAACCATCTACCACAATTCTACAGTGGGTGAATGGCTTCAGTGTCTAAGAGGGGGGGGGGGTACAACAATCAATATGAATGATGGCCACCCATTAGGGTGTGGTGAACCAAAGTTTAAGAATTAAATTCAGGAAA